>VYZX01024463.1:149990-210885 GCA_013401335.1 Brachypteracias leptosomus
AACTTTATTTCCACAAACAAAATTTACTTGATAGAGCCTGGAGTGAATTAATTTTATACTTCTGGGAAAATCAGCAAACCATCTTTTATGTAACAGACTGAAATAGGAAGAACACTGTGCAGACATTGCAACAGTGCCAATTACCATGGTGTAGTCTCTGGTGAAATATATTTCCAGTTCTCAAAGTTGAAAGGCCTTCAATAATGGTAATTAAAGATGTTCTAATGCTTAAAACCCTAAATACACCAGGGATGGAAAAAGAGATTAAACAACTTCCAGTGGCTTAGCATAGAGCTGATGCTACAAAAATTTACTGGGACATTACAGAGAACACCACATCACTTCATTCAAAGGGACTCTCCTGGAACATCTGACTGCCAAACCATGCCTGGGACTTGATTTCATAGCTCACTACTTGGAACGTGCCAAAATAATATCAGGGACCTTCCTAACACTCTACCCAACACCCAGCACATCTTGTAGGCACATGTGAATTGAGTCTATATTCAGCCTTTATTTGCAATTTACACATTCTGTCCTCAGTCGCCTCCATGTTACTGAAAAGGTGCCTTGTAAATTCTTTCCTGTTTCTAAATTGGACAAATGAACTGATAGATATTAAATAATATCCTCAATGGCACGGCTAAATTTGATTTAAATCAGCAAAAAAAAAGTCAGCAAGGCAGATCACCAATCACCATTAGTTCAAGTCTTCTCTTTTAATAGAATAAGCAGCCTCTAAATTGAGAAAAATTACAGTGGAAGCAGAATGTGGTAATCGAGTTCGTGTAATCTTCTTCAAAGCACTAATATTTCAGTGGATTCAAAGGCAGAACACACTAAGGCACGTTTAACTTCTCTTCCATATTCATTTTCTTTCACAACAGGCCATTGAAAAGCCACACAAAAAAAGCAAACTACCCATATTATATCTGCTGAGCCATCACTTAGATGTAAGAAAAGAAAAAAATTAATATATTCACTTGCAATTTGTATTTCTACCGTATGAATGCCCAGAGCTTGGTCCTAGTTTAGTAGTTCTCTTTTCTTCACAAAGACTACAACCTGATTTTTATCCTTATCTTGATTTATATCAAGACTTTTTACAAAGAAATACAAAAGTACCTAGTACTCAGAGCTGACATCCAGCACTTCATAGATCAAATACAGAATACCCTCAAGGTAAGTTAACATTGTATGAAAATGTTGGAGGAGTTCTATTAGTAGCTTTACTTATGCTCAGCTGTAAACTTATCTCTACCTCCTCCTCCTCCTTCAATCTCACAACCTCAACCCCTAGAGCCATCACTCACCACTGCTGCCAGAAACCACGAGGAAATCTAAATACCATAATGCTGGAGCATAATTCCTCACATCTAATCCACTGGGCTGTATTATGAACAACCACACCACATTTTCTTTTATCCTTCAATCCACATCATATGGTTACAGTCTAGAAATGCCTTTTTGGCATAAATGTGGGGAAAAGAACTACTCTATCTAAGCTCAGCTAATTTGTATAGGATATGCTGTGGAATCCTCACCCACACTGCCAAAGGAATCCAGGGGTAAGCTAAAACACACAACTTGCACCTTCAGAAATGGTAGAAGAGTTTGAAAGACAGGCAGTGAGTCCTTATAGAAAAATTGAGTCAATGTTAAAATCTGTAACAGGAAACAACTAAAGAAATAAAATTTAAAATTAACAAAGAAAATTGTTATATGCATTGTTATATATATTTACAAGGTAACAATCATCAGTAATCACCCAAGATACACAGAAATATGATTTCCATGTGCAAAACAGGGAATAAAGAAGGGTATGAAGACAAACTCACTACACCGAGGAAGAATAAAAAGCCAAACTCCCAGAAGAGGTTCACTTAGAATTTACTGAAGTTGATGATTTCAGACTTAGCCCAAACTCTTCACTCTGGCAGCTAACAGGAGCTAGGCCAGGTTAGCAGCTGCTCCCTTAAGAGTGTCAGAAGTTAAACTTGTTTTAGAAGATTAAACATGAGCAACCTCTTGCCCCAACACCAGAATGAACTTTGTTCTGGGCTCAAAGAAAAAGGCAATGCAAGTGCATCCAGCAGTGTCCTGAGAGCAGAGAGGATTCCATCCTGCCTCCTACAGAAAGGGGAAGTCACTTAATTAGTAAAATTGCATGTATCTGATGAAAGCATTCTGGTATCTGAATATATTTCAGTTTCTATATTGCCATTTGGTCTTATGGGAGGTGTAATTTGTCAAATTGTAGGATGTAACTCATAGTGCAGGAAATTAAAACCATGGGAGAAGGTTTATTTCCAAAAGCCCAACTTTAAGGTGCCTTGGAAATATAACAAATCTGTAATAGGGAAAAAAAAAGGTATGTATTTACAAAGATGATTCACATCCACCTAAAGATAGAAACTCATATCCTGTATTTTAAACAGTAAATTTAAAATAACATAGCACATAAATATTTCAAATAGAAAATAATTATTTCCTAGTGGTAACTCATACAGATTTCTAAATTCATTTTTGGAAGGAATTGCATCCTTTTTTGTTTCATATGAAGGTCCTGTTTATTTCTACTTATGATTACTAGCCCTTTTTTCAGAGCTCTACAGCATTTCGACTACTTCTCTTTCTATGAGGTTTTGTTGTTCTGTCTGGCATTTTAATTACAGACCTAGTATCAATTTTAGATACTTGCTGAAGAGGGGAAAAAAACTTGGCCTTAATAGCGACTTCCCTGCAAATTTACATCATGACTCCATTAAAATAATCCATTTTGCAACACAAGTCCAGCATTAAGTATTTTTTCTTTGTAATAAATATATCTGACTATGTTGGACAGCATTAGAACAAGTAAATTAAATGAAAAGTACCATTTATAACTCATCATTTTCAGTTTTACAGGAAATTACTGGGAAAAAACTAAGTTGAGTTTCAAAGAGTGCACAAGAACCTTTGTCAAGATGAACAACGTGGCCAGTTCCAGGCAGCTCCATGTTGCTGAGGACACACACACACATCCCCAGTACTATCTGTCTACCTCCTGTCCAACAGTACAAGGTGTGTCCCAGGCACACTGACTGGATGCTGTATTTGTACCATGTCAAAGGGTAACAGAAAACCAGCAAGAAACCATCACATCCCCTTTTATGGCTTTTCACTTGAGATTCGGGGGTACTGATAGGTTTACAGGCTTGATATTTATGCTTATGTGAAAAACAGAATAGGTTTCAAAGGTCTGCAGCTGAAAAGTCTGTCATGTAATGCATGTTACGTAGAAAGACATGTCACTGCAATTTCATCTGGACAGGTCAGAACTCCAGAAGAATGGAGAAAACACAAAAAGAACATCAGTGGAGAGATCTACTATGAAATAGCACAAGGCTTCTCAAAATCCTCATTAAATTCATCAAGTAAACCAAGAGTTTTCCCACAGAATCAACATCTATACACCCATACACATAACTTTAAAAAAGCACTATTGAACATGCCTTGCTATGGGTAAGGTAATCAACATTCTTGGCAAAATCCAACCATTTGTTTATAACTCTCTACATGAAGTATTATATTAGACACACCATGACATCTTGCTTGAAGTCTCATGTACTGTCACATTATGCAGTATGATTTGACGGGTGTAATCTGACAAAATGTAACATGTCATGAAGGGAATTTAAAACCCTGGGAGAAAGTTTATTTCCAAAACACCTCATGTTTTCCCCTCTTCTAGCAAGTGTCTTCAATCAGCCATTTTAAAATACAACCCCAAAAAGTTAACTTCATAGTTGGGTAACTTTTTAATCTACTAATGACATGAAAATTACAACTCTGAAAACATCAGATATCCAAATAAGAGATTTTTACTTCAGCATATTCTGTTCCTTTAATTTACTAGTTACATGCTGTTGCCAGGAAGTTCACTGCTTTTTAGAAAGTCATTTTATGCTCAACTTCTAACTTTTATTCCTTATGGAATAAGGAATTATCCATTCCATATTCCTTGTGGGCAAGCCCAAATTCAGAGACTTGTAGAATTAATTCCCCTCCACAGCTCCTTCAAGATTTACAGACAATATCTACTGCCACAAACTAAGGAATTCACACACACACACTAAAACACAAAAACTGCTCCTATATATCAAGCAGTTCATGACTGTGACTTCTGTTTTGATCTGATCAGTAGAAAAAAGCAAGCAATGACACAAATCCAAAAAGCACCAGCTTTGCTCAATTCCTATGCTGACTCAGCAGATATATCAATTCAAGGGCAGGAGGGGAGAAGGGGCAAGGACTTCAACTCTCTTTAAATGTAAATTCCTGACACAATTGAGATACTTATGCCAACATAAAGTTGAATTCAACAGGACCCTCTGGAGTTTTAAATCCTCTGTACAGTGATTCTAATGGGCAGTGTGTGCTTTCTTTCAGGCAAACTGACAACATGAAAATGAAAAATAGGCAAGCAGGGATATATTCACCTCGCTGAACTATTAAAAAAATCAAAATTAACTATCATTTTCTTGTTTATGACCTGTCCACAGATTATCAATTTTTAAAACTGTAGCAAATGCACGATCTAAATTCCTCTCCATTACCACCAAATCTACTAAACATCATGTGGAATGAGACTAAGTATTGAGAAATAATTTTTATTCTCCAATAATAACTATTTTCAAATTTAAGTCAACTGCAGAAATGTTTTGCTATTTTGTGCCATGCCAGTCATTTAATGGTACCTTTTACTGTTATAATACATGTTACAAAATGAAAAGAGTTCCCAATTAGTGGCTTGGTTCTTTCCAGTCTTTCACATGATAATATATTCCCAGAAAGCTTATTCACCATAGGAAAAATCACTTTAAAAATGAAAACCCCAAGTCAAATACCAGAGAATAAAGTAGGTTCAGGAACACAGACCAGAGCAGCAGACACCTTCATTTAACACAACAGAGATTTCAACCTGCACACAGGCTGCCCCACCAGCACAGCCTGAACAGAGTCTCATTAGAACATCCTGCTGAAGGGCTGGGTGTAGTTACACATGGGGCTTGACTGTTTGAGAAAAAAGCCAGACAGACTGCTGGGGGTGCTCACTGGAGTCCCCATTCCTCTGCACTGAGCAGTCTGGGCTTTGTAACCTGAAATCCTCCCTCAGACTTCATCTCTCGCCATGCTTTCCTCCAAGAGTCCCTAGATGAGCCCTCTTCCCTCAGACAACAGCACTGGTCTGATGGAGGAAGCAAACCTCAACCAAAAGCACAGCAGCAGGGGCTTGGAGACTCTGTAGCAGCATTTCCAAATCAAATTATCTCTTTCCTGAATAAATCACCTAAAGTTTGAGGGCTTCTTATTCACAACCCGAGATATCACTCCCAGTAGAAAACGCTGTATTATTTCATTTCATAACTAGGTTATTTCACATAGAATAAGTTGTTATTTTCCAGATATAAATAATGGCACTCTTTACTCAGGAAGAGTACAAAGAAAAGAGGTAAATTAATGTAATATTGCCCCTTTTAAACTCTATTGTATGTTTTCTTAGTCATAAATAGTACAAAGAATATCATAGAATTGTCAAGGTTGGAAGGGACCTCGAAGATCATCTCGTTCCAAGCCCCCTGCCATGGGCAGGGACACCTCCCACTAGAGCAGGTTACTCACAGCCCCATCCAGCCTGACCTTAAAAATTTCCAGGGATGGGGCTTCCACCACCTCTCTGGGCAACCTGTGCCAGTGTTTCACCAGTGTCCTAATGAAAACAACTTCCATTTATCTATCAACTTACACTTACTAAGAGCTACCAGCACGGATGCTCTAACAGCTGTTTGGTGGCACTAGTGTAACATCACCACAGCATTTCTTTAAAGTAGTGGCTATATAAGGTTTAGAAGTAAAGACACATACTTGAACATCAGACAGGGATCTGAGCATTTTCTGATCTGTGTTTATCAGTGATCCTGGGAGACACGTGCACGAACAGCTGCTCAACAGCCTAACTTCAGCCACTATTCCTTCAAATATAACATACAGCTTTTTTTTTTTTCAAATTTCTGTGGGTAGATAGCTAAAAAACCTCATATTTTATAATATAGCCTAACATGAAAGAGCTAATATGAGACATCTAAGGTAACAAATAAATATGTCACTCTTGAATCTCACCTGCAAGTACATAAGACATTCTGCATCTAGAACACAGACTTCCAAGAATTACGTGAAAGAGGAAAATAATGGGGGACAAACTACAGGTCAGTCCAAAATTACATTAGAGAAGCACTCAAACTGCAGCACATGACAAAAACTATCTTAATATATTATTGGCAGATGAGCTCATACTACCAACAGGTACATTCTCAGACTGTATCAAACCTTAAGTGATTCCCTACCTCCATCACAGCTGGGTCTGTCCTAACATGGGACCTGTTAATGCTGAACTGCACATGTGAACATCAGCATTTCATAAACTCCATCAATATGGATCATTCTGGTTGTTATTTTCACTGAACATGTAACTACTTTGAGAAATCTTTAATCCTAAAAGGCATATGAGGAGTTACACTAAATGCCTGGGGATAGTCAAAATATTTTCCTCTCTTTAATGGTTCTCAATGCAAAATTACCTTAGTGAGTTCACTTCACTAACTCTTGCCAGACACCACTTGAGATGGCCCTGATGGAAGAGCTGACCTCTTCAAAGTTCAAAATGACCTACACTTGGCCTGTGTTACAACACTCATGGCTGCTATTGTTTCTTTAAGGGACACGAAAAATATCAAAATTCTGCTTGTTTTTTTGAAGCTCCTGAATACACTATCCAGTTCAGAGCTGCCAGAGCTGAATACCAATTTTTATTTAGGTAAATGTTACTGAAAATGAGGTACAGTCACATCTCAAAGGAGAGTCAGAGCATGGAAGGAGGCTATTAATTTATTTCCCATTACCACCTGGATTTTGTTTTTAAACTATTCATGACAATTTATCATCTGTTCTGCTTAGTCCACACTTGAAGTACTTTCATAAATATAAAACTGAAAAACATAATATTCTGATCTCCCACAGCTGTAAAGTAATCTGAGCAGTGTTCTAATGATAGCATTTTAAATGTCTGAAGTGTTTAATTTAGATACAACTAGATCTTAACGTACAGTATGTTAATTGAATAATGACTTTTAAGTGAAGTTCCTTTGCTTTGGTTACTCAGGCTCCCATTTAATAGGAGATTAATGACTTGTTTGTACTCAGAGGTAAGTTTGAGAACTGGTCAACTATCTAAAACCTCTAGTAAAGGATGGGGCAGGGGGTGGTGAAGTTAAGTCAGAAACTTCTGATGTACTAGTCCTTCATTCTATAGCCTTTTAGGAGTGGGAAAGCATTTTTAGTTAGACATATTATTAGTAAGTAAAGCCAAATGTAAAGTAGATAAGATCACAACCTTGAAGTGGAGCCTAGAACACTAACCCCTCTGAGGAGCACCGCCTTCAAAAGCCACTCTGCCAGGGAATTTACCTGCACTGGCAGCACACACATTAAGTCAGAACCTTCATTTCACCCTTCTAAGGATGCCAAATGCCAGCCCCTTTTTTAATCATCTTTCTTCTACAGTGGAATGGTTTTTTCCCCAGTTCCTTGATAAAACTGAAAAAAAGCAGCCCATTTTGAAGTGCAGTGCTAGAAGATGGGCTTCAATTGCGACACTGAGCAAAACTCACTTACCAAAGACAGTGTCCCACCCTATTCATTTCTCAGAGACATTACAGTCCCAAAAACCATTTACAGTGACAAATTTTGCCCTGAAATTGGTTTATGGGTAAAACTTTTCACATGTGGTTATGACCACTACCACACTTGCTTTCACTAAACCAGTGAAAGCACAAAGAAAGTTTATTATAATAAATACAAAAGCTATCCTAAGTGCATCAGGTATTCCTACAAACAACTCATTAAAGCTATTTCAATTTTTAAATTAGGCTACCACATAACTCACAGCCTAGAATGCCTCTGACATTATATTGCACTGCTCCATGGAGACATTCTCAGAACCACCTTTTGCATATAAAAATAGCAGCCATCCAGAAGTGGGAACACTCCATTTCTGGACCCCAGACAGACCAGAGAGGTGTTGTCAGCTGCTCTAAGTCACAAAATTATTTCTACAACTTCACCACACTTCTCCAGTCATCATCAACTAACAAAAAATAAAGTCACACAGCAAACAAATCCAGCCTGATCTCTCGAGAGAAAAGACTCCTCTAATCTTAGCTCCTTATTTTAACGTGTTGATGGTCACTGTGCAAGTTTTTCAAGTTACTTGGGCACACAACTAGACTCAAAACTTAAGTTTGCTCTCAATGATTTGTCTCAATTGTCAATGGTCATCTAGAGTCACCTCCCTTCCCTTCTGCCCATTCTAGAAAAATCCCCATGTAAATAACATCAAGTATTTATGTAGAAAATGTCCTAAGAATTATACTACCACACAGTAAGCTTCAAGTGTAGTATAATGCTGCTCTCTCTTCAGTACAGCATAACTAATATGCCTCATAGAAAACAGAATAACAGAGAGAAAAGACCATGAGGCTTGTAGCAGTCACTAGTTGTGTGAAAGCGGTGGGGGGAAGAGCAACTCATCCACATCATCTTATCCTGGGCTCTACAGCTCCTACAGAGCTCTCCTAGAGCACAGTAGCCTTGCCTCAGATTTTAATCCTTCGTGGGTTTCTTATTCATGAAACAAACCTGGTAACCAAACTACTGTCCTTCCAGCTGTTGCTTTGTTGGGTGTTTTTAATATGTATTTAGCATCTCCATTTGAAAACTGTGCATTGAGAGTTTCAGAATATAAAGTGGCTGATGTAATTTCTGTAAAGACGGGGTAATATGTATTAATTAAGAAGTCACGTAATGACAGGTGCCTGTTATCAAGATAGAAACCCCTCATGACTTTAGGAAACAACATAAAATTGATTTCTAGGTGGTCAACAGCAAATTTGAGAAGGACATTAAATTCAAGAGTAACTCAGGCTGCTCCTTCAAAACCTTTCAGTAATATTGCAAACTAACATGTCTACCAAAATTCATCATTTTGGTGTTTTTTTTTCTGAATACCCACAGAACTTCTGCTGGTGTTGCTGGTTTTCTGAGTGGGTTTCATGAGCCATATTCCAAACAGACCAGTGTATCTCCTTACACTTCACCCACGAGAGGGCACCACAGGATTTCACAATCAGCTGCACTCAGCCGAGGTGGGAGGACTAAGCACTACTACACAAAAAAAGAACAAAGTTTCAGCACGTCCTTTTTCATTTCTTTAGGAATTTGACTTGGCACACACAGCCACCCACTGAGTACTTTTCTGTAGTATAATTAACTTCCGGAGACACAGCAGAAACCTTTCAAAATTAAATGACCCAGTTAAATAAATCTTGTACGTTCAGAAGTCACCAGCACATCAAGACCATAGGGATGATTTCACCTGTGCCCTGTCTCAAATCATCCTCATCTACCGGAGTTCCACTGTTACAATCAGGTGGAACCAGGAAACCATCAATTTGTAACAGCTTTTTACCAGCATTTAGTAATCTTACCTTCAAGCATTTTTAAGCTAATAATAAAAAGGCCAATATTCTTAAGATAAGAACACAGAAATGTAATAGAACATGTACAGCTTAGATATGTTCAGACTGTTTTCATTATCTCTTTCACAGAAATCTACTCTACCTTTAACATTCATTATTGGACACCATCATACATGGCTTCAAAGTAAAGCCATTGGAATAAAAATTAAGTATTAACCCATTTGTATCACCCATTTGTTCCATCTCAACTGTTGCTCATCATGTGCCATTTTAAGTCATCTCCAGCACTCACAGGTCAATACATCTGGAGCACATATTTGTAAGCCCTCCTGCAGAAGATGGCATCTCAGAGATGACCTGGAACAGCTGTGCCAGCAGACAGTGAAACATCATCCTTCATCACTATGTTTTAAGGTTGATATTCAGATCTTCTAATCTAACCCAAATATTCTCACCAGTTCATGGCCAGTTTTTTGGCAGTAGATGATGGTTCTGGCTGCTGCAAAATGGTCACGAGTGGTGTGATAAATGCTGGGGGATTATATTCATGTAATACCTGCAAGTCCTTTTTGTTACCTTTACTGTACACCCTCCATCCCTTGCACACCTCCTCCAAGGAGTTCACCACTACAATTGTTCTTTAACAGGCAACAGAAACAGTCTTTCAAGCGATGACCCCAGTGAAGCAGGACAGAGAAGGAGCATCCTCCAGGTTCAGTCTGGTAGATGAACTGCAGCAACCTGGTACTGCATGAGCCCAACCCAAAGCCCTGGCTGCAGCCAGGTTTTGTTGGCTTTTTTTTCCCCACCCCGAGAGCTAGAAGGGAACCTACTTCATTTTCACTTTTTTTATTTTTAAACAGAAAGTTCTTACAAATGAGTTGCCCATGGCAGGTACCTGCCAACATGAGCCTTCAATTACAGCACATGTACCATATAAAGACAAGCACACACACCAACGTGTGAAAAATTGAAATGGCAAAGACTGTTACAAAGGAGAGAGTGTGAAAAACTGCAATGACAAAGGCTGTGTTAACAGCTTGTCTCACAGTCACAGGCTGCAATAGCTGCTAGCAGTCTGGAGTCAGACAGATGATGAAAGGACTGACTTCACATAGCCCCTTTTTTTTCTTTGTCACAGGTAGTTTATCAACAGTTGAGGGCTGTTGACACAGTAACATGTTTACAGCCAGCCAGATGTAAAGTTAGGATAGATTCAACACATCATCAGGAGATGATTCCCAACAAATAAACACAATGCTATTTAAAAAAACCAAACCAACCAACCCCTTGAACCAATATACCTAGAAACGGAGAAAAATCAACTTTCAACTTGCTCATTCCGAAAAGAAGAAAAACTAAACCAGAACTGCCCATAGAGAAGGATTTGCTCTGCAGTCTTCTAGTGCCAAAGGGTGAGGGATCCCCACCCTCGACCTGTAATCCAGAAGAACAATGCAGGGATTTGGAGCTTCCCAAAGGTTTAGGAAACATTTAATGCCTTGTTTTCAAGCTCCAAAAGCTAGCACAGCTTGGCAGGTCCACAGCACACCTACAAGTCTCACACCAGTAAATGTACATTGTTTTGTTATAAAGACTTATGTCCGAGAACAGTATCCTGGAAATGCCTCCCAATGATCTCCTGTTGTTAACCTGCCCACAGACTTCCACTATTGATTGACTTCAAGAGTAAAACTGGATGAAACTTCNAATACTTCTTCAAATACCTTGTTTTGCCACCAGAACAGACAGAAAAGGCAGGTCCCAGGACAGAGAGGAGCAGGGAGAGCAGCCAGCTTAGTTCTTATGGTAAAGGAAATAAAGAAAAGCACTAACAGATCTTTTGCCAAAAAACCCCTTTCCTTTGTACAATGGATGGTATTGACAGCCCATTTCTTCTTCCTTTATGAATCCATTTAACTCTGAGTATCATGATGCCAGCACTGGCTTTGCTGTTACTCCCCAGTGTAACTTCAGCAATACCTTTAACTCTGGTGACTGGAACTCCCCCCAGGCTGTGTACAGCCTATGGTAACAAACTAATAGCAGCACTAAGGTGACAATGCAGGCAGCTCAGTTGAAATCTTTCAAACACTAGACAAGAAAAGGAGTGAAGAGAGATAGTTTCTTAACTCAAAGCTAGATGTACATCTGCAATACACATATACAACTAGGATAACACAGTGAATAGACTGCAACCTGCTAAGTGTTATCCCAATGCAGAAAACCCACAAAGGTCTAGAGATTTTAAATCATCTAACTTAAGTACTAAAAGACACTCAGCAGCACTAACATATTTCTAAGGTTCTTCAGTATCTTATGCATATGTTTTTGTCCTTAATATATTTTTATATTCATGTTGGGCATGTAAATTTTGTCAATTAAGAACACTTTTGTTTAAGCCAGTAGATGCTGATCAAGTAGAAAAAAAAAAACCCCAACCCAAAACCCTTAAAAAAAAAAGTAACATTCTGAAAAAATGATATATTTATATGATAGAATATTTACAATAATAAAAACATGAAAGTAACCAGGGGATAAACACAGATATGGTTTTTATCACCTGAGGTGAAGCAGCACTGGGCAACAGTAACAAAAAGAAATGTTGATGCTACTGCTGTGTTCTACCTGCTACACTGTAAAACCAAGACAATTAAAAAAACACAAATCAAAACACTGAAAAACACTGGGAACTGAGACATGCCCAGCTGCCTTCTGCAGTTGTGATACAGGATAAAATATTAAGTTCAAATGAAAGACAATTCTCATGGGTACTGCATATGGAATATGGAAATCAATACAGCATCTTCTAGGAACACCAGATCAGCTTTATTAACCACTGACATAAAGTCAGGAATATGCCTCTTCTACAAATAACTCTGCAAGATTAATTCATCTGCCTTGTAATAGCTCACCACTGTAACACTGGAGGGAAAAAAGTTATTATTTTTGACTTTTCTATGCTTCTAACAGCCCTTTCAATGTTTAAAACAGTATAAATACAATGTAATTTAAGATAGAAACCAGTTATTCTGCCTATGTATTACATATACTCGTGCTCCTGTTTATTACCCCTCCAAAAATGTGCACAGAAACATCTTGTAGTCACCAAAGTCAACACACAGGAACCTAAAGAGAACTAACTATGAAGCAGGGGTGAGGACAGGTCATTCTCTGCAGATTTTGTACAAGAACATCTCACATGTCATCAACCTCCATTTTTGTTTACCCAACTTTCCTGAATAAACTTGGGCATTTAGCCTGTTCATGTCATGTGAAACAATAAGCTCAGAAGTCACTACATGGCACAAAGTAATGCACAATATAATTCATGACCACACAAAGATACGTAGCTAACAATAAAATGTGGAAATCTGAGTTAGCTACTTGTAATTACTGCTCACAAACCACTAAAATCTCATTATTTCCATCTCATTATTTTTCCCTCCCCTTAATTAATCAGGAGTTCGAAATTAACACCTTAAAAATTTTCTACCATATTTGGGTTTTAAAACAATACTGTCAAAATGTAGCCTTTTAAAAAGAAAAAAAAAGTTCCATTTAGATAATTTCTGAAACTTAGCCCCAAAATTACTTGTTAACTTGACATTGTTAACTTTAACTGCTAAGTACATTACCTGCTATTGGAAAAATGAAACAATTTCACATTAATCCCTGAAGTCAGACTGCACTGTGACTTCACAACACACCAGGGTATTGGGCCCAGTAAGTTGCAATGAGGAGTCCTCCCAGACACGCCAGTAGAGCTGCAGATAATGCAGCAGCATTTCAGAAATGGACACAGTAATTGTACAAAATCTATTATAAAAATGAACACTGCACACACACAAAATCAAGTGAAATGACAGCCTCACTCTAGAGAGATTTAGCATTTAGAGATAGAAACTTTCAACACAGCTCTGCTGTTGGGAACAATCTGTGTCCCTTTTACAGTAGGGATAATGTTGAACGTTGAAGGGAAGGGTTAAAGCAACCACACTCTGCCCAGCCCAGTTCCCATTTATTCTTCCCATACATTATTTTGAAACTTTTAACAGACTTAGTTTAAAAGCATTAAAACCAAAGCTTTCTGGGATGCTAATGGAAAATCCCTGGTAGAGCAGCCATCCCCTGCTCTGCTCAACACCCCACTGCCTCCAAACACCTTGGGGGAGGCTCTGAATTTAAAGGGTGGCTGTACCCAGCTCCCTGCCAAAGTGGAGAGCGAATGTGACAGAGCACACACACGACACTCTGAATTCCATCTGCTCCATTACTGCAGCAGGCTGCACCCCAGCCTCTCCTCCACCTGAGCAGGGGGGTTTCTGACATTAATTCATTAAATTCTTGCTGCAGCATGGTCGCCCAGGGAGGGAAGGAGCACTAATGAAAGACCCGAGGAGCTGGCTTCACCTTGCCTACACAAGGGATGAAAGAATTGTGGTTGATCTGATAATAAACATGATCCAAAGCACAAGCAGAGTTGTTTCTCTTAACTTTTCACTGACACTGGAACTCAGTGCTGATGTTCAAAGGTAAACACATCCCTTAAAACTCTACTGAAAAGACCTCTCCAATCAAACTGATACAATAAAAAAAAAAAGAAAAGAAAAAAACCACACAAACCAAAAACCAACCCCCACTAAACCACCAAGCACTGCAGGCTCCACTCACAAGAGATGCATTTCTGCCCAGAATTTGGACTGTATACTAGCTTTACTTTTCCTTAAATAAAACCAGCAAATGAAACTTGCATTTTTTGTTTGTACAGAACAGCAACAGCTCGCTTCAAAATAATACATACCACTGGTATCTAAAAAAAATTATTTACTATTTCAATTACCTTTGTACAATTCTATCAACCTGGTTAGGGCTCTTAAAAAACAGAGACAGAAAAACAACTACAAAAGGCTTGTGAAGC
Organism: Brachypteracias leptosomus; assembly: GCA_013401335.1. Lineage (NCBI taxonomy): Eukaryota > Metazoa > Chordata > Aves > Coraciiformes > Brachypteraciidae > Brachypteracias > Brachypteracias leptosomus. The sequence goes on from VYZX01024463.1 coordinate 164,487, forward strand.
ACAGGAATTACCTTCTACCTACGCATGAAACACTAGCACTCTGACCCTTGTGATCTCTTATTTCTCTTAATGCCCTGTTCCTGCTATCAGAAGATTGGATGAAAAAAACCCAAATAAATAAAAAAACCCACAAAACAAACAAAATGAAACTAAAACAAACAAAAACCCCAAAACCACAACAGACCCAACCACAGCTTCAGCTTTTACCTTAACAAAATAGAAGTCTGGAAGCCTCAGGTAAAAATAAAATTAAAGGAGTTCAAAAGCTAGAAAGTGAATAAAATGAGCCCCAAATTTTAAGATTTCAATTTCATCTATAACCTTCTGATCTTCATTTTTGACATCATTTTGAAGAACTGGCCTTTAAAATGAAATTAAGGCTATGATGGGACTTTGGGAGAGAGACACACACACGCACAAACCTTCCAAACTGAAGTCAGAATTTCATTTTACCGTTGCAGAGTTCACAAGAGACATAGGCCTTAATTCCAAACTTGACATGGAGTAATCCTACTATCAATATGAAATGTCACTGCCTTTAAGCTGCAGAGTTATAGCACACGACAGCAATATAATACATTAGAGTAACTGCACTGTATCAACATAATCTATTTTAACTGATAAATTCAGGTAAGTTTCTCTTAGAAATAAAACATGACTACAAAAATGACAAGTACATGAAATAAAAGTTACCATCTCACCTAATCTTTCTTTGCTAATACTACATAAAGCTATAAAACTTATATATATGTATATGTAATTTTTTCACATATATGCTCTTCTTAATAAAGAGGCCCTGAAAGCCACTCATGAAAGATTTGTTTGTAATTTGATCTTAGAGTCTTTGAACATTTTTTAAAAAAGAATAACTTCACTAACTGAGCTACTTGGAAAAGCTGAACTGAAACATCCTTCATGTCAAAAAGAAATTATTTGTACATCTGAACATAAAAATCTGGAAAATAAAGTAAAGTAGAGAAGGAGAAAGGAATTATCAACATTCTAGATGGTTGAAAATATGGCTAAAGAGGACAAAAACACAGACGAAATTGAGAAGTATTAACAAAATAGATGTCCCTGCTGTTCTACAGCTTCATAAACACCTACATGTTAAAGCTACTGAATTCCAATTTGCTGGTCAATCCTTTTATTACCATAGCAACCAACAGTCAGAACAACAGAAATAACATTTGCCTTCTGCATAGGTACAGAGTGTATTAACTTTTTCCAATTTAACTCACCTCAGACACAGCATTGTCTTCCATCTTCATCAACCTCTCCCACATGACAAGCACAGCCCCTAACCCAAGTAAACAGTCTCTTTTCCCTCATTCTCACCCTGCATTCTCCATCAGCTTTTCCAATTCTCTCCTCCCAGGACACATTTTCTTTCCAGTCTCTCCAATGATACGTGAAATTATACAGCACTAATTCAATAGATTTAACTGATTTCTCTATCCATCAAATCACATACTTTTCCAATATCATCAGTGAAGATGGTTTCTGAAGTGGTATTTCAGAAATCTATTAGGAATTTGTTAGAAAGGACTGTAATAGTTCATGTGTGCTGGTTAACAGGTTGGTGCTTTATTTACAAGGCTTTGAGAACCCACATTAACATCATGATAGAACAATTGCTACTGACATAGAATCATTAGGGTTGGAAAAGACCTCTAAGATCATCAAGTCCAACAGTCAACCCAACACTACCAGACTCTCACCAGGCCTTTTGTAACCACAGTGAAATTTCAGCTTCATTTTCAGAAAAGAGACTGAACAGGTACCAAATTTATCTTTTGTTTCTTAACAAGAGATACTTGCTTTACCTTATCTGTCTGAAAGATGACTAGGAAAGCCTAGATCATGCTGCAGATGACTATCTCAGACATCAAGTCCACATCATTTTTATGGCATTTTACAGCACTGTCTCCAGCCTATTTATTGGCCAAAAAAGTTTTGATAATTTCTAATATTCAAGCAGCAAAATAAAAAAACAAATGCCAAAATGATCAAGCAAATAAACTATTTCTTCTAAACTATTTCAGAATCCTTCCACCCTTCTCCATGCCTTAAACTCCTGTGTGTTGGATGTGCAGTCAAATTCATCTTTGGAACCTTACAACATTAATTTATTTATATGTAAGGCACATAGATGCTGAAATGCATTAGCCCAGCAGCACTTAAGTCCATGCACACGTCACAAGAAGGTGCACACATTAATCATTAGAGGACTTCTCACTGCAAATCATGGTTTGAAAAACTCTTTTCATGTACTAGAGCAGGGCTTGCATGTGTCCTCCTAATTTTATCTGGTTCCTGCCAATGAGCTTTTGAGAAATGGGATGAATAGATGTTTATTTTCCTCAATTTTCAGGATAGAAAATTATTGGTTCTACTATACTTTAGATATTTCAGTTTAACAATTGTAAAAGCTGGAAGATAGAGGTAATAGATTGAAATTGCTAAGCCCTCACATGATAAAGATCACTCAATAATGATAATGCCATTGCACTGAAAGGGATACAGCTATCTGCAAGAGATGTCAGCACGTATTTTATTAAGGTTTTTTATCTGTGTTACACATCAAAATGAAAACTGAAATCTGTTTTCCTAGATCCAAACCCACATATATTAACAATTTAAACGACATCCACAGACCCAAATGATGAAAGATATCTGTACCTCCAGTGTTCAGATAATCTACAAACCAGCTTCTCTAAACAAAGTTTTTAAACTTTTTCCAACCAACCATAAACATCCAGAAGAGGGAAAATGACAGATTATAAATAAATCTGTTGACAAAAATAACCAAAAAGAAAGCAAGACACATCATAAGTAATGCAGCCATAGTTGGGGAGTATTAGAAGAAAGTTATTTGATTCCTATTAAGTGTCACTTGATGCATAAAGCCTTATCACATGAAGGAATGAAAGAACCAGGCTTTTTTCCCCTCACATGAACATTGTACATGGGGTGTTACAGTCTTATATTAAAGTAGAATCTTTGGATTTAAGGTACATATACAATTTGAGCATGCTAAAATGTCTGCAGCAAGAGAACTGGCAATATTTTTAAGGTACCCCAAATGACAAAGTAGTTCTTAGACCAGAGCAAGGGCTGCTTCCCTTCACCAGCAAGCAGATGACTTGAGTGCAAAGTAATCTGCAAAACATTATAAAAGGCAAACCCATATTTTATCCTTTCAAACTTACTGTAAGTTTCATACCTTCCTGCTGAAAACTTTCTTAAAAGCACCGGAATTGAAATTTCAGAGGAGAAAGAATAATAATGCAGAGATCATACTAATCAAGATAGACCTCATTCCTACAAGAATTATGCTTAAAGGAAACAATTCATCTCATGTTTAAGAATACTTTATTCCACCTTCCTACATTAGTAATTCAACCCCATGCTATGATAAAAGTAATACTAAGAATTTTACTGCAAGTAATTTCTCAGATCCACAGGAAGTTTTCTGCATTTCCTTGCATTTTTTCATTTCCCTTTTTTTGTTTACTCATCAGTCTTTGTTCAAAGAATCCTAGATTGCCCATAAACTTGGCTGAAAGCTGTTTTGATACCAGACAGCATCTATCACACACAAAAGAATGCACTGATTTTGCAACTATGCGGGCACTTTCAGAACTGCAAGCCAACAAATACAAACATCCATTTGGGGGCAGCTTGAAGTTGTGAAGCCTAATGTTGATTTTATAACAAGATCCACCTTTTCTCCTTCCTACTAAAAGCTGAGAGAAGGGTCACAGACTTTTTGGCACTTGGCAGCCCAGCCACAAACCCCTAATCTTACTGCAAGTCAAGGAACCTGTAGATATTGGTTGAGAAACTATCATCTGTGTTTCTTTTCCAGAGGTTCCAATAGACCTCCAAGAGAGCTAGTGAGCTGAGGAATTCATTTGAAACACTTTGACTGCTCTCTGAAAAAAGACAGGTGACTCAATTCCATATTATGAAGGGGCATGATTTTCCCTGGTACTTAATGAAGTGGATATATGTCTGAGAAAACATTATGTACTCATCAGAGAGCTCCTTGAATATTGGCAAGTATGAAGTTAGTCAAATTCCTCTTCTCTTCCCACCAGAACCTCCTGGTCATACAACCCTGTGCTCCAGTTCACGCTCCAGGTGGATGCTTAGACCTTTCAGCATCCAAAGTACAGAAGGACCTATGCCAAGCTCAACAGAACTCTACTAAACACCATTCCTTCAGAAATTATCTCAAATTCTGTCCTGGGTAACATTTTGTAACCTACTAAGGTGATTTTTGTCTTCAGCAACAAGATGAGAACTGCCTCGTATCTCTGCAGCCTTCATTCTGAATAGTTTGTGATTAATTATGTTCCAAATAAAGACACTAGTCCTGTGAAGTGTTTTTCTTGAGATACATGCCTTAAATTCACATCCACAAGACTCTGATGTGAATAAGGACCAAGTTATCACTATTGCAAACTTGAGAAATAGACCTTTTATTCAGAGAAATTCTAGTAAGAAATAGAAATTACTTACCAATGAGAAATTATGATTTATAAACATACAGGATGTACAACGTTAATACACATGTTGAATGCTGACATTCAGCTGTATCCCTGAGGGACAATGGTGCAGCAGCAGCAACGTGCTGGATGTCTGAGCAGGGCTGAGGGGGCTGCTGAGCTTATCCTGGAGTAACCACACTGCCAATCACTTCTCAGCAGTATCTGTGGCTTAGGTTAGAATGCACCTGAAGTGGTGTGGGCTCTGGAGAAACCATTAATTCCTACCCTATGGACATGGATTTAGGATCTGATGAGGAATTCACTACCTTGGGGTGACCTTTCTGTGGCTGGAAATGCGTTCTTCCTACTTCATCAGCAGCTGGCAATGGGCATTTAATCTTACTAATCAGAAAAGGATTATACTGGGCACCTGAAGCACTAATGAAAGCTTCTGATGTGCTTCACAAACAGATGTGACTCACGTTCACAGGTACAGGAAAAGATTGGATGCTTAAACACACAGTTCCTTTCAGAAATGTTTGTGTTTGTCAGTTGTTCAGTGTAATGAGATTTATTTTCACTGGGGTATATTTCCGGGGAAAAAAATAACAATCCCTACAAATCAGAAGAAAAATGGATTCTGATCTAGTGAGTTCTCACATTGTGGGCCAGGAACAGAATTTGGAGGGAAGGAGGACTAAGAAGCAAAAGTAATTAAAAAAAAAATTCCCCAAACAGTGAGAGTATAAACCCAAAATCTTTAGTCATTTATACTTAAAACTACAATTCATCTCTATTTGTAACATAAATCAGTGCTAAGATCCCACTTTTGGACTATACTTTCTGAAAAAATGAATTATAGTAAACTATGAAAATCCCAAGATAAACTTTTTGAGATAGTGGTTCTTCTGTCACATTTTATGTGATAAGTGAAAAACACTGTCTAGAAAAACACTACTCTTTGTCTAAGGCCATTCAAAGGAATAAAATCAGAAACTGCACAAGAAAAACACGTGTTGCTCTGAGCCTCTAAGTCAGTATGCTTAAAAGAATGAACAACACACAGGAAATCTTATTTCCTAGACAAATTCTCACCATGGTGACTGATCAGACTCACCTTCCTGTATCACTGGTGATCACCAAAAATTTCCTGAGCAAACAACTCCTATTTTGCTAGGATAAATTTGAGACAGTTTGCCATTACATGCTTACCACACAACTTACATCACCTCTATTTCAGGGAAAAAAAAATACTTTGTGTCTTCTTGGCTAAAAACACTATGTCTTGATTAAAAAAACATTTGCTAAGATTCCTCTCCTTTACAACGTGCTACTGCAAAAATCATTATTTGAAAATACTATCACTAATTCAAATATATTCCTCACTTTTAGTTTAAACAAGTGCTCAGTAAACTTATTACTAGTAATATTTATTTCAGAGACCTATCAAAAAATACCAACTAATGAAAACACAGGACAGAAACTCCAGAGTTCAGCCTGAACTTGCTACTTAAAATATGGAAAATACTTTGACATAAAATTATAGTCATGTCACTGCCCTGTTTAATAGATCCCAAAATATTGCCCCACTGCTTCTTTTCCATGTTCTATTTAGAAGTTCAAAGGTGACTTAAAAACCACAGCTGGATCCTGAAACATTATTAACATTTCTTTTTTCTTTTTCTTTCCAAATTTGATTAACAGCTTCAAGAAGTTCACCAATACATGAGGGTGCACTTTTAATTTGAGCTACCAAGAAGTTTGCATTTTTTCCTCTGACCCCATACAAGTACAACAGCAAGGTGGTATACTTATTAAACTTTTATGGAGATTGATTCCTGCAGAGACTTCAAAGACTTTCCCCCCCTTACAGACATATAGGTTGGACTTGATGATCCTGGAGGTCCTTTCCAACCGTAATGATTCTATGATTATACAAAAAAAACCCCAAAACACAACAGTCCTTTTTGTTTGCTGAGAAAGCCAAGCTTTCTACAGAGGAACTTGACACTTCTGGGTAAAAATAACTATGTTCTAAAATTTCAAGTATTCTCAAAAGATAATTATTTTTGTTAAACACTGAAGCATCATTTTGATAATAACATGTCAGAAAGACTTCTGACAATTACTCACAGTACCCCTATAGCCCAATTTGTGAGATATGGACTTGCTAAGTGGTAGAACCAAAGGGTTTTTAAAAGTCCAACTGTCAGTCAAGTACTAGTGGCATCCCTCAGGGATCAACACCCAGACTGACACCATTCAACAGCTTTGTTAACCTGGACAACGGGATGGAGCCCACTGAAATTCATGGCAGTGGCCAACACATTGGAGGGCAGGACTGCTACTCAGAGGGAAGCTGATAGGCTGGAGAAATGTGCTGACAAGAACCTCATGAAGTTCTGCAAATGCCCAGCCCTACATCTAGCATGGCATAACCCCACACAAGAGTGGGGAGAGTACTGGCTAGGCAAATACCCGCTAAAGAACAGCTTTAAAGAGACCTGACAGGCCTGGTAGCCAAGTTGAACGTGGATCATCAGTGCCCATGCAGTGAAGAAGGCCAGACACAGACCAGGCTGTATTTGCAGAATTGTGGATACCAAACAAAAGGATGGGATTACTCTCCCTATTCAGCATCCACGAGACCACATCTGGGGTAATGTGGCCAGTCTGGGACCCCTCAAGTTTGAGAAGGACACTGACATACTGACATGTGTTCAGTAGAGGCCACAAAGATCATCAGGGGGGCTGAAAAGTATGACCAAAGAGGAGAACTCCTCTGAAAAAAATGAATAACCAGATGTAATGTTTTCAGCTTTCACTGAGCTGTTTCCTATTAGGAATGTTGTATGTGAAGAAGTCACTCAAGGCAAACACTGAGCACGCTGTGACCATACTCACATTAGTACCAAAAACACATGTATGACACTGTTCTGTGACAAGCAAAATACACAGAGATTTCATATGTATAAAGCATTTACACACATATTTCTCACTTACGTACCATTAACATGTGCCAGGGAGCAGGAGAAATTGTACTCAACCAAAAATGTTACGCTATTAAAAGGAAAAAGAATTAAAAGAAATACTTTAACTGTGTATATAAAAGCCCAATTACAGCTGTAGAATCATGGAAACTAAGTGGAAAAGCTATTAAGTACTAACACAGTGTTGTACATTGGGCAAATACTAGAGCAGCTCAACTAATTCATTTTAATTACTGCAAACCAGTACCAAATGTATCAATTTCCCACACATTAGCTCAATAGCTTAAAGTGCACCTAAACATTGATGTACAGAAACCAGCAAGACGACCAAGGTGTAAAATCCTACACTGAACAAATCAGCAAACACTAAGTGCTGTCACATTTCCAAAATCACAAAACTCAATCAGGTAAAGCTGATGAGGTAGAGCCGAACAAGGTGATTTTTGTCTTTAAAAAAAGAGGGTTGCTTTTGTTTGTTTAATGTCTATTATGTAGCAATACACAGGACTAATTTGGGTACAGTTCTAACACATAAATCACCAACTCTTAAAACTTTTAGTTGTCATTTTAATTTAATTTAAGATTGATGAAGAGTTGTTATCGATTTTGTGGAGTGCAAATCCTTTGAAACAGATGTACAGAAACAATCAATATATTTTGACAGCTATTCCCACTGCATCACTGTCCAGTAAGACCTACTGCTCCTTCTTGCCCCCTCAAGCTGTTCAGGACAGCTGTATTCTAAGTCTGCCTTACAACAACCTTTCCCTTTTCTATTTTCCTCCAACTTTGCAATGGACAGCAAAGTATTCATGTTATGCTAATTCAAGATTTTCTTACTCCTTCATTTTGACAGAAGAAAAAAAAGGGTACATAAATTTGCATTCCAGCTGCAACTTGCTTATATTCCATACAAAAAAAAAAAAATCATCTACTTCAAACTCAATGGTTCAATGAAATTCAGGTCTTGGGTCAAAAATTGTAAAAATAAATAAATAAAAAAGAAATCATCCATGTAAAATACTTACTGAAGCTGTGGTCGAAGGTGGATAATGTCACTCATAGTAAGAACATTATGTTATGAACATCATGCTCCCTATAAAATTTCTAATATTCTGTTCACCCATGGAAGAAAGAAACACACTTTCAGGTCACTGACCCACCTGAAGGTAAACACTGTTTCAGAATCTGACATTTTCTACAGGAAATATTCAATTCTAAGCTCAAAGTCAGGGAGAGTGCTATTAGACAAATCCCTTAATACATGCCTAGGAAGGTGCAAGAAAAAGCTGAAAGGCAAAGTCACTTATAGTTGTACTCAGAAAAGCACAAAACAGCCTGTGTCCCTCTGCTAAACTTGTTAAAAATCATGTATTTCCTCAGAATTGCACAAGAGCTTTACATCAGTAGTTGGACTGGCTGCAACATGAGCTCACCTGGTCCAATTTAAAACATTATTTGTAAGGTCAAAACCACATATGATCAGTTTACTAGCACAGCAAAGCTCAAAAGAAGTTGTCCAAGGGCAGAATAACTATGTTATGCTTAATGGTGCATGTGCAGTCAATATAATTAATTCCGTCATGCTGCTTGTTATTGTTATTTATAGGGATGTGTGGCTTAAGGAGGGTTTGTCTGTCCTATATATATATTCCAATTAGTACTGTCAGAAATCAAGCTCTGGGCTCTCCAACCACCAGCTCCTCTAGGACTACACCTGCCACGGCCAGAGGTCCTCTCATTTGTACACAGCCTGCCCCAGCCACAGCTCTGCCCACCACCCACAGTGACACAGCTATGGCTGGGTTTGTCTTACAAACAGAACAACCACAGAAATAACCCACAAACCAACCAACCCACCCCCACAAATTCAAACCCATAACCAAAAACCACAAGCTGTTCCTACTTTCAGTGCTAGAGCTGTTGGTATCAACTACTGCCTGGTAACTGTAAAATAAAACAAAACAGTGTTTAGTGCCACAGCACCCAGGGGCCTCTCAAATATTGAAATCATTACTGATTACAAACCGGTATTAATAGAATTCTTTTGACGTGAGAAACCACAGATGATGCTGACAAAGAAACAACCAAGTAAGAACAGCAGTATTAAGACATCCAATAATAAAACCCTTCACTGTATTCTACTCAGTTTACCGATCTTTCTCCAAATAAATCTGACCCACTGCAGAATTACACAGAAGATGACAATCACTTGACATTTACCTAGAATTATTCTGAGTTGAGCCAGTTAAAACATCTGTGCTTTATTTCAAGCATCACTGTCTCCTGAAGCACTGCAGCAGCACAAGGAAGGACTGGAGAGCTCAGCATCAGTTCTATGTGTGCAAAGCCTGAGATTGTAACTATCAGACTCAGATTGGGATGTCTGAAGATAAAACAGAGGAGCTTTTCAGTGAATTAATAAACAGCCATCTTTATAATAATTCAAATGACACTGTATCTCTAAAAAGTGGAAACAAAAATAAATACACACACAATATAAAAGGAGAGGGGAAATAAAAAATAGGAAAAAAAAACCAAGCCAGGGTTCAATTCACTTTCCAGATGCAGGCTGCTTAACAGGTTACAGCCCTTAGAAAGGAGCATTTCACCAGCAGTTCGCCAATGGGGTGAATTTTACATGTTCATTAATAAGATTTGATTCTGGCTGGTCTACTTTCTACATCTGCTCCCACTCTTCAGAACATTTGTGCATAAAATTCTGCTGGCTGGGCTGGAATGCTGATGGAAACATATTTTCATTTTTTCTTCCTTTTTTTTTTCTTATGCTATCACTAACCTATTTTTCACTTCTGCTAAAGCAGGCAACCCAGAAGTTTTGTTATGCAAATCCTACAAACAATGTCACACTGGTGGTATGTAAAAATTGAATTCTTAGTATTAAATATTTACAAGCCATTTATAATCTAAAACCTGTTCTTCACTATTATTCTACTAATCATTTAAAATAAATACATGTGAGGTAACTGTAATATGCCATTAAACATTTGCAAGGGAAAAAAAAAATGACTTTCACTGCATACATTATCCACTGTGAAGTATTTATTCGGAATGACTCAATACATTTCACCACAATTTTTTTCACCCTACAATATTCAAAAAGCTGATTATGTTTGGCCAGTGGGAACTCTTCTGTCAATAGTATTTCCAGAATGCCTAAAGCATGCCCTCTGCTTTTGGTTTCTCTGCCCAGTAATCGTTGCTACTTTCAGCACTTAGCCTGTTGGCTCACATGAACTATCTACTTATTTTAATCTCTTAACTGCTGCTCTGAGAATTATTTTGATTCTCTCAAACCTTCTATATCAAGGTCAGGAGAAGAATCAAAGGTCTGATACACAGCATTTTGTTAGCAAATTACCTTACTGTAGGCAAACAATGTAGTCTTGTCAACATTGTTATTCCCATGAAGCATGTCCACCAACTTTTTTTTTTTTTTTTTAATTACTTCCTCATTAGCAGAGTCATAAAGTGCTCCAGTAAGTGTATAAAAAAAGCTGTGAAGTTGTACAATGTTAATCCGAGAAGTCATACTAGACACAACATTTGTTATTAAAAATTCCACAAATGTATTGCCCAGGAATTATTACAACCAGGAGTGTTTAGAAAATGTCAGGAATCATTCAGGTGGTTTTGCATGAATTCAATTATTCCAATAGCAATATATTAAAAGAAAATTAACAGGAATTCTTCATCAAGAGCATACGTATCATAGGCCAACTAAACAAAAAGTTTCAATAGCTTCCTTGGAAATCAACAATATTCTACACACGTTTTTTAAAGGCAATTCATTTTCTCAGCACCAAATTTTATTACATGCTGTAGTAGCAACAAATTTGCCCTACATGGTTCTCCATTTTAAATTCTACTTGCTGCTGCTACAGAGCCAGAGAAATTTCAAGAATTTCTAGTAAAATGTTATTTTGATAGCATTCAGCACTAATAGCTCCAGAAGACCCTTGAGGATATCAGTGTTTCATTAATTTGGCAGCTGAGTTTTCACACCAGGCTGCATTTTTTTGTCATGTAACCTAAAAAAAATCTACACCTGAACAAGATCATCAGTTTCTAGTTTCCACTGAGCTACCAGATGAAAATACTTGTTCCACAGCAAGCAGTAATGACATAGTGTCCATACTGCAGCCTCCTCTGGAGAAGCAGAATGACAACTGGAACACCTCGAACTTATAAGAATCCTTTGCAGCAAGTGTTTCCAGTTGAGGAAGGACAAAAGGACAAAATCTATATCCATATTCTACCCTCGAGCTTGAAGGAAGAATGACAGCAAAATTTAAACATGAAGTAAGATTTAGTCCTTCATTTCACACAGTTAAAATGGACAAATACCAGTTTGCAAACCTGGTATCAACTACTCTTCATACAGGAGCGAGTTAAAAATCAACTGACAAACAAAAAGCCAGAAATACTTCAGGACATACTATCTGCAACTGGCTGTGAATGGGATTTCTTTCTCCATATTCCTACTTTTACATCCTGTTACACTGGACAACTGATTAATCTACCTACCATATAAACTGTTTACAAAATGTGACACTAGATCTGACCCAGATGAGTGATCTAGACCAAATATTACTTAGATGTAACGATTGTTTTTAGTCAAAGAACTTGGGCATTATAATATTTCCACTAAGAAGTTTTAACCAATGCCTGAGTTCAAGGAGACCTACGTAAGCTGAGTATGATTTAACAGCTAATAAAGCAGCACTCTCTTTTACAGGCACAATAAAACTAATCAGCTTTCATACAACATGCTCTATGGTAATTCTAAACTAACCCTGCAAAAACACTGTTCTATTTGCTTAAGTGGAGTGATTACTGACCCATCACAGCCACTATAAAATTCTGGTTAAGCAGACTTTGATGTCTCTACAAGTCCATTACATGTACACAATACCAGCTATTTTCCAAGAAAAGGTTCCACAGAAGTAGCTATTATTCACCCAGAGAGATTTGCTAGCATTGGTCAAAAATATTTTAATATTGACATATAACATAGCCTGTTCTGAAATACTGGATAGCAATTAACACAAAAAGACACTGAAAAATGGATTTAAAAAATCATCTCCTTCAATTGATTGGAAGTTACCGTTAAACATCCGAGAGGAAAAAGAAAATAAAAATGGATCTGTTACCAAACCAGAGCTCTCCTCTCCCAACTCAAGCTATGAACACACTCCCTGCTAAAGATGACTTCTCACTGGCCTCTTCAAAATTCTTCTGAAGATCAAACATTAGTTTTTCTTACATACTTCAGTTTGACATATTTCACTAAAAGACGTTACAGGTCTTAAGTTAGACAGCCAACAGCAGCCATAAATAAATATAGGCGAGAAATCGGAAACAAGTTTTTAAGCACTGGAAGGAGAAAGCTCAGTAATATCCTTGCAACTGGAAGACAACAATTGAGCTCAATTTAACAACCAGCACAACTGATTAATTTTCATTCAGACAGAGCTCTTCCATGCACAGCTGACTAATAGCTCGGGAGAGGCGAGCTAGGAACCAAAAGAACCCTTCCAGCCAATGTTTCCAAATTTTTCTACCCATTCATTTTGGAACAAAAGAATATGTATGTATGTCCTCCATAAACAATCCATCAATTCAAAACAAATAAATGCAGTGTGTATATCTCAAGCATGTGATCATTTTGAAGGGATTTATATCACTTTAACTTAAAAATATCTTCTTAGAGATATTTATGATTAAGTATCAGCTGCAGTTACTTGGAGCAAAAGTGGAAGAATGCATCTGCCACTGAATAAAAGACCTCGAGCAGGCTGACCCAGTTGGAATCATGGTGAATAGGAAGCAGGAGAGAAGGCAGAAGTTCTGCCTAGGACAGTATAATAAATTCTCTTGAGCATGGTCCCTGAAACAGAAGTTATCACTCCACCCACTTAACAGCTCTGTCCTCTGCTTGCATTTAAAGCTTCCTAGTATAAACTGCGTAAGCTTCACTGATGATTAACAGATGTATGGGTTTTGTTCTTTAACATGGCCTAATGTTAGCTTGGAATAATGTGGTGTACAAGCCACATGATTCTCAATCATCACACATTTACTATTTATGGATGGCCTTGTAAAGTATTACTGTTCATCTCCCACTGGCTATGAAATTTGTATGATATGATGCAGCAAATTATCTAAGATACACAGAGACTGTCACAGAAGAGACAATTCCACACCTTCTCTTCAAATCCTAATTGCAGTCAGATATCATTTTAGTATCTTTAAATTCAACTATTAGATTGCATATGCTATATTTCTAATTCTGCTTCTCCAATAATCTCAAGAGAAAGGTAAAAAAACCTATTTCGCACACGATTTGCAACCACGTTGGTGTTAACTTGGATAATGATCAGCTCACCTAGTCGAAAAACAACACAGAAATTTCACATCAAAAGAACAAATTTAAGAAGTTGTTCTAAAACAAGTGTTCTATCTTCTCCATTCCACAAAGCAAACTTGATGGCCAGAACCAAACATGTAATATCCTTCAGCACAAGATCCTTAGCTAAATAGAGCCCCAGTGATACCCAAAGTCAGTGCAAAAGTTGCAAGTCACCAGCTCCAAATTCTAATATAGATACTGAGATGTTTCACAGAACTTTTTCTTCTCTCTCAGTAAGAATGAAAGATTGATTTCAGAGTTTACACTGACACTCAGACATGTAGCCTAAGGGAAAAAAATAATAATAAATAATTTTTTTTAAAAATCACACTGTATATTTCTTCATCCATCTCTCCCCATTTCTCTGTAATGGAGATACATCTTCTCTTTAAAAATTTAAGAGTTCAACAGTCACTCTACACAGCAGTGTCAGAGATCACCACAGTGGCACTGGGCAATCCAGAGCAAGCCAACAGCACGGGTCTAAGGTTCCACACAACATAACTCTGGCCACAGAAATAATGGTCTTGATCTCAAAAGTCTTATCTGAACAGCTACAGTAACACGTTAATACAACTTTACTACTTACACAGGCAGGTCAGCCACAATGAATCACAGCATCTTGAGACACGAGCATGTAAGCACAGGAGGTGCTGCTTGGCCTCTTCTGGAGACACAGGGCTTCATTCAAAGCTTGGTAAGGTTTTACTTGACCCAAGAATACTATTTTCTACACCATTAGGAAAGCAAAGCTCCACACAGCATCACTAAATTTTTTCTCAAAAGACCTAATGACAAGCAAAGTTTCTCAGACAAAATGGACCACCAGAAACTTCATTTGTAAAAATTTTGCAATTGTAGTTTTTCATTTCGGAGCAGAATAAAAAAAAAATTACGCAATGAAAACCAAGCACAGCATCAAAAATCATTTGAGATCTACTTTCCGTAACAATAAAACTATTTTCTTACATAAACCTTTCAATATAAGAGTTAAGGAATATTATGAAAGCTGGATGGGGAGTATAAACAAAATTTCAGCACACGAATAAATTTCTTAATAGTGCCAAAATAATTGAATAGGATTAGATCCTTTAAGCTGTTAAGAAAAGATGCCTATTTCATGACATACAAATTGGACACAAAGCACATCTTTCCATTTACTCACAACTCCTATTTGGGATGCATCAAATTGTATTTGATCACAAAAGCCTTGTTGATACACCATGAAGGAGTGAGATAACATTATGGCACAAGATCTGATTTTGCAATGGATCTGAATTAACTGGACAATGCCAACCATACACGTTACAAATACTTTTTCCATTCCTGTAAAATGTGAAACACAATTGAATATATAAGATGTATTATCATTCTAAAACACCAGATGACCTGTCCTGACATTACCAAACCACAATATATTGCAGTCTTCAAGCTGAACTCAAACAATCAATAGTCAGCAAAAAGCAATTAATTGCTCCTCACTTTAAGAGGTATTCCTGAATTTGAGGCAACAATTACTTTGTTTAGCTTATGCATTTACTTCAAGGAACTTTTTCATTTCTTGATGCTCTCTGGTCTTCTCCATATAAATCAATTAGATACACTATAGAGCTAGTTAAAAAAAATAATAATTCAGTTATAATTGGTGTCCTTTTTTGTAGTTTTGTATTGCTATTGAGGTCATCCATGCAAACGACAGCTCATAATTTACTGCTAGATAAGGATGGCAGAGTACAAACAGCACTGCTTCCTTTGCCTGCATGGTGTGACATTAAAGCACAGCAGCTTTAGGAATACCTGATAAATACTAAAACACTGACCTGCCTCTCACCTAGCAAAAAATACAAATTAGCTCTTCATATGACTATACCTGAAAAAAAGAAAAATAGGTCTACACTCAGTTACAACAAAGTTTTATCATGTTCATGTCACGGAACGGACTCACTAGAGGGCAGGATTTAGCCAGGAATGTGCTCTGGGCAGCAGGGCCAGCGCTGGGGGGATGGAGGAATAAAAAGCTCTTCTCTTATAATGCAACAAAAATGGCTAGCAAAATGTTAAAATTGATTTTTATCAGAATTATCTTTTTCATCACGCCTAATACGAGATTACTAAGATGCTTTTTAGAGAGAGATATCTCTCTCTTCAACACCCTGAACTGAAAGAGACTGGATGAGGAAAGGCACTTGCTGAACTAAGGTTTAATGAAGGCGTGGCAAAGAAAAATCTCCCTAAAAGCCATGGTACACACAAGTGTTCCAGGGAAAAGAACAGACTTGTCAAGCAGAATTTCGTTGAAAAGCAGTGATAAATTCTTTTGGTGTTGCACTGCGTTTGCAAGCTGCAGTGGCTAGTTCTCATAATGACACTTTATAGCCAGCAGCCTGAAAGGTAGTGCTCACTTCTCAAATAAAAGCATCCCCAAAAGTGTCTAAAATTAGAAGCTAAGTAAATTTTGAAACATTGTTCCTTGTCTTCCTCCTGCATAAACCTCTAGGTAGAAATTACACCACTACAATTTGGAGGAAGGCAATACCTTACCTGAAGCCAAATTATCACAGCAGTGCTGCGTAAAAAAACCCCCACAAACCTAGTACTACCTGCAATTCACCTTATTTAGCTCTCCAAGTTCACTTATAATATAGGGTAAGACACAAACCCCAGTGTTTTGACAGCTCATTACTTATAAACATGACCATTTACTAGAGTATACTGTAGTAATATCAGCACTGTGTCCTCTGAGGTACCGCTGCAGATTCTGTGATGTGCAGATCAACAGGAGAGGCTGAATTGCTCCGCAGGGCTGAGCTTATCTCCATCCTCCTGCAGCCAACTGCTCAGTACAAACTGGTATCATTATTTTAAAAGCTTTTCTGGTTTTCAGTAGGCAGATATTAACAGCAGAGCAAAAAAATAATACAGTTGGTCGGAATGATATTCGGAAATGCTCAAAGTTAAGGATGTTACCGGGCGAGTAGATCATATTTTCTCTATAAAGTAGTTTAACCTCTGACTTAACAGCTTTAAGGCAATTGTGCTACCTAATCAGCCACTGTATCTCTTGCTCTCCTTCCTGCAGTTGCTGAAATCATTAGTCAGGGAATTGGTGAGGAAGCCATAGAAACTCACACTAGCAGCAGGGAATAAAAGTCTTTAATGGTAATAACTCACACTAAAAATGACAATTTATGGCTTTTTCCAGCATGTAATGTAATTTATGGGATGTTACATATTGATGTGTATGCCTAATGAGTGTTGTAGAAAGCCATAAATCACCAGTGTTTCCAACTTCCCATTAAGACCTCATTTATTACACCATCCCAGAAGTGTATCCTCATGATAACCACACCCTTGTCTTGCTTTATTAAGAGACAGGTAAAAGATAGTAAAGGTAGATAGAGCAGTGGTCTGATGCTTGGTAATAAGACCAAGAATAAACTCCAACTAACAGCAGAATTAAAAGAAAAAAGTCTTTGCTGAGAAATGCGCTGACTTCCCTGATCTTATTTATTTTATTAACAACTGGGGGAACACACAAAAACATCTTACCACATTCATCCTCTGAAATGCAACATCTCATTTAAAGAAGTAATGTAAAAGGGAAAAGAAGACAGGAAGCCTGTCTCCAGAGCAACACAGCTCTCTCCATTGGTGACTACTGCCACACTGAATCGAGTATTATGGGTTTGTGTCATTGTAGTATTCATAAAAAGAGAATACAAAGCTGAATAATCCAAATAGTTTAGTTGCCAGCCTTAAATAAGTGCATGTTATTGTAACCAAAGTCTTAATGCTGACAAGATAAACCAAAACTACAGAGCATTCTAATGAAAGAAAACCACTGAGCACTAAAAAAAAAGAAAAACCATAAGAAAGAAAAACAATCTGGGTAAGCACAGCACGTCTGAATATTGTTTTGGGGTTTGCTTGGGTGTTTTGCTTCAGGCATTAGTTTAAGTCTCTGGTATGTATTAGTATAAGTCAGACCAAAATCAAGTGAAATTTCATAACAGTTTCAGATGAGATGATCCCAGATGAGATGTTGCAGGAGATGCCCAGGATTTTATTACAGAATGGTTCAAAAGAAAAAAGTAATTTCTCAGGTATCGTATAGAAGTTTTGGTCAAACTGAAAGCACAGTCACACACTCCAAACTCTTAACAGCTTCAAAGGGGAGGGAGAAAGTCCAACTTCTTGCTCATGGCTGGTTTCATCATGAGCAAAAAGGGGGCATTTTCTAGCAGAACAGACTCCTACAGACAGATGCCGGAGGCATTTCTACACCCACTGGGAACACCAGGTGCATTTTCCTGCTCCATAAGAGGCAGGCACTTCTGGAGGGGGTAACCGAGCTGCACGGCCAGCACGTGTAAGCACTGCTAAGGGGGGCTTATCTACAAAGAAATTCAAGTGCTTTCATCGCTTGCTGATGCTCAAACCAGCTCCCCTCTCCTCAAATTTGGAAACTGTAACATATGCTGTCATACACGTAACTGAGCAGGCACTGAAACCCCAGCTATTATGGTCTGCAGGTTTTTAAACAAAGCCCTCTCATTTTGCAGCACAGACCTTGCAACTGTAACCTGAAAGTCAAAAACTCTTCAGATATGCCACAGA
Source organism: Brachypteracias leptosomus (assembly GCA_013401335.1). Classification (NCBI taxonomy): domain Eukaryota; kingdom Metazoa; phylum Chordata; class Aves; order Coraciiformes; family Brachypteraciidae; genus Brachypteracias; species Brachypteracias leptosomus. The sequence goes on from VYZX01024463.1 coordinate 183,023, forward strand.
ACCTGTCTTGGGGTTCACTTCTCACAAATCTCAGTGTGTTATAGCACAGGTAAGGTGTGCTTCAGATGAGTCACTGAACATTCTCTGCTACAAAATTCAGAATAATTCAAATCAATTCAAAAATTCAGACTGGTGAAACTCATAACCAGAAAGTATGATTTGATTTAACCAGGTCTTAAGTTGAACTGAATCCTAGCTCTGCCATGATTACAGGGGATCAGCAAGCTGGTCAAAGTGAGAAATTTTATGATACTTCATGGTTCAGATAAGCTTCCACTGCTTGGGTTTTACCAAATCTGAATATTTACAGGGAAACAAATTCCTTCAGAAAGTCTGACCATACCTTTACATAAACAGCTCAGCCCTCAAGCAGTGAGTTGTCTGGAAGTGTCAATGCCTGAGCTAATTTGACAATGATTGGGACATACCAAGCTCTTGTACTGAGGTTTTGTTTGTCTTTGGGTTTTTTAAGTTCTTATGGATCATACACACAAAAATGTATTTACCCATAAATAAACTCAAGTGCAATGGGAATTGTTGAGATTATGCTAACCATAAAACAAATATAGCTGTTTAATGTTTCAGCCTTAAATATTTAATTAAGCATAGCAACAGCTCCATAAAAGCAGGAGTATTTTTCAACAGCATTCATTTGGTGGTAGTCTTGAGAAACAGTTTACAGAACTCCCAACCAAAGTCGCTCACTCATCTTCCCACATACACAAAGGACAACATTTGCAACTCTGAGAGGCAAAACCATATATAAGCCAAAACAAAGCCCACATTATTTTTTTATGACCATCCCAGCAGTGGAAACTAAACCAGGTAACTTTTCAGCTTCCTGTTCTAGCAACTACATTACACAAACTTCTCAGATGGGCAAATGTATCAAAAGCCATAAAGCAATGTGGGTTGGAAGGACCGGACTTTCATCTATTCCAATTCCAGGCTCAAAGTAAGCCCATTTTTAAAGTTATCTTAGGTTGCTCAGAGACCTACTCCAGCAAGTCTCTGGTGTCTCCCAGCATAGAGATTTATCAACCACTTCTAACCCTTTGTCCTAATATTTAACTTACTGGAAAGTTTTTCCCCCCTTACACATGATCAGAACCTCCCTTGCCACAGAGCACCTCCCTTACGCAGGTTCTTCAACCCCTAAAATAAAAGATAACCTCAAGACACTCAAGACAACTTCTGAATTGCCTGTGCTCCAACACATTGCCCTTCCAGTAATTGAAGTCCCCATGAAAAAAACCAGAGCCAATGATCATGAAGCTTCTCCCAGCTGTCAAAACCAAAAGGACTTCCTCTGCTTCTTCCTCTAGACTGGACAGCCTGTAGGCGTTCACCATTGAATCCCTCTTGCTGGTTCTAATTGATTTTGACTTATGAGCTGACATAGCCTGTTCTACAGCAAAGCTCTGTTGTAGGAGCTGCACTTCTCCTCTATCCTCCTAAAGACCCTGTATCAATCCACTGCAACACTCCAGGCCTGCAATTTATCACAACAGGTCTCTCTTATTCCCAATTCGATTACAGCTCTACCACTCTGTACATCACTCAGATATTCCACCTCATCTTCCACCCACGTAAGGTGAGGCTGTTGAGTGTCTCTCCTCTCATGTAGTGCAGGACTCTGGCTCCTACCCCTGCTCTGCTTCCAAACAGAACCAGCTTATGTCCCATTTATTCTCTGATACTCTGACCTACACAGTTTGCTCACATCCTCCCACAGCTCCATCACTCAGCAGGTCAGTAACCTGAACACATCATACCTCCCACAGATGAGGCCACCAGTGCTTCCAGTCCCAGCCTCACAGTAAATTACCTGGAATACCCTGCAAACAAAGACCTGGACAGCAGCATTGCCCACTAGGAGACCCATCTGACTCAAGACCTCTGACATGCCTGCGAAGCTGAAACTAGCAATGGAAGAGACTCATGTCCTGGGGCACACCCCCATCACTGCTGCACAAACTAGCCAGCTTGCCCAGTACTAAGCAATGCTTCTGGGTCCCACATCCACCCTCTTCCCCTCCATCTATTGCATTAAGTCTCAAACCCCTGCTGAACAAGCCCTGAAGTATCAGTTCCTTCTTCTCTTACCAATTTCTTGTCCTGCAAGTATATCAAGGTTGTTTAGATTTCTCTTTTCTCTCCACAGATTAGGAAGGCAAAATAACCCCTCCTTATTCTTGATTTTAAAAATTCTTTGTGAAATACTCAGAGAAAAATAAAAATCCATGCAGAAGTAGAATTACAGCCAAGAAAAAGAGATAAAATTCTGGAAAATGTATTTACAGAGTAGAGTAGGAAAGCAATGATGGGTTTGGTGTGTGTGTGTCTGTTGTTTTTACTGCATTTGATAGATTGACTCTAACTGGGTCTGGCATCATAGAGAAAAATTACAAATAATACTACTAGGAATCTTGTTCGTATTTCACATACTGTTAAGTGTTGAACGACAAGCACTGCCTCATCAACTTGGAAAAAAAAGGATGTTTAGATTTTTTAAAAGACTTTCTCCCTTTTTAATGACTTCAGTGTCTTAATCTGTGTTGTACAGACATGGAAATGCCACTTTGGTACAGAACACATTAGGGGAGACAAAATGGGAGAAGAAAAAAAACCAGAAAAATGACAGCTTCTTTAACAGCTATTTTTTGAGCATTTGAAACAGATAAATAGAACAGGAGAAGAGGCAACAAACACATGAAATTCCATCTGAACGTGAGGAAACATCTTTTACTGGAAGGGTCCTTGAACACTGGAATAGCCCAGAGAGGTTGTGGAGTCTCCATCTTTGGAGATACTCAAAGCACTAGACATGGTCCTGCTCAATCTGCTGTAGCTGACTCTAGCATGGTTGAGCTACAGAATCTCCAGAAGTCCCTTGATTGTAAATTCATTATTATCAGACACCAATAAATACTTGGTAAATATGTTGTTACAACACTCAAAGAACCTTCTTTTAAAATACAGACAAGGTAACAAGAAACCATTATCCATAAAACCAATTAGGTACCCATAATGCCTTTTCAGCTGGTATGCCATGTATAACAAAATAATAGTTTATTTCTCAATCTTTTCTCAGTGCTGTAACAGGAATACGTGATTCTTGGAGACAGACTGAAAAGAGCACTGCTAGAGCCAGATGAATTTTAACTAGAGTCCCCTGATTTGCGTTAAGCTAAGAACTCTTTCGAGTATACCCTGACTTCAAGCAATTCAGCAGTTTCCAGATGCTTATTTTGTTGGGGAACTTTTAGTGGACCCCTTGAGGCAAATTAAGCATGTTTGTGCTTGAACATTAAAAAAGAAAAAGAGCAACGCCTTGGTGAGAGTCCTATGGCCATAAGCAGTTCCACAAGGAGTCTGCAAAGATGCATCACAAGTAGATTCCTCACACTTGCACCAGCACCACTCCTGTGAGCATCAGTATGGGACCTCTCAGCTGGTGTTGGGTCCATCTCCCAGCCCAGCTCTGCTGCCCAAAGGTGGCCCTTGAGCCCTGGAATTCTAGGACTGCTACAAACAATGCTGCAGCTCTTTCATACCTCATCACCATAGGAAACTTCACTCAGGAGGAGTTGCTCTGTCTCTGGCATTCCTGCTTCCAGCCAGTTCAACCCCTCCTGCAGCTGGGCCTTCTTGCCAGAGCGTTCCTTGGTCATGAACTACCACTGCTGAGCAGCTACAACTTGAATTTCCCCTTCAATTTTTACCAGGACCCATGAAAACACTTGGAACTGACTGGAGCCAGTTAAAATTACTTGTCTTGAAATTCACCTGACAATGTTTTCTCTTTAAAATGCAGCAACTTTCTCACATCATTATCTGGAGAGTATGAAATAATAAAATATTAATTGTATATGCCAACAAAATCTGGAAACATTAATTGCCAGTTTGTGGGGACAAAAGTCACAATGGATAGAGCTACAAGCAAAACACAGCATTCCATCCACAGCACGCTCTTAGCAGAGGAACTCTCACAAATCTTGCATTTCTCTAAGTACACGATTCAAGCCCTCAAGCACTTCAGCCTGCTCAATAAAGATAAAGGCTTGAGCTTCTGCTGTCACCTTAAAAACAATTATCTCTCACAAAAATCCCATTCCGTGTAAAGCCAGAGATATTACTGATCCACACTCTGAAAACGCCTCTTAGCTTCCCTTTACAGAACTGCAGCAATAGTAAACTAAAAGCCAGAAGCAACATCTGCTAAGTTGCAATCCTTCCACATATTTTCAGTGCTTTAATGATTTTATTTGGTTACATTTTCTATCAAGAGTTCAGTCTCTGTCACTCCAAAGTACAAAAGAGCAGTTGCTGCTTTAAATAAGAGCTGCTAAACTGCCTTCGAGACTGTTAGTTGGGACAAGAAAGCAAAAACCAGGAACAACCAAGCTTCAAGCAAAGAAACTTGTAAGTCGTCTAAGACAACCCCTGTCTGAACAATACCATGAAAATTATGGAAAAACACGAGGAAATTACCACTAAGCCATCTACCCAAGATGAGCTATCTAGGTCTGAAACAGAACAAGAACACAGGTCTCCCAATATGAAGTTCACAGTCCTATTACTTAGGCTGGAGAAACTTACTCAGGTTCTCCAAACAGCTAAACATATACAAACCATTTACAAATCAAACCACTATTTTCCTTAAAGTCTGTTTCTGCACTTCCATATTCAATTTAGAGATTCAGGGGTCAGCAGGGCAGCAGCTGCAACTTTACAGTAGACTAAATAATTGACTTTGAATAGCTGATGCTTTAGCACCATTTGATGAGTTTCATTGATTTATAATGCAGATAAGCACCAATAAAGCAAATTAATAGAATGTGTGGAAATTTACATGTCTTTCTTCCCAGAGCAATAAAATTCTGCATAGAGTAATCTTTAATCATAGAATCTTTACAATAATATGAAAAAAATGTTTTGAAAATGAGTGTGAAAGAAACGGTTATGCAAATTTATGTATAGCAGATTAAACTCTTCACAGAAGTTTTTTCCTTCACCAAAACAAAAAAGCCATAATGCATTTGGGGTAGTTCTCACTTGTTTGGAGAAAGCAGATGCTACAGTTCTAGATGGAAGAGAGCTTGCACCTCTTACTAAGGAATTCAGCACTCTCCAAGTTAACTCTGGAGATGCAGATACTGAAAAGAAGTCCCCAAGTCTCCAATTTAAGATCATGAAAGGAAGGGCTACTGTCACATGGAAACACCAAGTAAATATTTCTTGGATTTTCTTTTGTTTCCAGGTAAAGAGATGAAGGGGCTGAGTGCTTATTTCACATTTGTCAACACATGTAGGAAGTCTGTGACAACACTGCAATGGACACTGAAGCAGCAAAGCCTTCCTTATACAGTCCCCATTAAGAAACACAGCAGTACAGGCTGCAAGATTTAGCTCTTCAGTAGGTACAACAGTGCAGCATTTATTGCAAAGCTGTAAGGTTTGGGATATGTTTGTTTCCTTAGGCAGCTTATTCAAGCCAGCTGTTCAAATTAAAGCTAACATGACAAAGCAAGAGGGTTAGGAAAAATCATCTGTACCATCACTTGCTCTTCCTAGTCACAACTGATTTATATTTACAGTTTAGAGACTAAGACCACACAGTACTACAAGTCTAGTTAAAACTGGTGCATGGAGCTACATGGGAAGTCTCTTTAATTTTCTTTTCCAGATAGGTCATATTTAAAATGCATGTAAAAATATAGCTGACACTTCTGGTTTCACTCGTGAAACATTCTCAACAACAACCAAGATTCTCTGGTAGATTTAAGATGCTTCTCCTCAAGGCATCTCTGCAGAAGAACAAACTGTCCCTTCTTTGTTTACACATTGATTAATTTCTATTTACAGAGTTAGATTCACATTAGTAGTATCAACAGTTTTAATAGGTGACTGAAACAAGAATCACAGTAGAGTCCATTTCAATCCCACTTGCTTACTCTGACTCATACTCTGGCATTATATCAGTGTTTTCATTCCATATTGTTATATCTTATCTGGGGACAGGCACTGGCAAAGAAATACTCTGATATCTGTATGTCAAAATGTAGGCAGTAAGTGTGGAATCCTGCTAATGGACAGTCAACAGTATTCCTTCCCTATCAGTACTTTAATTATTTTAATAAGCTATAAAAAACCCACAAAAACTAAACCATAAACTATTTATCAACAAACCCAAACCAAAGAAACAAAAAACAACCAACTTGCTGTAAACTGTGGTTCATATCAATGACCTCTACACTGTGGAAGCTGTGGATAAGGATGACTCCTCATTTGTGAGCATCCTGCCACTGAAACAGAGCTCACCTTGCCTATACCCTAAACAGCTGTTAGTCCAGCTTTTAAAATAAGAGTAAGACTAACGTGGTGTTATTTCATTAAATAAGTCTTTACTGAAAGATAGGAAAAGCTGGAACTCATTAAACTCTGCAATACTGTGAATAGGCCTGTAGGTAAAATAGAATGAAATATGCTCCTGCCAGCTTGCTGACTAAATTGGTTAGCTCTGGACTATCTCTGCTGGCTCCAAGTATGCCTTCAGGAATTGCTTCTGTGTCTGGATACGAGTTAAAAATAAGTGGAGTTGGTTTATGGTGGAGTTTGTGCCAAACGGCATCTTTACTTAAAATTGAAATTAAAGCCAAATTTACTTGGAAAACTCCTGATCATATTTTAGAGCTGCATTATATTATACTGCACACTAGAATATCTCCTTGGAAAATACACATATGCTGCTGGGCATGAAGCACGATGGAAATGCAAACCTGTTGCTCTTCCATTACATCACTTGGACACTAAAAAAAAGCAAACCAAGCTTCCTGGAGCTGAACTGCTGTGAAGAAAAATGAGATGTGAGATGACAAACTATAATTCACACGTAAACTCCAAAATACATTGTACCAGATTACACTTTAATTGGTAAATACACCAGGTAATTTTGTGGAGTTTCTGTAGACGTAGTTTCCCCACCTTATTTTCTTTGCAGAAAACGAAGAAATTTTGACCTTTAAAATGTTCTCTAGGCTGGTGCCTAAAGCAGCTCATGGAGTTTATGAAACTCAGAAGACACATCTTGTGATCTGTTTGGTAAGCTACATCTCCACAGCAGGTAAACTGAAACATGAAGCTTTAGGACTAAAAATGTTGTCCTTTTATAGAAGGTCACATCAAGGTTTGCAAGAAAATGTTATCCTGTTGGTCCAACAGGTGTTTAATTAAACTGCACATGGTTCTTCATGTCCACTGCAGAGACAGTAATGCTGGCTCATCAGACTTCTCACTACTTCATCCAAGTGTCCTCTGTTTAAAAAAACAACCCCACCACCACCACACACAACCCTTTATTCTGGCAAAAGACCCTGCACAGCTCAGTCAACAGAATACAGAGACTGATCTCGGGTTTACTGCCTATTTAAAAAGAGTAACACCATACAGAGAAAGAACTGACAATGGCTTAGCATATCCCCTCTACTGCACAATTCCTCATCAGAGCCACGTCCACAATAACATACCCATGCCTCAAACTGCACAGAAGACCCTCTCTGAGGGATCATTCCTCAGCCCTGTGAGCTGTTACACTTTCAGTGTTATTTAGATAACCCAGTTTCAAGGCAAAGCACTCCTGGTCTTCAGCCCTAATCAGTTTTACCTAGAGCTAGCTCTGTAGACACTGCAACGCATACACAACTATTTTAGGTATAAAGCATGACTTAATTGTGCACAGGAGCTTTAGCTCTGCAACCTACTCACACATCACAGCATTTATTTCTCCTTACTAAATCACTGCAGGCAAGCAAGTTGAAGGCACCAAAAGCCAGGAATAGGTGTTGGGGGGTGGCAGGAGGCACACATCAGAGGCAATCCTGGATCATGACAGAGGATTCCAGTTACCTTTACAAACAGCAAGATGAGAGCTGAGTCAACCAGTATTATTAATTTATAAGGCAAATTACATGCATTGCTTATCAATTGACATTACAGCTGCCAATAAAAGGAAACAAACTCTGGAATTTAGACAGGGATCTGCATGTTACATCTCATGGGTTCTATACCAAATTCTGACCTTAACAGATCTTGAAGTGACTCAAGGCCCCTACAACAGCAGCAGTTTAACTTGCTCAACCTGCTAACTGAAAACAAGTTGTGAGAAGAGAGCAGTGGTCTTCAGGGAAAGTCCCTGGGAGCCTCGACAAGCATGTGGTTTGTACTTCACAACGGGATCATGTTGTACAAGAATTCGGGAGAAAAGAGCAGCAACATTAGAAAAAAATAAATATACTATTAGATTGATGTGCTGATATGTTGGATGGGGTTGGATTTTTTATCCTAACGAGTTCTCAAAGTTTGAGGTAGGAGCATTTGTTCAACATTTATCTTCAAGCACTCTTCATTAACTTGATCTTGACTAATGATTATCAAATGGAAGATCTCCAAGGGACAGCAAATCCTGCTATGAAACTTTATCATTTCCTTCATAAGTAGTCAGCAGAGATCAAATATACTCATGATATGTAATACAAATGTATTTTCAACCCTTCTTGAAACTTAGCTAATGACAGTTGCCCATCTTCATTTTCTATAGCCCACAGATACTGCCCAACATATGGGCCAGATTACATTTGGAATAAACTATTCCACATAAAGCTACATAAGCAGAAAAATGCATTATTGAATTAAAACTGCTGTTCAAGTCTTGTTACCTTATCAGGTAATTCACCCAAGATAGCTAGCCATAACAATTGTAATATAATTTGGCTGTTACCCAACAAGAGGCTCTGTAATACCTTGGTTCTCAACGGATTTCATGTAAACCAGCTTTGGTGCTCTGAAGAGCTGTCAGATTTTGCACCTCTCTTAGCCTGTGGCCAAAACAAAATATGCTGGTCTTGCTTGGCACAGTATCTACTCTGATTTGGGCTTTGGAGAAAACAAAAACAGACAGAGCATCAAACTGCTCCGAAAGATTTAATTTTGTTACAAAAAAAAAAAAGATTGAATGTCTCACATCACTTGCAGAGATGATACTGCTTTCATTATCTCATCTCTGCAGCCCGCAGCGTAATACACTACACATGTAATACACCTCAAGCCTACCAGAATCAAATAAACATCAGCTTCCAAAAAGCAGGATGCAGATTCTTAGGGCTTAGGAGAAATAAAGAAAATGCCAAAGGTCAGTGAGATTTGTAAATGAGAACAGTATTGACACAGACTAATCAAATGTATTCGCTGTTATTTCTGTGAGCAAAACCCAGCTTCTCGTAGGACAGCAATACTATTTATGATCTGTCAGAAAAGCAGCTGTCATTCAAACTCAGTAATTAAAACTGATTTTCTCCTTTGTGAATATTTACACATCGCCACACTACATCGTCCTCTTTATTACTCTAGTGCTCAGCTCAAAGTCAATGGCTTATTTCTTGCTGCTTGGGACGTTACATTCCTAAATGGCATGTGAATTAAAAGACAGTATGTCTCCAGAGTGAAACAAGATATGTAGTTAAGAGCACCCTCTAACAGATGGAGAGGAGCTTTCCTGGCACAGTACTGCATCTTCTCAAGGTAGCCCACAGGAAACATCACTTCTGAACACAGGCACTTTGGGAGTGAGCCTTGCTGATAGGCACAGAGCAGGTATAATTATGTGCACCAGTAACACTCCGTAGTAGCAACAGGGACTTGACTTAATGGTGCTTAGAGAGTCAGATGAGTCTGCTGTTGATGCCTTGGGTACCAAGAAAAGAATAATCAGCATTTAACTGAGCTCATAAAATTCATTCTTAGCTAGGACTTTTCTATGCTAGGGAAAAGAAGATGGAATACAGACAGATTTTATGACATATTAATTAATGTTGATTTTTCCATTCCCCATACGCTATGCAATATCTATTATGACACAGATTTTAAAAATAACTGGGAAATCTGACTTCATATATTCCAGGAAGAAGGAAATAACAGAACTAAGACAAAAAAGGGTTTTCAGACCTAAAAGCATATATTCCAATAGAGGTCCACAAAGACAATTCACTGTGATATATGCAAGAATTCTCTGCCTTTAAAAATCTAACCCTAAAAGACAAAGAATCTGTATTTATAATGACAAAAAAAAATTATATTTTTAGGACTGTTGCTGTGAAGTGGCTTTTGAAGAAAGATGTATCCATCTTTAAAACCAGAGGCAAGAATATTATCACCATAATGTATGGGTACTACAAAAGAGATCTTCATCCTATAGTCACATTGGCTTTGCAGAAAAACCCCACAGTCTCAAAGAACCTAAGGAAATACATAAGTAAATCCCCATACTTTAAACTGTGTTAATTAAATATAATCCTGAATAACTGACAGGGAAAAAGTGTAAAGTGGTGGAAGGGGTGTTTTTGGGTTTTCTATTAAAGAAGGCACTGCACATTAAACACTGCTCTTGTGCCATGCATCTGTACTCTCAGGCACCACTTAGTCTACTTACAAGAAAATAAAGTTATACAGGACATAACAGCTTCCACTGCAGATGAGAGAGCAAGGAATATGCTCAGTAGTATCACTCTTCAGACATTCCTAATGACACTACATTAACTCCTAATATCATTACATTCTTTTGAAACGAAACACACATAGAAAGATAAGATTTTGTCTAAAACTGAGGCTATTTACATGAAAATATTTAATTTCAAGATCCTAGTATGAATTAAATATTACACAGTAGAAGGGGACTTCATTATAGTATTTGCCTGCTCAAGGCTTTCAACAGTGTGAGTACTGGTGACCAGCTGTCCCAAAAGCTCCTCAGAAAGTCAGTTTTGACCTTGTTTGAGCTGAACCACTTCAGTTTTGTAAATACCTGCTTACGAATATTTAAAAAGCTTGGAACTTGGCAGTCAGCCATGTTAAATCAAGCACAGTGGTTTATATTAAGAATACAATATGTGTGATCTTTTCTAAACTTAACAGTTGGGAGTTTATTTCATTATTAGCTTAGGTACGGGGGTACTGACAGCTTCTGTCATCCTCTACTTGGATGACTTCCTAATGACAGAGAAGAGAGGAAAACTTACAGAGTCTATCAACTGTGTAATAGTTAACATTGCTAGACAGGGTTATTCCTTATTTATTCTGTTACTTTAAGCCTATTATTCACATCATGAAATACCTCATAACTGAATGACTGCTAATAAGCGTAGCTGAAGGGTAATCATCCTCTGGAAGACACTTCATTTGACAGCACATCACACCCTTGTAGTACTGACATGCACATTAGATTTGGTTCCAACTTGTTGCCTACAGAGATACTGTCCTTGTGTTGCTCATTCTGATGTCACCAAGTCACCTATTTTCTGCTTTATAGCTTCCTGCTTACATGAAGATGTAGCAGACTAATACTTCTTTTAAATGGCAGGGATATTCTTAAACCAGAAGTATTTATTGAGGAAGATTTTCTTGCAAATTTACCTGTCAATAAAATGTTGATTAGATGATTCTTCAATATTATACGAGCAGAAAAGAAATACCAAGTCAGAGTAGAACTTGTTTACAGCACTAGCTGATTTCAGAACTAACCTGTGTGATTGAGATTAACATGTTAACTGTATTTACACCAAGAACAGGCTGATGATGGATTTTATGACAAGTCTTAAGAAGGCAAGTAAGGGATACTAGACTTCAACATTTGAAACAATTTGATATAGGAAATGTGTCAGTTCAATTACTTTGCAAAAAGAGAATTTGACTTTAAAAGCACTGCTCAGCTAAGAATCTAACTCATCTCCCATTTATTATAAGATGCACAGAAGGTTTTTTCAGCATTGACTAGTGTATTGATTTATTTCTAAAATTCATGTTTCAGACCTAACAAATTGCCTTAGCCTGAGGCATCCAGCAAATACAGCAAATTTTCTCAAGCAGTTTATTACACACATTCCATGAAGAAAATTCTAGGTTCCTTTTATTTGTATTCAAGTTTTTCACTTAGGTGCCCAGAATAATGATGATGTAGATGAGGAATCAGTAAGTTACTCCAGATCAAAGCGGGAAATATGCAATTTAGAAGGATGTTAATTGAACACCTGGAATGCAAAACAACAGATACATAAAGAATAAAATAAAATATTGTTATCTTAAGAAATAATAGTTGGAAACTCACTGGAAGTTGTAAGGCAGAGAGCTCCCATCATTCTAGATGTAGGGAAGTGACAGGCACACCACATCCATTTTCACAGTATTTCCATCACAGTATGACAACACATCAGAAAAATATCTGTGGTAAAATACTAACATGCATTTTATCTAAAGGGAGATGGAAATGAAATGCAAAGGTCTCAGATCACGTAAAAGCAACTTTTCATTGCTGTGTTTAATGATACTCAGATGCAGAAGTACAGCATATTAAATTGAGTCATCTGACAGGTGGAACATGTGTACTGCAACTGCCTTTTCATTATACTGCATTTTCAAATGGAAACTCATTACAAAACAAAGAGCCTCTCAAACGAGTTTGCCCCATGAACAGAAGTAAACTGGAATCTGAACTTGCATCAGCGTTAAGATACTAATGTTCAGTAGGTCATGGGAGCACTAAATATTTTAATACCATCCTGCATGGTACAATGTGATCCTTCCTAAGTGGGAGAAGCAAATTTTAGCCTAAGTGGTAAGTCTTTGGCTATAAGCATACTACTAGAGGAGAAAAAAGGATTTTATTATTATTATTACATTCAACATATTCAGCGTTGGTGTGTTTGTTCTGCCCTCAGGAATCAATTCTGTTAACTATGATAAATGCTGTATTTTGTGATGATCCCAAAATAGAACTTTCCCCATACGCTTTCCACTGAAGTCCAAATTTATGCCATGAGCTTTAAGACACAAAAAGTTAAGAGCATAATTATTTATGGAAAAAGCAATGGAGACAGACCCTTGGAAGGTGCTCTCAACAACAGCTGCTGTTGCAAAGCACTGGTATTTTCCAGACATCTTTCTACTTTTTGTGATCACTGCAAATGTTGGCCCTCAACTCCAACAAAAACACTTCAGAGCTTTATGGCTCTTACAGATTCACACTTGCAAAATCTGATTTTCCAGTTAAAAACAGTAGTGAGGTTAAGAAAAAAAACTGTTCATAAATAAATGTATTGCTAAGCTAAGTTTAAAAGAGAAAAACATAAACAAGATGGAGAACCAAGAGTAACTCTGGAAGCAACCAAAACCAAAATGAAATCAATCCAGGATGAAAAATGCATCATGTATACTGAAAGTCATATAGATTTTGTGTTCTATCAGAAGGATTCAGAGACCTAGCCTGTTTGCAGCCTGACATGCATTCACAGATTTCTAAGCTCTCTTTAAATTTGTTTTCATAATGGCAGACAAAAAAAAATAAAAAAAAAAGAGAGAGAAAAATTGAACTAGAAGAATTTCTTGACAGACTTAAAGTTTATGTGCTTCCCCTGAATCAAGTTCAGAAGTCTCACTTTCTGTGATCTGAAGCCTTTTTTGAAGGCTGGCAACTTTATGGTCAGTGAATCATCTTCCTTCCTTGTCCAGGATACTATTGATTGTTACTAAAAGATCGTGCAAACTTTAGGGAAGCATAAGCAAAGACAACTTCTTTCTCATTTAGTTAAAGAAAGAGCTGTTGATTTAAGTTTTCAGAGTGCAATTATAAAACTGTATATGGTTACTGTGACTAAATTGGTATTACAAAGTGGCAAGTTTGTTCCCCCACTGTCTCCACAGTAGCAAGCTGGCATTTATCAGTGTTCTTGAGTTAAAAGGAATTTGCAAATCATTCTTGAAGTAGCGGTATGTCCTCAGAGAACAAGTACATCCCTCAAAAGCTAGCCATGTGGCAGCCTGCAACTGTTGCTTATGATCCACTAATGAAAGTGCAAACAAGTGTGACTACCAAAGGAAAAAAGGGAGAAGAAAAAAAAAGAGCTGAGAGGGATGTAACTTTCTATATGAAAATGAACAAGCATTCATTTTAGATATATAAGAATGGATTCGGACCTACTTTAAATTATCTTCATAGCACTTCATCCTCCTTTACTCTGCATGTAGTTTCAAATTCCTCTGTCTAGTAGTAAGTATAATATGCTACCATTTAAAAAAAGCCATCAATCTGTTTTTGCTACTGCTGGTTAGTCAAGCAATTGAAATTCAAAGTTCAAATTCAGTAGCACTCTACTTCAAAATGAGATCTACAGCCTGAACAACAAATTGTAGCCAGTAACTGCTGCAGTTTTAATGTTCTGTTCCTGGCCATGTATTTCTGTGTTTGACACACTTCTGAACTTTCTTGATAAAGGTGTAACACAAGCATGTTTACTTCCACAGTTAAATTCTGGATAATTTCCAAATGTTACTACTCACAAGCAGTTGGCAGCTGCTTCTTTTTACGACCTATACAGTTAGATGGGATTTGTTAAAATATAAATAGTAGCTATTAAAACTGAGCTTTGAATTTTGTCTATGTACACATATGCATGCACACGTGTGTGCTTATTGACACTTCAAATGGAAAGAAAAAGAAAAGTGCCTTAACTACCACTTGATTTTACAAGGCACACAAAAATGCACCACAAATATGAAAAACTCACCCGTTACTTTATGCATCCTTAAATAATGAGATGTGGGAATAACAAGTGCAATTCTCACTGTTTCCCCAGTTGGGAGGGCAGAAACATGCACTGCTGATATTTGGCATGATGAAATACACAATATTTCTGCAAGTTGAGTCAATATCTTAACACCACATTTCCGCAAGTTGAGTCAGTATCTTTTTAACACCACAAGTCCAAGGAATATGTTTCTAGTCCAAAGATTTTATTTAAGAGCTACTTCGATGCATCAAGAACAGCACAAAATACAATGAAATCTGGAAGCTCTGAGAAAACAAAACACATCTGGGTTCAGAGTTAGAGTTTACCTCTCACAAACTCCAATCCAACAGAACATCAAGAATTAATTACAAATTTAGTCTCAAAATGGAGAAGCTTGCTGAGGATTAGCACTGATGTTGTGTGAGCAGCAAGCACTGCAAGGGAATTTTCACTTACAGAATTCAGGAGCTTTGCTGTGCTTAAGTTTTGGGAAAGGAAGACTAACATCATTTATGGTTGGGAAAACCTCGTCGCCAAGAAACTGCCTGGGGAATTAAAACACGCTTTTAGAGGATTCTTATGAAGGTAGAAAATGCGTGAATTGCTTGGTGAAAAATGCTAAATAACAGTACAGAAAGGTGTAGGGCACAGCATCCTTTGGAGGGGATGAAATATCCAAAACAAAACCAAATGGAACAAAAAACTCCTACAAAAAAACCCCAATGGAACAAAAAACTCCTACAAAAAAACCCCCAACAAACTAATAATGCCACCCTGTACATCTTGCATATGTTTTTTAGCTTACTTCACCACACAGACCACAAATAAAGCAGCTTTTTAAACTCACTCCTCTCAAAACTTCTTACAACATGAAAGACCCGACAGGTGTCTGTCCCCTGCATCAAGCAGGCGACCATCCCTGCGAGGCCCAAGGCAAAAGCACAACAAAAAAACACCTCCAAAACCAAAAAGCACAACCTAATGTGCTCCCCTCAAGACACTTTCAGGCACCCGCGCGTACCTCTGGAAAGCCAGACCCCCTCCCCAGGAACAGGGCAGGCACAGGACACCGCTCCCACCTACTGCACTCCCACCCCCCCTCCCCCGCCCCAAACCACCCCCGGATTACAGGGGAGAGGGCGGCCTCACCTGCCAACGCGCTTCGGAGAAAAAGGCTGAGAAATGAACCTACCCTCACAGCGGCTTCCGAGGGCGGTGAAGCAGCTCCGGAGCCCCACACGGACACCCCGGCCCGCCCCGCGCCGCTCCAGAAACTTCCCGCCAGCTGAAGGGCCTGGCACGGCTGAGGGAGCGGCCCGGCGCCTGGCGGGGCTGGAGGGAACCCGGCCGGAGGAGCAGCCGCCCTCCTTCCCTCAGGTGCATAAATCATTTTATACGGGGCTCAGCTTCAGATCAACCCATCTACAGTCATAACGGGATTGCTTTTGTTCACTGCCTGAACTGTCTTGAGGTAAAAGGTTCAAGAACAGAAGTCAAGCAAAATTAGATGTTTAATGTTGCCTGAGATACAGAAAGTTTTGTAACTTTCTGATTTTGGTGATTTTCACATTTGTTGTTAAAGCACCACAGGATGTGTACAGCACTTTGCAAACCATGAACTGTTTCTGCAGCCAGCAGCACCACGAGCATGTGGTTCCCTGGACTTGGTCCTGCCTTCCCAATTTCGTTCTCCTCAATGCAACTTAGAGTCAGAAGCAGCAATAACAGGTAATTTTTTCATCATTAAGACAAAAAGCTTACACAGAACAGGCAATAACCTCTTGTATGACTACCCGTTGGACTAAATGCTGGTGAAATGTGGTGTCAGAGGCTGCTGGGTGAAGCAGAACCGTGTCACCTCAAACCAGCTGGGAGTGAGGGAGGGTCTACTCACCAACATGGTCACTCAGCTTGGGCCCAGCGTGTACCTGCTCTTGTTGGGCTGTACCTGTCTGCAAGTCATCACCCACTGATGGTCATTACAAACATCATAACTAAATGTAAGTATTCACACTTTGTGCTGCTAGCTCTCTTCTTCCTCAGGCCAACACCAAACTCAGCAACATCCCCTCAGCATAACTTCATCTTGGAGTCGTCATCTGTTTGCTCTTCTCCATCTCAAAACAGTCAAGGGGGAACACACCACTGAGAGAGCTCAGCAAGCTGCTCCCAAAAAGAAGTTCCTCCAACTGACCCCAACAGGAACTCTCCTCCAACAGAACAGCTCCTTATTGCTTGTTCTCTCCAACTGGTTCTGTTCCTGTGTCCTGTAAGACTGATCTGGTTCCTGGTTGATACCTCTCTAGTCTCGCCCACCATCCCACCAACAATCACCTGGGGGCAGTTGGGGCCTCACACAGGTGGGGCAGGTTCTGCCTCTGGGGCCTTGGGGAACCACTTGGGGAACAAAATCTGTTGCTGGGTTGGGACTCATCCATAGGCCAACTCCAACCCAGGGCCCACAGCCCAGGCCCCAGCACTTCACACTTGCACCCTGAAATGTTATACCTGTTAAGTAGAAATAAGCAATTGTTTCTGGACATTTTTTGTTCCGAGTGAGTGAATGCTATTCCCTTGTTTACAACATTGCTTAATTTCATTCATGAAATTGAAAACTAGGTTTCCATTAAGAAAACTTCTGCGGTCTATTTTCAAATGTCTTTTTTTAAAAATGGCAGTGGTCTATCTACCTTTCCTTTTGCTAGTTGTTAAGTCATTAACAGAACATTAAACAGTGAAAGAAAATGTGAAGGCCATTAAAGTGTGAGGGACTTGAAATACTTTTTCTGTGTTTTTCACCTATAGGAATAGTAGCTATCTGACTTTATTTTTTAATTCTTTACTAGATAAAGTATAAATTTACTGAGCTAATGCAGATAGCATTGCAGTATAAGAAAGAAAACCCCATTGAATTGACAGTAAGAGAAACACTGCCCTAAGAAGAGCAGAAGCTGTTTTATATTTATTTTATGCTTTGATGTTTCTTGCTCAATAAGGA
Source organism: Brachypteracias leptosomus (assembly GCA_013401335.1). NCBI lineage: Eukaryota > Metazoa > Chordata > Aves > Coraciiformes > Brachypteraciidae > Brachypteracias > Brachypteracias leptosomus. The sequence goes on from VYZX01024463.1 coordinate 200,636, forward strand.
TTTTTTAAATGTCAGAAACATTTATTAAATAAAGCAAATGTCCCTACACAAATGAACCAGCTGTTCTATCCACCTGGTTAAAATAATTGACCCAAGTGCAACCAGTCACATCATTTCTCTCATAATTTTTACGACTCATACCATCCATACCCAGTAGTGACACCAGGAGAGGTCCTGACATTAGTTAAAGCTTAGGGGAGATGACTCCATCAGAGTTACAGAGCATTGCAAACAAATTAGAGCAGAAAGCAAAGTTCACCCTTTCGGAGAGACAAAACAATCTCTGGTACTGGAAGGAACAACGCACAGAAATACTGACTGAAATAATCTGAAGAGAAGTTTCTACAGCAGAGTTTACAGGGTTTTTACACAATCATCATATAAAGCTATCAAGGAAGGCTTTCGGAATAATTACACCATGAAAATTGAGCATTCCAGTTTTAAGACTCGAACATAAAGGGCATCAAAGCATTTTAAAGACAAACTAGGGCTACAAATTAAATCTAGTGCAAAAGCAGCAGACTGGTTATGCACGAGCTGAGGTTAATGTCGGCCTATAAACCAGTAAAGAGGATCTGAAGTAAGAGCCAGAAAAACTTTCAAGCATATTTTGGCTTGTCTGGTTTTGATTGATACAACAGGACTACCAAAAGGCCAAGAGAAATTTTATCTAGTTTATTGATAACCTCTTAAAGTATCTTGGATCATGATACACCCAGTGTTTACAGCAGGAACTTGATGAGGCTTTCTTTGCAAATTGAATGATGCTTTTTGCTCAAGCAAACAACCTAAACAATTAGTGAAAGGCAATATTAGCAAGAGCAACCTGAACTGAAGAAGTGCAGGTGATTGGAGTGTAAAACTGAAGGAATTTTCATGCCTTACAAAACCTTACCAGATTCAGATAATGGAGTTCATTTAGGTGAACTGTTTGTCAGAAGACAGATAAGCATCCAAGTGTTAGAAATCAGATGGCAAAAACAGGACACTCGGAATCATGTCAGAAGATGATCTAATAGAATTATGGAGAGAAAGGTATGTTTAAGTCACATGATACTACATAAGAAACTAATTGGGAAAACTCTTTCTTCCTCACTGCTCCCCTGCACTCTTTGTACACCACTGCAGCTGAAAAATCCAACAGGAGCCAGAAAAACATTATCCATTCCTCTCAAACTAAAAAAGGAAATTTATGTCAAATCCTATGCAGGATGGAGGCTACCACATAAGATGTGCCTTATACAATTTAAAGCTTAAAAAACAAGGATGATCAGAGTAGACTACCATTAGAAAGTAATATGAAAGCAATCTCTTATAGTTCAAACTATGTTTTAGGCATTTAATGAAGCAGGGAGGCTGAGCACTAACTGTGAGGATGCCTTAAATATGATACTGTAAGGATATTAAAATGTTTATGCCACAATGTATAAGATTATTACATAACTAACAGGATTGTAACCAATAATATCCAGTAACACCACTTAGTTAGGTGGAGTATATTCTACTTACTGTCTTGCTTTTTCAGTAAATCCTATTTTAGTCCCCTTGAATAAAGGCTGAGTAACCTAATTGTATGGTTTCACAAGAATAAGGTGATTGCTTTATGGTATGGGCACTGTGCAAATTTTTCTGTACAATTCACTGTCACTCAGGACTTGCAGCATCCTTTCTCTTCCAAGCTGCAGTCCCTGGCAGAATTGTTCACAGTGTCACAGGAATACTGGCAAAGGGAACTATGTACTGAATAGAGCTAGTTCTTCAATACTCATGATGGAAAGTTATATATATATATATACAAAAAACATTCATTTTACTTAAACTGAAATAAAGTGGGGAGGGAAGGAAAGTGACCTCACAGCTGCTATTCAGTACGCTGCTGAGTTCCTTGGCATGAGTTGATTTAAATCCAATATTCAAGGCCAGTTTTCCTTAACATCCAATAATTATGGTGAGTATGGATTTGGAAGTTCGGGGTGTTGGAAGCATCAAGGTTTGGATTTGTCTCCTCTCTAATTGATGGGAGGCTTACAGAAATATGGATTTAATCTAGATTTGTCATCTGCGTGCACATGACTGAATGCAACTTTACTGCTGTCATCTGAAAAGTTATGTAATGTTTCAGCTCCAGTAGAAAATGATGGTATTTATAAAATACAGACAGTATATAATACTAACCTCAGCTCAGAATATAATATACTTTCAGTAGTTGCATAGAAAAATAGGTTATTAGCAGACTCATAATAAAGTATTTTATTTGAATTAATAACTAAAATAAGACTGTAAGGAATTGTATTTCATTTTTTAAGAGATGATTCTTACTAGAAACTTTTCCCTAAAGAAGGGGAGGTAACTTATGGATGGCATCTCTTATTTGATTCTGTGGCACAAGCTCTTTAACATAAGTCACTTCAGATGTTAAATTGTCTTGTGAAAGCCAAAGGGATATTCTGAAGTACCTTGTTCTGTGCACATTATGGCTTTGGTACAATGGAGTTAAAGAACCTACATTTCATAATGTAATTGAAAATGACTCAATTTTATCCTAGTCAAAGGAAGGGGAAAATCTAGAATATTCTGTGTTTTTCTAAGCTAAATGTGTTCAGGAGAGCTGACAGGTATTCAAGATAAGAATGAGTCTAGCAGTAAGTATTCTACCTTTTGAAATAATGGTTCTGTTAAACAGTCACAGGAGCCCTTTACAGAGCAGAGGAAGTGAGAACAAACACCAGTGCAGATTTAAGCTCAGTGGCTATAACAAAAATGATGTGTGATACCTTGTCTGATAAAGCTGACAAGAAAAGCCTCTAAGCAATAGTTTTGCTTGTGGCACTGAAAGGTAATGAAAATCAAAATTAGAAATAAAGATTTTCCTACTCACTTCACTAAAATAGTGCAGGAGTGAGAAAGGCAGTAAAATAGATTCTCTAATGAAAACACTCCAACAAAGGATATTCTGAGGGTATGACTCCATGTGTTTGTTAGATATAGGTATAGAAACTTAAATATATTGAATCTATTTAAAAAATGAAGTACATACTATTCATAGTGTTTCTTTTCACACTGGGCTTTATCACTGGCTCCTTTTGTTACTTTCAGTAACGAAAGAAAATGCTGCTGGTTCTGAACTATAATTACATTTTTCATACAGACACTGCAGATATGCTTTTAAAGATAAAATTTCTAACTAAAGATGATGTGTTTGGGACTTCTAGTTTGTTCTTCTCCCTCCATTATGTTACATTATATCTGTCTCTATATCTGAATATGCTCATCTGGGGAAATTTCAAGGCGAGATTAAAAGGCCAGAAATAATTACTGTTTTTCTTTAAAGCACAACTAGGTGTGGGTCCTGTCATCCAAATAACTATGCTGCTGTCAAAGGAAACTTTGCTTACTGTGCTTCCTGGTAGGATTGTTTCTGGTTGATTTAGTTCATTGCTGTGTCTTGCCTGCTTTGTCAAAAGAGCTTGAGATCAGATAAGAGAATATGTCCAAGCTCAGCAGTGGTAAACTTCTCCCTAATCCCTGCAGACATCTGAAGCTTTGAAGCACAATGACTTTTTCTAATCTATTTCTATGATCCTTTCCAAGATGTACTTGATCATGTAATATTTGTGATGTTTTACTGGGATGCTTCTACGATTTGTATTTCTTGCCTGTCAGCAGGAAAAACATAAGTTGTAAAATGTTCCAGATAATGAAAATTGAGAGTACACACTTCAGGGTAAGACAGTGAAGCAATCAACTGGGTTTCACTAGCAATTAAACCTTGTGGGAAGTTTTAAAACACAGAATTCAATTTTTAATGCTACCTACGTATAGAAGATCCATAGAAAACTGGAACATCTAACACTTAGGGCAAATCAAGATGAAATAAATGTATAGAAATGAACAGAATAATCTTATTTTCCAGGTAGTAGATTTTGTGTAACGCAAGTTGGCATTAGCTGAACATATGGTAAATTGCAGAGTCAAAATTATGTTATTTTGTTCAAGGACATCCTCAGCTCATGTAATTCTTTTAACAAAATAAGTAAAAGGTACCATTTCCAGAATAGTGGAGGAAATATTCCAACTAGCTTAGGTTTCATTTTCTCATAATGCTCCTTCAACACAGTTCCTTGATTTTAAAAAACAAAAGCACTTAACATCAAGATAAGTGGTGATATTTCTCTCTTTTCAGTTGCTGTTCCTCCCTACCATAATGGTAGTAATGTGAAATCAGAATATCTGGGATTTTTTATTATGGTGGTCTTCTGCTTCTGTACCTAATCATCCATTTATCCAGACACTTTCAGGATTCAGGTAGATGCAATCTCTATCTGTGAGCCCATTCTTTTACTCTTCAGGTGGTTTATAACACAGAAAAAATCCCCCTTTCTGCATAGGTAAACCAAATCCTTTTTTTTAACACAATTTTTCATGCAACCAGCATAGGGATCATATGTCTGTGCTTGTGTGGAGAAGCCTTGCAGAGCTTTCTGTAAAAGCTCTTTAAAAGGGTTTTAGTTGCTGCTGCTGTTGTCTTGAGGTTGTTACAGCCATATTCAGGGACTTCTTTATTTCACTAAATCACAATCTCCCAAGTACCAGCTTCTTGCAATTTGTTTTTGTACATCTTAAATCTTCCTGAAGTTTTGCTTTCCCAGGCTATTACCACAGGCAAGTGAGTGGAGGGAGCAGTTTTTATCAACCACTGAGGTAGCTGTAAGTGGAATAAAAAATACAATAACTGTTTCTGTCTGTGTTTTACAGGTTCTTCCACATTAGCAAATTTCTGAAAGAATGGTGCCACGTAGGTTGTGTTTCTGTTTATACTGATCACTGCTTAATCATCATTACCTCCTACATAAAGACCAAGCCAGACTTCAGGAAAGGCAGTAGCACTCACTGGTGCTTGTCCTCACAAGAGCTGGCACTCCTTTACAAGGATCATGGTGGAAATAAGAGTTTCTGATGCTTTCAAACATAAATATTCCAATCCCTTTTTCAATGTCATTTGACTGCAAGTGAAGAAAATGACAGGCTGGGGGAGTGCCAATTATGACAATCTCTAACCTGCTTTTGACAAATGTGAATAGAATAGAAATCACCTACTCTTGGAATTTTTAATTTTTTTTTTTTAATAGTGAATCTTGAGGGTCCATATCTGTGTGGGTAAGATAAGTGCTGTAATAATGCCTAGTCATATAGATCAGCCAATGGAGCATTCCATGGTACTGGGTCTACCCCATGAATAACATGCAGCATATTCTTCTGACATGCTAAGGTTTCCTTTCAGTAGATCCTTGGTTGTTCAATGTCATCTTTGCATTTGTGAGAATCTCAGTTGAAGGCTGATAAAGTAACATGGCAAAGTATTGAAAGACTGGCTGAGGTTGGTTTTAGTTTGTTTTTTTTTCTAATCAATGTTCCTGTTACATGAGATTTCATATTGAATTTGGTTTTGCCCTGAGGTGACTGGATAGTATTAAAAAAAGGATTTTCACAGCCCATATTTTAGGAGGTAGAGGTGTTACTGGAACCAACTCTAAAGAAGGAATACATGCAGTGCATTTATTGAAAATAAAGGGTATTTAAGTTAGTTAACAGTTAATCCATATTCTTCTCTACTGCTCTTTGTAAGCAGAATTCAGTCTGCTCTATGTTATATTGCATTTGGTTGAAGATTTTCCTTCTATGCAGGTGTGTGCTGTTGGTGAGGAGGTTCAGATAGATCTATGAGTGGGAGGTTGCAAATCTCTTCTGTACAAGAGTAACCAGGGCTAACAGCATGGCCATGAAAACAGTGATATTTTGGAACAGTTTTCTCTTAGGGATTTGTGGTGGCATTTATCATGCAATCTGTGGTATTCTGCACAGCTTTTGCTTTTGTTTAAGATTTTACAACTCCCAAAACCCAATTGTATTTTTGTACTATTTGCTTGTCTTGTAATACACTTACAATTAAAGTGCTTTTTAAAACCAATGGCTCCTACTTGTGATACCTGTATGCAGCCTGAGCAGGCAACAATTAATCCATTTTATATTTAGGTTTTATGCTAAAAAAAACACATAGTAAGGTATCACAGGGAACTGCCTGAAAGAGGATCCCATCACACATCATCACATTCATTTTTTTTGTTTGGGATTTTGTTCATAGTCTTGCTTAAAAACCCCTTTCAGCTTATTTGAACTTAATTTCAGTTACCTTTGGAAATGAGATCCCACTGCCCTATGCATTAAATGATATTTTGAAAGTCCTTAAGTGCTCAGAAATGACTTCTGGACATAGTGTGCAATGAGGACATGGAATATTTAGGATGGAAGGCACCCCTGAAAATTGCCTCGTGAAACCCCCTGCTCAAAGCAGAGCTACCACCAAAGCTAAACCAGGTTGCTCAGGGTTGTTTCCAGTCAGGTTTCAAGTGTCTCCAAAGATGGAGATTCCATAACCTCTTCAAGTAGGTGACCACCTGCTTGTTGTCAATTATTTCCTTATAACCAGTAAAAATGTCACTGTTGCAGTTTCTATCTACTGACTGCATCATTTCTGTGACTCCCATTCACTAGTGGAAGTCTGAAACCAGCTTCTTTTGCCAGCTCTTTTCTCCAGGCTTCTTTTCCCCACCCAACCCTTTCAGCTTCTCTTCATACCTCACATCTTCCAGGGATCTTTGTGGCCCTCCACTGAACACACACACTCCAGTTCTGTCAATCTCTCTTGTCACCAGGGGATCTAAATCTGCAAGAAACCAATAGTAAATGGCAATAGAAAAGACAAAGTATTGAGGGCACTGGTTACAGCCAGTGCTCTGTCTTGATCTAGCCAGTGTTAAAGCATGAAAACACAGAATAAGAAGCTTCAGAGGAGTCTGTGCTGAGGCATATGAAGTAATTTATGTTCCCTAAATGATGTAAAACGTGTACATGAACTGTAGCTCTTGTAGGTTTCTTCCCTGACCTTGCCTGCGGGCTGTAAAATGAGGGACAATTGCAAGATAACCAAGGACCCGTGTTAAATTTTTTCTTTTGGTAACTGTGTATATAAGTGGACCATGCCAATGGGGGCATAAAGCCCTATATGCCCATGAATGGTACATTTTGTATATTTTAGTTGTAATGAGTAAAATGAATCTTGATGGCTTTCCTACACTCTGTGAAGAGTGGCTACTTTGAGTGACAGTTCAATATCAGCAGAAAAAAAAAGTGATTTCAGTTTTATCAAAAAACCCCTAATTTGAGATGCCAAGACAGTTTCTGCTTCAGCATTGTAAGTGTTCCTATTTACACAGAAAAATGCATCAGATTTTTTTTGTTCTTAATGTTATTTAGATTGAAAGGTACTTCTAACGCATCATTTGTTCTATTGTTCTGCAGCAGGGCAGGCTTGATGTAATTATTCCTAACCTTCCCTTAATAGGTAGCTTCAGGAACAGGAACGTTCCTAGAAAAACTAAAGGTACAATTTCCTGTGGCAGCTCGGTCCATTGCTGCCTTATCTCAAAGTACCTCTGACTAGAACTAAAGTATTCACTGACAACGTGCTCAAAGAGAGACCTGTCAGAGCCTAGGTCATTCCAAGTAGTCTAATTTTCTGTTTTGAACTCTGACTTCTCCTGCCCCACCATTGACAATAATCTACTCTTGTTAATTTAATAAGCAGTAATAATGAAGTAAATTGGTAATAAGAGCATAAACAATATTTTCACTGATTCCCTAGTACAAGTCACTAGCCCTGCCTTTAAGATCCACGTAAGTTTAGGTGGATTCAGCCATACTAAGTGATAACTAGGACCACACATTTTCTTTTTATACATTTTTGAGGACTAAGAATACTTGTGCTTTGTGAGAGGATATGTCACTAAACTTCAAGGGAAGCTGCAGATTGTTCCTTTTTTATCCAGACATATGTTGATCCTTAGTGATAGACTTAGACTATTGAAAAATTAACTTTGCTTTCAGCTTGACTGTGATAGTTGTTGCTTGAAATCCTTTTAACATGATTTTAACTTTCTTTTCTTTCATTCCTATAGTAGCAGTGCTTTTTGTTCATGTACCAAGGGATCTGGAGCTTTCATTTGTCATTTCAAGGCTTTTTAACAAGATGGCAGGGGATACTATTACAAACTTTGCTATTTAACAATGATATTTTCTGAGATGCAGCTCAGGTTTTGGTGAACACTGAATAAAAGCACGAATAAGTGAGTAGGATTAGTTTTTTTGCCAGGGAAACCTTTGAAACAGTTAAAAAAAAATCCCAGCTGCAGTGGGAACATAAAGAATTTATGTCCTATGTGCTGAGAATTTCAAGAGGAAGGTCAAAAATCCAGAATAAAGATCTTTTGCCATTTAACCTTTGTGAGGTTTCATGACTGTAAACAGACTGATTTGGCTTTTAGGATCCAATTAGTAAGTGTATGAAATAAAGTGCTGCTTGGGTCATCTTTGCAAATCTTTGCCAGCTGTGCAAGGCTCAGCACTATAAATCTTTGAGTTGCTGTGTCAGATTCTACCATGATCACAATGGCTTGAGATTCTGAGGAAAGATGAAGTATAGCATATGTCTTTAGAATTAGCCTGCTCTCTCTGTCATGGGGCTCAGCCTTGGCAGGGAGATGCTATGGGATCCATAAATCAGGGAAGTAACCTGGATGGCTCCTGATTTGGTATGCTAGAGTACAGCTGTCTCTCTGGTAATAAGTTCTTTAATGCTTCGTTGAACCTGTTCTTAGAGAAATGAGAATGCATGTGTTTGACACGCTTCTGGAGTTGGTTGGTTGATCAAAATAGATTTTTTGTAGCATTTTTTTCTCACTCATCTTTTCACGGGCATCATTATCCATTACTTAAAATTATTCTGAGAACAATATCTGAAGCTTCTTTTCTAAACTTATTTGAATATGCCTGTATAGTCTATGCAGAGCAGTGTCCTTTTGGACATATGATAAAAAATTAATAGGACTTCAAATTTTTTAACAGTTGGCTCCAGCTGCTAGATTTCTTCCTGTATTAAAATCACTTAAAATCTCTTTTCAGTTCTGTTCAGAAGGCAAATTATCTATGAAGGGCAGATAAAGTAAAACTGGCAGATCTAGTATTTCTTGATGAGATGTATATTAAAATATGCAGTTCTCTGAGGCAACATATAAAACATGCATAATCTATTATAATGAGATTCCAGAAAGTACCACTCACAAGGACTGAAATGTTTGGAAGTGATAGGAAGGAAAGAGCAGTGCAGGCCTGGCTTCTGATGGGAGCCTGGAATTAGTGTGGGAGTGATCTGTGTAGTCCAGGACAAAACATACCTGTTACTATTGACACTTTTTATATTACAGCATGGGAACATTGTCCTTTTCTTAATTAAAAGTTGAGCCCTGTTTTACTCAATATCAGATACACACTGTAAAATCACTATGGCAGAGATAGTCCCTGTGTTTTTCTTTCCAATACAATGTGCTCGAAGGTAGGAGAGGAAGAGTATTTTTATTACCAATATTTTGGAGGGGGGAGGAAGGCTGGAAGATGATAACAGAATTTGTTTGGTATTAGGGAGATAGTCTGACAGGACAATGAATCATTTTAAAAATCTGTTTTCACAGCATAAGAGCAATATAGATCCATAATCTGCACACTTCAGAATTTTGCATGAGACAGAATGATGTTATAAGAGGAGTAATTACTTAGCTCAGAATTGCACTATCCTTTTCAATAATTTATTTTCAACATATCTGGAATTGTTACACGATGAGAAGTAGCAGCCTGTTGTTGCCTCACAGTTACTATCACATTACTAGTATTGTGTTAATCCATCTTTTCTAATAGTCTGAATCTCTGAGCAATTTTTAAACAGTCCTTAGGACAAGACTCTATGTGCTGTGAACGTAGAACCTCACAAGCACGTTAAACAGATACCAGGATGTAATTATGTCAGACAGTCCAGCAGGAAGAGTTATAGCCCTGAATAAACCTGAAATTCAAGAATGCAAATGAGAGATTTGCTAAATGGGACACTTAAGGCAGCTCATGATGGGTAAATGAAGGGAGACGTGTTTGAAATATGACTTGTTATCTTGAGTGGGGATGGCCTTCACCTTGTCATCGCTGTCACTGTGTGGCTGGACTCTTAAGCACCATCTGAGGGTTGATGCACAGGGTTGTTGGGTTCTGAGCAACCTGATCTAGTTAGAGACATCCCTGCTGACTGCAGGGAGGTCGGACCAGACGACCTTGGAAGGTCCCTTCCAACCCAATGCATTATGTGATTC
>VYZX01024463.1:213611-336111 GCA_013401335.1 Brachypteracias leptosomus
TTCAAATGGCATCAGCCTCCTCTACCAGATACAGAACTCCAGGTAATGACCTATTCATGTATTTCAGATCAAACATTTACCTAGTGATGCACAGTTTTCCTTAGATTTCAATTGGGAGTTCAGGTTTTGCAGTCATTCAGTGACATCAGACCAGATCTATAAAGGATGAAAAGTGTCTACCTTTTTTTGACTGTCAGAAGGCACAGCTGAAGTATAAGGGAAGAAAGAGGCACAGCTTCAATGGAGATAAAACATTTAAAGGCATGCTAAATTATAACACTATCTTTTCCCTTTATAGTGTAGAGATTAACACTTCACAATAAGCATAATAAAAGTATCATTAATTCTCCTGTGAAAAGTCACTCTCAGATAAAAAGACAGCTTTTCATGAGGAAAGCAGATTAGCTGGAAGTCAGGGGAGAAGCTGGCTGCTGTCACACTGCAGCTGACCATTCTCTATCTCCTTCAGAAGAAAAATAAAATCCATATTCTTGTTTACTGGATTTTTTTTCTGAGCCATGAAAATTATTGTAAAGGAGTATGAAGATGACAACAGAAATCGAATGTTCTCAGATGAAATTTCAGAGGCAATTTAAACTGTTCTTTTAAGGAGCAAAGAATGTCAGAGTTCTCACTGTGTGATTACACAAACATTCCAGGCAACTTCTAGTTGGTCTTATTTTAGAATTGTGTTTCTAAATTTGATTTATGTCTTAAACTGGTTGCTGATGCTGGGAAGACTAGTGTGGTTTGGGAAGCTTCAGTGCAGCTGTTTTCATGGTTGATCACTGTAGGTTGTTAAAACTCCTTTTTGGAATACTGTTAAACTGGTATTTGTGGTTTTTACTTGACATGGATTAATTCAATATGTATTAGAACAAGATGGGATATTTTCATAGGGGACGGATTGATCACTTCTATCTTTCTGTGATATTTTAAAATTACATTTCTAAAAGCATTCATCAGCAAAGGTTCTTGAACCTATCCTTTTCTACAGAAAGGAAAGGAAATTCAAACTACTTTTTTATCTACAACAGTATTTCTTTGGCTTTATAGATGCTCTGCATTATTGGTAGTTCTCTGTAAAACTCCCTTTCAACTTCAGAACTTTGGTCTTACAGTGGAAGTTGCAGAGAATATGATTTAATTATAAGCTACGAGACAACATGTATTATTTTGAGAGGAAACTGCATGGCAACATAAAGGCAGCAATGATAATTACATGGTAATTTTTTCTATAAATCTGGTATGTTCATATAATAATGTGTATCTTGCCATCTATATCTTGGGGTGTATATCAGTGCTACTTCAATATAAACCAGAACAAATGTGTGATAAACTGGAAGAGCATTACATTACATTAGATTGAAATAACATCAGGGAGAGCTGGGCTCAGTCCTTGTAATAGTTCTCGAGATTCCCAGATGATTCAGGCTTTGAGGGTCTGTAGTTCCTGTAAGAATTAAATTGTCAGGGTAAGAGACCTTGTAATTTAGTAAGAATCACAGAATTGCCTAGATTGGAAAAGGCCTTTAAGACCATTAAGTACAAAAAGCAGCAAAGGAAAAGGGTGTCAAGCTCAGTGGGCTCAGTGGTCCTCTGCAGGCAGGACTGCACATCCATGGGCTGGGTGGTTGTTAAGCGGGTTGCTGCCAACTTGGACAGATCTTATACTGGGGGAAAAAAGCTAAAATTCTGTGTGGATGTGAGAATTAGTAATCAAGGAGAACACTCCCCCATATGCTTCAGATGAGCCATTTTACTGTTTCTTGCACTCTGGTGTCAAAATCTTAGGAGGGCAAAACCACTGCAATTGCTGTGTTTTTATTTTTGATTTCTGCAGCAAGCAGCAATGAAAATTCTGACAGTTTAATCAGCCAGTATTATGTAAATGTGTGGAAAATTACAGTAGTTGATGTTTGAAGAGGGTTGTCAGCAGTGAAAAGTGTTTATAATGTTTGATAAAGTTATGGCTTTTTTTGCAAACAAGTAAAAATAAAGCATGTATCACCACATTTTTCATACACTTATGTTTTAGATTCCCAGTGAGATTCAAATTCAATGGAATCAGTTTTGTCTAATCAGTGCAAGTGGATGCCCAGTGTTTAGTGCTCGTGTAAATGTTTTTGTATTGATTTTTTCAGTCTTTTCGATTGACGTTAAAACTGTGAATAAAATGTAGCAGAAAAAAAAGCTGGCAAAAGGTGGAGTTAATCATCAGCACCCAAGTGTCTTCAACACAACGATGACTTTGTAAGACATGAGGTGCTGTCAGCATTGGTAGCTTGGTATGGAAAAATGGGCAGCAGCACCTTGTGTGGGCAGGTTGGATGATGTTTGAGGTGCCACAGAAGTGGGCATGGCCTGACAGGCTGGGCAGTGAAAAACACCACTGCAATGCTGAGTCTGACAAGGGCTACCCATTGTATCAGTGCTCACTGGGAGACTTCTTCATGGTATATGGATATTGGCAGGAGAGTCACAGTAGCTGAGGAGATGCTGGGACCACTGAAGTCAAGTAGAGATGCAGATCTGGAACTGATGTGCTCCACTACCTGCTTCTTCAAGTTGATTTCACGGCATGGCTGAGATTGTAGTAATTCAAGCTTGTGCAGCAGCTTCATCTTGATGAGGGGGTTTATTATGCTGAGACTCACTTGTACAGGTGTTTGATCTGAAAGAGGCAGAAGCATATGAGAAAGGGGGAGGATAAAGCCTTAGGAGATGCATTAGCTTTGGGGGGTCCAATCTGTGCCCAAGGGATAGTGCATTCACAAGATGCAAGCAGAAAATACAGGTCTACTTATCTGCCTCCAGGGAGAGATGTATCGTGATGACTTCACCGTGTTGTGGTTTTAGTCGTTCTTCTTTTGACATATAACAGCTAAAGTCCCTGAAAAATCAAAACAAGTGAGGTTTAACTGAGATTTAGAAATAGCCCTTCCAGTCCAAGAAGAACCACTGTGGCTTTAAGTGCTACAAATGAAATGCATTAGAAGAAGCTGTTGTTATCCATGGCTTATAGAATTCAACGCAAAACCTGGAAAATAAGAAGCAGTGAATGGAAAATGGTTGCAGTATATCCATCACTGGGTGTTACAAACAAAGGCAGGCAGTGTTTCTTTGTGCTGATGAGTATATCAGATTTGTTGCTGATTTCACTGTGAAAACTAAAAGAATATTAAGGTTTTCATATCAAAACCTTCTGCACTTTAGAACATGTGCTTGTACACACAAAACCCAGGCTGACAGTCTAGCAGGGATCCCGTACTGTGCTTCACCACTGTTAAAGATAGTTTCATTATTTCAATAGTTCTCCACCCTGTTGATGACACTTCTTTGTTGGCAGCTCTGAAAAAATACTAGTTTGTGGATTCTTTCATTGAAGTCCAGCCTAGAAGATCTCTGTGTGGCATAATTCAATGAGCTTCAATTTTTCATTATTCCAGTAATGAAGCTGAAAAGGAGGAACATGCAGAGTTGTATGTCATGGTGTTTAAAATCTACCTTACCTGCAGGTAGCTTTTATTCTGGGTGTTGTAGAGTACCTGCATTGTTTTGAAATAGAAGAAAATACTTCTGTGGTAATGAGCATGAAAGCCAGTATTTAATGTCCTGGACTGCTCCAGAGAGCCCCTTTTGGTACTCTTCAACTGCTTCAGCTAACTAACAGCTCGCTTCGTTTTGCAGGGTTGACATGTATCAACAAAAATAGATGCAGACAGTCAATTATTTGAATTATGCTCGGAGAGATTCTCATCTCTGCTCTGTGAAAGAGGGAAGTTTAATGGGGGAGAACCATTCCTATGTCAATTCCTATTAAGAACTGCTGAGAAGAAGGGGAGATTCAGGTCGGGGTTGGGGGGCCGGTTGGGTGGTTTGTTTGGGGTTTGTTTGGTTGGTTTCTTACATTGCTGTCAAAATTTATATGTATTAAAACATTACATTACTTAAGGGGTGGGCAAAGTGCACTCAGTTCAGCCCATGCATTTGAATTTAGTCCTGCAAAAAACAGTCTACAAAATACAGAAAATTATGTTGCTGCTTTCCAGTGGGAGAAGAAAAATTCTGGGTAGAGAGCTTACAGGGTTTTCCTGTGGTTCCTATTTAAATTCTCAATTATGCCCTTTCTTAAAATGAGTACATTTTATAGCAAACACTGCAGAGTGAATGGAAATATATTTTTCTGCTTCCTGGAGTAACCAGTGTGTATTCACTACCACAGCACAGCTAAGCTTTTACTGTTGTCTCTATATGGATTTGGATGGATCAGACCAGGTACACTGCCTGGCCCTGGTTAGGAATAAGGGAAATATAGATACTTTATGGATTTTGCTTTGCCAGACTACTTACAAACATTTCTGATGTTGTTTTCATGGTGAAGACACATTCAATTTCCCCCACTCTTATATAGTTGATAATTTAAAAAAAAAATAAATATTTGCATTTAAAAGTTCTCTGACCTTACAACTTTACATGCTTGATTTACTGTAAGATAATGTGACTTACTCTTCTACATCACCAAAATGCTTAAGTATCTTCATAATTAACATAGTTGCATATTTTCAATTTTTTGAGTTTGGTGTCTGGAAGTTAACATGTTTTGGAAAATAAATGAAAAACACTGAACACAGTGATATGAAATGCTTGGTCTAAATTTTCAAGTAGAAAAACTGAAGAGTGTGCTTTCTGTAGAAATGGCAAAGTATATTCAAAGTGGGGTTTGGATGTATATTAAATAAAATGAGTCTAGCACTCATGTACTGCCTTTATAATGCCAACTTTTATAATAATATTCATTTTCATGACTTGAAAGCCTTCATTTTTTTTTCATCAGAATGTTCCAGTCTCACTTTTTTTGTGCCTGTGTGACTGCACATTATGGTTTTGGCTTACTGAATGGAGGGGAAAAAGCTGTTTCTTGGGGTGTAAGTGGGAAGAGCTGTAATAATACTCTAAATAATAGTTCCTCCTTATCTATTTTTTTTATTAAAATGAGAAAATAACTGCTATGTGAATATGCATGTCTCCTGCTACCGCACAGCTGTAATCAAAATTCAATAGACAAAGATTTTTTCAAAACTCTACGTGCAAAAGGAACTTCTGTCAGAGAGATCAATTAAATCATAATTGATGGCACCATATCTCTAAATAGGAAGTGTCTTTATTAAAAAAATAAAGTCAAACCCTTTCATTTACATAAAAATATGACCTACAGCTGTAATACATTTTAAGATAATTATGTGAGGGGAAAAGAAAGAATCCTTATAAAGTTAAGTACTACAGACCTTATCCTTGGGATGAAAAGTATTCTAAAACTTATGTTTCTTATATGCACTTTGCATGAAGATGAAGTGCTTTCAATGATTAAAAATGCCTCCTCACTCCACAGTTACGTACTTCTGCTCAAACTGACTGTCAAATATTTGACATCCAGATTATTCTCCCTGTTTGAGTGCAACTGTGGAGATTGTTATGGAAAAATACCAGCATTCAGAAACTCAGGCTTTTCACTGGAATCCATATTAACACTTTAAAATAGTCTGGTTGATGTTAGCAAAGCACAGATGAAAGAAAAAGAAAGGAACCTAATATGGCTTCCTCTGGTGGCCAGCCTCCTTGTTTGAAGATGCTGAAAACTGTTTTCCAGATCGTGTCAAAGGACAAAGCTGTAAAGCTCTCAGGTGTTCTTCAGCTTCTTCCAAAATAGAGTTGATTGCTCTTCTGGCTTCTTTCCTGATTTTCCTAATCTTCCTTATAATCATCTACTGAAGAGCAAGCTGAATCAGCATTTTGATTAAGGAGATTGTTCTAATAATAAATGAACAGCCTTTTTTTTCTATTGAGCAAAATAGCAACCAAAGAACTCTTAAAGCTTTTGTTTCCATGAGCTTTATCTTCCCAGACAAATACCGGACTGCACAAATTTCCTTCATTTGACTGCAGGATGAGGATAACTGCTTTCCATGGCAGCTGTGCTACTTTATATTGCCCTTAAGAACAGAAAAGGTCTTGCTGGAAGTCACTGAAAAAACTTCTGCAATGAGGAGAATAGTGCAGGCTTATAAAATGAAGACCACTTATTTAACAAACATACAAACAAACCAAATGAAAACCAACAACAAAACCCCAAGATAATCTCTGAAATGAACAGAGATGCACCCTAGGACCCAAACTGAAAGTACTCTACATGTTGCCTCTTTCTCTGTTATTCTTTGCCCATCACTTCTTGGTGTTTAAAAAATCTAGCAGAGTAAAGTAGGCTCTAAGAAAACTACTTGCAATAACACGAGGGATTTAGGGCCATACTATTAATGATCGTCTCCACTTACTATCTCATTCTCAAGAACCTTTAACAGGTTGTCTACAGTCCAGATTTACAATATTTTTCCTTCTAGCCTTTCTCTAGCTTAGTTTCTTGTGCAATACTACTTCCAAATTTGACATGTCAGTCTTCTGCAAAAAAATACCTACACTGTTCTGCCAACTCTGCAGCTTAGCACAGATGGTTTGATATCAGACAGGGAGGCCCTTGCTATGTCCTTCAGATAGAATGCCATTCTTGTGAACTTCAGGCCAAGCAGTTTTGTTTCACTTAAAGATGCTTCTCTTCACCCAGGCCACCAAGTGTCCTCAGTCTTTGCAGTCCCTGTATGACCAGGAGTGCTCGGAGTGGCTTCTCTGCCACACCTGACTGCTGCTTGTTTGGATGGGAAGCTGGGACCCTGAGGTGTCACCTTAGCCTGGCCTAGCCTCCTAATTCTTTTCCCCTGGGAAATAATAAAGGTTATTTTGTTATCCTCACTTAATAAGAATGAATGAAATTAAAATGAACTGTTACCTAACAGAAATGCAAATGTAATCTGCTTGAGTCAGTTCCCTGCCCTTGCTCATCAACAGATACCCATAAAGAGCTCTCTGCCATACAAGATTGCCTTCTATTTATCTCTTTATTTCATCTCCTGGGAGTAGTGATGCCTCCTGATTTTTTTTTTTTACAGACTCTACCAGACTTACCTCAGGAATCCAAAATGATGCTCATGACTTTGATCCAAAAAAATGCATTAAATATTTCTGGCAGTCAGAGCAACGAGATGTTGGGTAAAAAATCCCCACAAACTGCTCTTCAGAAAAATAGATACTAAAGATAGAATATAGAGATAATCTTATTTCAGCTTATTAATTATGCCTTGTAAGCAATGAATCAAATCACTTTGCTGTACAATACAATTAATGCTGTAATTTGTAGTCATTACAGTTGGCGCTGAGGTATAATTGTATAATTCATTTTATGCAGGTTATTGACAGAGAAGGTCTTAACAACTTCAGCAGGGAGACTTTCTTTGGGTTTACTGCAGTTTAATTTGCAGGTGATTAGCACAATAGACCTAATAGCTTGTTGTGTCTGTCACCGACTCATTTGTTTAGATCATGCACAAAAAGAGAAGATAAAAAGAAGAGATTCAAGGTGGAGACACAACTACTACCCCTTGTAGAACCTCCAGGTTCTGGTGTGTGCAGACTTTACTCCCTGGCCAGCAGTACTTTTATACTTTTATATTGGTTGAAGACAGTAGGTGGCTTTTCTATGTGCAGTGAATTATTTCAATTAACAATTCACTATTTGGGCATAGCCTTCTGCATCTCATTAATGATTCCTAAATCAATTACGAATTGATAGAAATAGATTTTTAAGTGTCAGCTTTCACACCTAAAATGGAGCATAACAACTTGTGTTACCAGCCAAGGAGCTGTTGTTGCAGGGAAGGCAGGCACTCCTATCTTGTCCTCTCTGCTTGGTTACTTTCCTGCTACCTGACATCTGCCATATAATAAAATTATTAAGTCATATTCCGATTATGTGGGGTGTTTTCTGATTCTGCCACATTTATATCCTGAATGTTATTCATGGTGGGTCTGGGGTGGTTTGTTTGGGGTTTTTTTCCTTCAGCATCCCTCTGTAGTATTTTAAGAATGATCAGTTTTACACTTACACCAGCTCCTTCACAAATAATAGTGATATTTTTCCTTATCTAGAGTCTCTTCTTCCAAATTAGGAGAGGGATAAGGTTAAAAAACCATCAATGAAAAAAATGATTGCCCTTTTGAATGCAGTCAGTGTTCTACCTAGAATACACAGGCTATACACACATCACTTAAGAAGATTTATGTGGGTGATTTGTATAAAATTGTTCCTATTGAAAAAAAAGCGAGGGGATGATGGTGAAAATCTGTCATGTGCTGTGGAATTGATACCTTGGCAGGTTCTGGCATTTGGATTATTCAGTTCTCAGTGGTAAACATACATCACTTGGTTCAGGTAAGCTGAGTTATATAATATTCCTTTAAATTCTATTTGAAAGATACTTTTTTGCTAAAGCCTTACCTGATTGCGGGGTGCTTTGGATTTCATGTGTAACCTGACAGTTCATAATTTTAAAATGTTTTACAAGTGTAAACAATCACTTCCAGAAGCTTATAAATAGACCAGTCTTGGATTAATTTTTGGTTTTAGCCAAATAAGGATTTTGAAGTTTGAGAATTCAGATGTTACTGAAATTTGTCATCGTGGCAAAACAACTGCCTTTATATTAAGCCTTGATTTATTTAAGAAGAAGTCAGAGATACATACCTGGCCTCCTACATACCATAAAATTAAATTAAAGCTTTAAAAGTTAGAGGAGCAAGAAAATAAGTTCCTGTAGTGGATTTTGTGCATGTTGCTATTTGCTTACATCTATAATATAAATAAAATGTAACATATACACTGTGTGAAGCTGCAATATGTTCATAAATTGAAAGTGTTTGGTGATAACAGCATTGGAGTTTCTCTCTTCTTTATTAACCTCTTGGAATTCCCTTTCCTAACATTGCTCACAAGAAGCTGTCTCATGAGTCTGAAAAAGAGAACTTACTATTATGGAAAATCAATGGAGTGGGAAGAAGGAGAAAATTATCACCAGGAACTACTGGAATGGGTTAAGAACCATCAACTTTAGGCAGGGAAGATCTGATCCGAATGAGCTGAGATGTGCTGAGTGTATGATGGAAGTTGCCATCATTGCATAATAGAAAGAGTGAGTGTTTATCACCTCAGGGATGTTATGCAAACAGTTTGATGGCCGAGGCAGAAGTACCAGTTGCAAAAGGGACTGCACAAACCTCGTGGTTAGCAGCAGGTGAGCAGAGCTGAGTCAGGGGCCATCAGCATTTTGTCCTGGAAAAAATTCTGTTTGTTCTGTTGCAGTCACAAAGTGCTCTGTTCCTCCTGCCAGAGCCCAGCACAGATGATGCTATTGGGAGACTGGAAGAGGTGGGGGTCTGGGGAAGAGTGTGATGGCACAATCACAGTAAATTACTGGCATGTGCTTTTGCCACCAGCAGTGTCTCTAGAGTTGTTGCCTCCCTGCTGAAACCAAATCCTGCTGTTAACATCCACACGAACAAACGTGGGCAGTGATTTCAGCCAGTCCATCTGTCATTTTCCAGTTCAGGTAGCTGCTGTAGCCTTGCTGTTACCTACCATGAGGGTGAGATTGCAATGTGAAGGAGGATTTACATCTGATGACACGGCAGATGATTTCCTAAAAGGCCACATAGCTTGATCTTCCACGGAGGTTCCTCAAAAACTTCATTTAATTTTAGTTGTTTCCAGTGAGTGCTCAGTGAGTGAATATCTTCCAGAGGTAATTGTGCAAGTGAAGAAGGTTCTCAGCTGCAGCTGCTGGTCACTGCCTCTTTTTGGAGATTACACTGTCATGCACCAGCAACCTGCTGATTAAACAGTTCATGCAAACACTACCTCGGGTGTCTTGGACAGAATTGGACAGAACAGTTTAAATAGTCACTTTTTGCATGAAGTAAATCAGCGAGCTTTGAATTGAAACACACTTAAAGTAGATGAAAAGGGAGAGTAACCTCCTTTTACTGAGGGACTTGAAGCCTCCTTTGGGCTCCTTTGACCAGTCCTTACAACATCCACTTTGCCCAGCTCAGGATCCCAACGTGAGACACGCTCCCTTTGTTTCCATGAGTGGCTGCAGCATCAAATATTCAGTTCACTTCAAAGTGCCAGGATGAATGAATTGTATCAGAGTTGTATCATGTATTCTCATAACAATTTGAAAGGAGACTTTCCTCATCTGGCATGATGCATTAAAACATGTTACATCTCATGAATTCTAGTTCTCTTGCTGCCAACATGACCTTCATGTAAATCCAAATAAATCTTGCTACGTTTGGCACAGATTAGTCCTTAAAGGATATATAACTCCTCATGTATCCAAAAGAAAAACTGGTAGCTCAGTTTTGCCTGAAGAGTAGCTAACTCAGGGGAGCCACAGACCATTTACATAAAATCCTAATGCTTTACCTTTATTAGGTAATCAATCACATAAATCTGACCACCTTAAGCCTGGAAGAACATTCCTAATGGAGAGCTCTAGTGAGAAAGAAAATAAAGAAAAAGCAAACTGGATGCAAGGTTTTATCAAGATGCTGCTCCAGGATGTGAGGATCTCCAGACAGCATTTGTTGTGGCTTTATGTGGCCATTTGGGTGGTACTTGAGTGCCCCACTGACTGCAACATGCGTGTCATTACTGTAATCTTTCCCTTAGCAAAAAGAAATGAATTATGTAGATGAAGTAAGGTGAGCAAGGACTGCTGTACTTGCAGTTGTGCAAGCTGTTGGACACATCTTCCAGTCGCTGGCTACTGTCCTTTTCCTTCCACTGCTCTTTTTCCTGATAACTAGAACCTACTTTAATGAGCAAGTCTCATCCTGTCCCCTTCTCTCACTGCCCCTACCTGTCAAGATCTTGTAGAGATCCAGTGCATCTCCTAGGACCCTTCAGCACTGACCTCAGCTTATCTCAGCTCTCTGGTTCCACTGGAATATTGAAAGAGGAAGTTCAGATTGCCTCAGAGATTAAAATATTCAGCATTTGAACGTGCCTAACCTTCAGTATTGTTAAGTACTTTGTGTGTTAGTTTATGACTCTATTTCTCAGTATGGCTTTTCACAAACAATGACTATTAATTGTAAGCTGAGGGGGTTCTGGTGAAAGAACTGGCTCTGCCTGTGAGCTCCTGTGAGTTCAGTTCTCCATAATAAATTTAAGTTCAGATTATATGCACCCAGTAAGAGAAAGGGAGGCAGAGAGAAAGCTTTTTGAATTTCACCTAAGCAACAATATGTAGGAAATTTATATTCCTGATGCTGAAAAGTGGCCTTTATTAAGATTATACTATGTGTAAACAATTTTTCCACACTTCCTGTCATTATTGCAAATTTCTTATAATTGACCATTCTAAATTAGTGTTTTCATGCATAAGAATAATTTCCAAATACTATCTCCTGAGAGTTACATACATCTTGCACCTTATTTAAGGAAAAAAAAGATGCATGAGCAACTGCATTTCTTGTTTGCATGCAACCTCTTTTTTAAGCTACTTCCATTCAGAAAAAAAATAGTTTAAAAAGTTGTCATAAGGACCTGCAGCAAAATAAAGTTATTCTGTTCTTTTCCTTGATACAAACTTTATCCTCAGAATGCAGAACCCAAAGTGTAGTGCCTCAGAAATTCTTTGGAAAAAAAAAAAAAGGCAAATGTTGCTATGGTTACAGAGCCATCCCCATTTGCTTTTCTTTTCTGCCTTAATGATGAAAGTGGAAAGAGGGATTTTTATTCCAACGATTTGTATAATACTTTGCAAGGGAGATTCATCTTCCCCTAAATACTTCTCAAACAGCTTTTTAAACTGGAATATTTGGGGCTCTGGTCCTTTCTGAAGTTGCTTATCCCCTTTTTCTTAATAAAGTTGATTAAAGACAAACGTAATCTTAAAAAGCTGAAAATCATGAGTTTACTCACAAGTCAACTTGGATGGGGGACAGATGAAATTTCCATCCTTCCTCAGTCTAATACTCCCCAGGTATAAAATACTCACGTTGCCCCAAGTTATCTTCATTTATTGAGGTACCTTAAGTCTCAAGAGCAACTGTCACTGATAATTTTTTTTGTAAGACACTAAAGCACAAGATATTCTTAAGATTTCTTAAGTGCACATGGAACAGACAATGCTCTAGGATGCCCAGTTTAACCCCACTACGTTGCTGGTTTTTCCCTTTGACTTGTGTGAGCAACTTCCAGTTTCTGCTCCTTCCATTAACACAAACCTCTGTGAACCCAGAAAAAAAGCCTGCGATGCTTTGCTTCCCAAAGACACTTTTCATGGGCTGACAAGTAATTTTTAGTATGGCTGAATTTAAATGTTTGTGAAAACTCTTCTGGTTTTCTTATCAACAAAGTATCTTCAGCAGCTCTTCCTGAGGACGAAAACACATTTGGAGGCAGGCGCTGGCAGGGTAATGCCACTGAAATGTTCTCCTGGGGACAATAAGCAACCTCTTTTCAGGTAGCAATGATGTGGCATAAATGTACTCTCTAAGGAGAGAATAACTGATGCATTTCCCTGGGGGTCGTTATGATGCTGCTGCAGAAAGCTCCCTGTGAACAGATAATGCAAATAAAGGCTGCTTGTCATGGAAACGCACAAGACATCGTAGAGAGGTTTGGGCTTTTTTTTCCCCAAAAAACCTCATTTGGGAATGAGAACAGGCTTCCATTTTGCAAAAGCTGAAGACCTAGACTACTTTGCAGAGCCCCATTAGGAGGAGGTTTTTTGCTGGCTGTCTGGATAGCACACACAGTTGAGGTGGGGCTGTCAGCAGGGCTATCATTAAGGTTTTCTGATGCTTTTTTTAGGAACACGTAGTTCTCTCTATCTCACAACTTTGCCAAGCAGCTCTGTGAATTTTGCCATTCTCAACAGCATTTCTATATTTTAATACACACACAGAGACATATATTCCCTTTGATGTTCTGTTTTATTTTACTTTTTCAGCCAAAGCAGTTGCAGATGTCTCTGAGAGTTAACCTAAAGAAGTAGCACAGTGTTGTTCAGTTGGGGTTTTTTAATTGGGATTACATTTTCTCTTCATTCTCTCAAGCCTTCACTTTTTTAAAAAGTTACATGTTGGTGCAGAAACTTAATTTGATCCCTTCTAGCACTACTCTGCCTTTGCTAGTCCTAGGAAAACCTATCCCCATTTTCTAAATCACAAGACTAAGGAATTTTAGTTAATTCTTGGAAAAGTACATTGTTGTAAGCAAGCCCTCCACAACTTTTTTTACCCAAGCAGGCCGGGTATTGTCTGTTCTCACACAGCACCTACATGTCCAGACTCCTAATGAACCATCTCTTCTGGCTAACTGAGCATGCACCAAGTGCCACAGCTTTAGGAAGTGGAGGGACTGGAAATGTGCCACCCTGGAGCACAACAGCTGCTTGGGATGCTTGGAGCTGGAAGGAGTGGGGTGGAGAAAGGGCTCGTGGTGGGGACGGGGAGTTTGTGTTGCTGGTAATAAGCGTGGTAATAAGGCTGGACCTGTGTGCAAGGGACAGGAGCCTAAAAAAGCAACAGCTACTGTGACCTTGGTCTGGGAATATTAGTTTTAGAGCTGAACAGCAGCAAAGGTTCAGTGCCTGATGGAGATAGAGAGCTTGCTTAGATTGCTTAGATTTCATGGCATTTGCTGACACAACACAAGTGGTGAGATAAGAGGACCTTTTGTGATGTGTGGACTCAAGACTTTTCAGCGCTGTAGAAAAAAAAATAACATTTTTTTTTACGCTGGCAGCTGACTGGGCTCTTGAGAAATGGGGTGGAATGGAGGAGAGAAACTGCAGAAATTTTAGAAGTGGAAGTTAAAGGTTGAGAATTCGAGAGGACTGCAGATATGAAGGTGAGGAAAAAGGGCTGAGAGGAGCCTGAAGTTTCAAGAGGAGGAGGTGGGGGACCCAGGAGACTTTCAGACTGCAGTTGACAGAATAAAGATTAGGGAGGGCAGAATAAAGATCAGGAAAGGACACAGTAGAAAGAATCAAGATTGGGAAATAGGAAGAAGGATTTATCCACACTGTCTTCAGGAGGCTGGATTTAGAGCTGGACAGTGGTAGACAAATGAGCTGCTAAAAGTGCCAGACTGCCCCTGTCACCCCTGCCAGAGAGAGAGGACCTGCTCCACTGCTTTGCTGATAGAGAAAGAGCTGGATTCTTAGCATCCAATGTCTGCTGTGTTTCTTCAGGGACAATCAAACTAAAAGTTCCTTAAATCTGTTCAAATTTTAACGTAACCAGAAATGGGTTAATGCACAACAGAGTAGAGCTGATAATCACTGCCCAGTGTTCATCCAGACTGAACCCTCAAAAGCACAGAAGCAAGCACTGGAGCCTTGACAGACAACTGCAAACCTAAATACCTTACTGAAAACCCCTTATGATGTGCCTTAGAAACCCTCAAATTTCCCATTTTTATCCAAATATATTCTGGAGGGTGCTTTAAACAAAAGTTTCAGATTCTTACCACCTTATCAGGTGAGACTCGGCCAAAAAATTGAAACTTTATGTGCAATATCATAATCTAAGCTTCATATTTTAAAGATCCTAAGTAACTTAGGTGCTTAAAGCTTCTTTGAAAAGAACCAGTAACTTATGCAAGTTTCATTTTTGTATTTCTGTGAAATTTATCTTCAAATATCTGATTGAAGTTTTGAGCGGTCTCTCTTGATTTCACAAGAAGGGAAACATATAATTAAAATTGACTTAAAATCTAAAGAAATACGTGGAGAGTTGTTTCAGATAACTTAAACATGGGATGGGGAAAGATTTTCTATATTTGCATATTTTATTACTAGATTAAAAAAGAGCAATTTTTCAAATAAATGCTAGTTCTTCTGAGTCTTCCACCCATTTATCTGCAAAAAGATCAAACAGAGTTTGCAGTTTCCAGAATGCTCTGACTTCGTAAGCTGCACTAAAAATATTTCAGTTCTGGCTGCCCAGTGTAAGTTACTGGAGAATGTTCTGTGTTTTAATTGGTCTCTACTGGTTTTATGCTCAGAGGACAGTTTCTTTAAGATAGCTAGCAAAAGTCTTCTAAGAGAAACAGCAATCAATATCTGAGAGGGGTTTATTAAAGGGAAATTTATCTTTTTTGTCTAGCTCTGTTTAAACTTTTATACATTTTTTTAGTCACTGAAATAATTTAATTATTAACATAGCGCTGTCTGTAATTTTATTTCCTTTGTTGTTTTCTCTAACTGACTTCTGTATGGGATAAAAGTAACCAAGTGACTGAAATTGAGATTGAAAGAATTTGCCATTTCTAAAAACAGAGTTCCCACCTACCTCAATGCCTGAACTTCTTAGAATTGCAAGAGTAGCACCTACACTATGTCCAAAATGGGCAAGTTTATAATTTTCCAGTGATTCTTTATCCCAGGTTTTGTTGTTTGTATCTGCAGATATCTAAAAACGGCCCTGTTTTGGGTGTTTGGGGCATATTATGGCTATAATTTCATTTACCTCATACCTCACATCACATGCAATGGGCTGCCCAGGGAGGTGGTGGAGGCCCCATCCCTGGAGTCATTCAAGGTCAGGCTTGATGGGGCTCTGAGCAGCCTGCCCTAGGTAGAGATGTCCCTGCTGGTGTAGGGAGGTTGGACAAGATGACCTGTAGAGGTCCCTTCCAGCCTAAAATATTCTATATTCCCTGAGAGTGAACGCTCTACCTAATATCAATTTTTACATGTCCACGCCCTAGAAACAAAGGGTAATTACTGATTATTATTTGTTCTTTGTCAGAACAAAAGGTAATTATTGATTCTTACTAAAAGAAGAAGGGTGATGATAGATACATAGTGCATTCATCCCACAACATGAACTCAGAGCTTACTGTTTGCTAAGTTTTTAACAGGTGGAAATAAAGGTGTGGCAGGGGCAGGGGAGGCTGAAGAACTCCAGATTTTGTGGCAGGTGGAACCTCATTAAACCTGCACATGCTTGAGGAGGCAGAGTATATATCTATATATCTATCTATCTAGTCTGTACTACTATTGAGACAATTCTCACAGAAATATTCCTGTTTCATCTGTCTGATAAATGATGATCTTGGAAAAGAGCGTGGTTCTTCTGCAGGCAGCTGTGCAATTCACTGCTCCCTGCCTCCCTTCCCTGCATGCTCTAAAGATGAAGTCTATTGCCTTAGACATTTACAAATCAAGTCTTTTCATATGTCACTAACTGCTCTTAGAGAAAAGCACAGATGTAGAACCCCTGTTTGCCTCTGAAGAGAGGCCAGCAAATAGGCTCCTGAGAGCAGGGCTCACCACTGCTTAATCAGAGCCTGTGCTCAAGAGCATCACTGGAGCACAACACGGAAAGGCTGCTGCTTGCAATAGCTTTTCAATATTAGAAAAAACCACCACACTTCAAAGAATGTAAAAGGGACAAAAAACTGTACACTATCTAACTTTTGAGTTGAAACCCCGTGCTTCGCTCCATCCCCCTCTCCTCCCCACACAGCTTGGGGAGAACTCTGTTTGCTGCAGCTGGGACGTGGGTTTCTGGCTGCTCTGCAGAAACGTGGGGGGGTTGGTGGCGAGGGGGAAGGGATGTTGGGACTTGTTTGGGGTTTTTTTGCTATTTATGGAATCAGAGGCATTTCTTTTTGCTGCATGCTGGGAGAACTGCCAACTATAGATGTGGGGAAGGACTGTGGGTTTTGAGAAGGCTGCTGGAAGGGGGAGGGCAAGACCTCCACCTGCACTTTGGTTGGGTTTCAGTCCTTGTTGCTGGACATACACTTTAATAAAGCTTCAATGCACTTCAAAAATAGTTTGGAGTTTTGAAATTA
The DNA here is from genome assembly GCA_013401335.1 of Brachypteracias leptosomus. Lineage (NCBI taxonomy): Eukaryota > Metazoa > Chordata > Aves > Coraciiformes > Brachypteraciidae > Brachypteracias > Brachypteracias leptosomus. The sequence goes on from VYZX01024463.1 coordinate 230,377, forward strand.
AAAGATAACAGTTCTGCTGCTCTCTGTTTCTCTTTGTGAAAGCAGATAAACTGGTTGAATACCATTTTCTTTTCTGGTCTTAAATTGTAATACTTCGTAACACGAATCCAGTACCAGAGCACTTAGAACTAAAGCATCAATGTCAATTTGATTTCAGTTTAATCTAATTCAGAGAGATAGAGCTTAAATCTTATAGAACACATATGGTGATCTTTATTTTTACCTTCTGTTGTAATGGAAAACTTACACCAACACTCCGAGGCATTTTAAACCTTTAAACTGAGAAGGATGTCAATCCAAAGACTGGTCACAACTGGGACAAAAGCTGATTTTTGAGCCTTTCAGCAGATCTGGAATTGCTTTGAAGAACTGACCTAGAGTTACATATTTTTCAGATACAAAGACATGAGGCAGCATAGAGATGTCAGTTTATAAACCTCTCTCCTCCACAAAAGCACAGCATGTTCAAATTGCAAGTGATAGAGTGGGGTTTGGTCAGGGAGCAGGAAGCATTTCGAGTGATTCCAGCATAGTTTTCCTCTTGTCAACGAGATAATTTGAAGAAAAATAGTTGTGCTTCCAAAATAATAGTGTCTCCTGTCATGGAATTGCTGAATACTTGGTTCTGCTACAAGGATTTTTATGAGAGAGGAGTAAGACTAATTTACAAACATCAAGAACCAGGATATGATAAACGTGGCTCTGCTTCCATGTTGGGACAATCTGCACTGTCAGTTGAGCTACAAATGTGCTGTGGCCATCAGGAACACTGGCCAAGCCCCACTGCAGCCAAGGCCCACTTGATTCTAAAAAGCTCTTGGTTTTTTTGAGAGGGACACAGCTTATTAAGTCTGACTTGATTTAGTGTTTGTCTCCATCATCTGGGTATTCAAAAGATGAATTGAGACCCTTAAAATCCCTTACAGCTATTCAGTTACATAGACAAGAACTGGACCCTTACATTGCTTTGATGTATTTGAGTTTGGCAATTCCACAACATACAAAAGAGATGGAGAGAAAGAATGAAGAAGCAGCAGCAGTAAAGGATTAAAAAAAAAGCTTCTAACCTCATCCACAAACTTCTCTAACTCTGTCCCCACAGCTTTTAGTTGGTTGCCTCACTTTGTATTCTAATTCAGTATGGAAATAACAAGTGCTCCTGGCATCTGCACAAGGACTTTTCTTGTTAATATCCTAAGATATCGCCCAAACTATTTCCTATCAACATTTTGTCCTCCTGCTGCAAACACTGTATGTCATTTAAACTGTAAAGGTGGTTTAATCTGTTGCTTCTCCAGCAAGAAAACTTCCTGATTTTTTATACAAGGAGATGCTTTTCTTGTCTGTGTCAGAAGCTGGAGTTCTCTTAACTGTGCTGCGTGTAAATGAGACTGCAGTGCTGGAGTTCCAAAGCCAAGCACAGTGTAACGATGACCTATGAGCTGGGTGTTGAACACATGGACCCCAAGGGCTGACTTACAAATCAGTACTAATTTACACAAGTCAAGGCCTGTCTCCTTCACTTGGAACAGCTGCTAAAGGCAGAAATCAAATATATGGAGACACCTGACAAAAATCTAGATGCTGGCAAACTGGAGTGGGTGCCTTCAAACATCACCAAGTTGTTTTACTGGTGGTTTTGCTTTACACTGATAAAAGTCAAGGGCATTACATGATTCCCTCTGAAAAGAAAGATATCCAACAAAGATGAAATAAGAGAAAAATCTATAGCTGAATCTATTATTTGCCTCTTTCAGAGAACAGTTCATGGCTGCAGTGGTCACCACCCTGAGCTGGCACTCCACTGGCTGGGATCTTAACAACATAGTTGCACCCTCTCCAGTCACAAACAGGATTTTTACAGTAAGACCCAGCTGCAATGGATTTTAATTTGGATTCCACAAGAACGACTTGACAGTACTTACAACAACTTCAGCACGTGCAGAACAGATCTGCTTGGACGGAATGAACCAAGGAAGGGAAGGGAAAGGTATTCTATAGTTGATGTAAAAGTAGACTTAGGTGTGTGGCTCTTTGAGGGTTCAGTGGTCAACAAGTACTTCCCTCTTCATTCATAAAATGATCCCTTCCACTGGTAAAGAAGCAATATTGAAATTAAAACTGCTGTAAAGTAACTGAGGTAGTGATAAAAAGTGAAGGAGATAATGTTTGAAGGGCTCAATTTAAAGCTCTGACTGGAGCCAGGATTGCTGCAAGGGATCTATGCAGAAATTTTCTTACTTTCTGGATTTCTGCAAACCTGAAGTTTTATGAGGTAAAAGACAGAATAGCCACTACATCAGACCCGAGATCTTGCCTCTCTCACCCCTTAATGAACACTGCAAGAACCAGCCTGCTAGCTCTCTCATTATCAGCTATTCATGATGGACCTGAAGTAACTTTCCTTTTTTATCAGAAACTGACCTTTCCTGAAAAACTTTTAATAAATTGTCACTTTCTGATGAAACTAATCTTACAAAAAATCCCGGCCAACTATAATAGCAAGGGCTTGCCTTTAACTTTTCCTTTAGACATAAAGGTATGAGTCTGTTTGTGTAGATATGATTACACAACTCACAACCCTTACAGCACTACCATTATTTTATGGAATTTTACTTTTATTTTCAGCAATAAGTTTTTTTTTCTGATCTCTAACTGAAAAGCTCTGGGAGCTATAGATACAGGCATAATTCATTAAAGCCTAGTGCATTTATGTTGGTATTTTAAACCTCTCAGTGGGCCACTGAGAGCAAATTTGAGAGCAAATGTGCAAAAAAAGCATCCTGAAATATGTGTGTGTGTATATACATGTATGTGTATACATATATGTATGTATGTATATATAGGGGCTACAGGCACATAAAGCTGTGCTACATGCCATTATTCAGACACATTTTGTCAGTCTGTTGATCTGTTTCAGACCTAAGGAAAACATTAATTTGTGTTCTTAACACTGCAGCTCACACACAATGTCAGGAAAATTACATTTTCTTGGTTTACTTCACAAAATATTCAAATTGGGTATCTTAATAAATGTTTCCAGCTGATTAGTTCCTGAAGTTGTGACAAAAGACTTAGTACAAGTCCTGTGTCAGAAAGAGAAATCATCTTTTTCATATGCCAGGTGTGTGTCTGTATCTAGCGCTTGGCTGAGCAATTCCTAGCACAACAGAAATAAGAACACAGAAAATTCTATCTGGACCCTTCTCTACCAGCAGCTGGAACAAAACACTGAAGAATAAAACTACAGCTATAGTCCAAATCTCTTTATGTTCTCAAACTTGCACCAAGCTCTGCATGGCTGAAGCTCAGTGTATTAAAACTGGTACAACCAAGCTCTTAGAATCAGAGAATGTTTTAGGCTGGAAGGGACCTCCAGAGGTCACCGGGTCCAAGCTCCCTGCACAAGTACGGACATCTCTACCTAGGGCAGGTTGCTCAGAGCCCCATCAAGCCTGACCTTTTTAATTTCCTATTTCTTTGAAGTTAAGGAGTTTCTTTCCAAATCAGTAAACAAAAGGAGATACTCAGATATCTCCCCTGTCTCTGAGCACCACCCTTTGACACTGCAATCTGACATCCCAATCTCTGGGGGACAGCAGGGACCTTCCAGAGCTCAGTCTCAGCTACTGAGGAGGGGAAAAGCAGAGCCTGTGCCACCAGCTCACAGCACTCACCTCCACTTGGTTGCTAGCTCCACGTAATGCAGCTTCTATGATCCACCACAGCAAAGTAAAATGTGCTGAGAAGATACATACAAACACCTGAAAGATTTCACGTTTATAAAAATATAATATCAGGATAGATGGCACTGCATACATACCTATAACATCACTAAAACCCAGTCTCCTCAGGAGCCTGGCAATGCATCGTGTTGAACTCTCAGATGAGGAAGAATTTCTTCATCATCTCTACAAACACAGGGACCAAAAGGTTTCCCTGGCTCACCAAAGGCTCTGCTTCATTGCTGCAGGCAACTGTAGCACAGAAACCCTCCACAAAGGGCTACATTTCATTTTAAGGTAATGAATTTTGCTCTTACTCATTCTCCTCAGAGACAATTCTAGTTCCTCACTTGTCTCACAGTTAAGAAACAGTTTCCAATCTAAACTCATTCCAGACATGCCAGTCATGCCTCTTCTTTGCTAAAACCAAAAAACAAACCCCCAAACAAAACCCAACAAACCACCTTTTCTTTTGGTGTTTCCTCATGACATTTCTATGATGTCTGACATAAAACCAGCCTGATTCATTGGGAGTTTTCAATTCCATTATATTCCAATGTGATCTAATCTTTCCAAACACAAACCCAAACCTAAGGACAACATCTCCTCCTGAACACAAGAGGCCTGGATGTGAACTGGACCTTACTAAACAGGTTAATTCATGAAGACTCCTTAAATTACTTATTTTATGAGAGGCTTTACAGTAGGGCATAAATGACCATGGATACCTAGAGATACTAAGATGGAATGAGACAGTTATTTGAGAGGGTTTAGTTTTGATTATTGTAAGGCTGAGGCGGTTATTCTTGGACCAGTGAACAATTTAGACTCTGTCCATACAATTCATAATTTAGGAGTATCTGAAAATTATTCTTCTGGATCTTGAATCTGCCTAGTCCAACACAAATCAAGATCACTTAACTTCAACATTCAGTTCCTTGATATAGAATAGCACATAATTATTCAGTCAGAAACTACTACTAATATTGGCAGCATCTAAATAGTTAATTTTAACATAATTAAACACATCTTTCTCCACACTTACAAAAAAAATACCAGTAAGCTGCATTATCTTCTAACTCTTGTTTCAGTGTCCTATTTCTTGAAACAAGATGTTTTTAGGTGGTTCAGAAAACACTCAGACCACTGTTCAGGAAAGTTGGTATGGATTTCAAGCATCACCTTTGACCATTATCACCATGACAAGTACACAGCTGTGTCCCACCATGGAGAACTGGGATTCACTGCACTGGGATTATAAAGGAAAATGCTACAAATACTTGATTCATTTTCTTTTCAGAAGTGCATAGTAAGGTGCCTCAGAATGTACTCCTCAAAAGCAGCAATTTATTATTGCAATGAGTTAAATGCAGGGCTTGGAAACATTAAAATTGTTTATAACATTATGTAGAGCTATATGTGCACTGTGGAAAGGCTGTGAAACCAGTAATTCACTGCATACAGAGCACTTGACTCAGCAGTGCCAAACTGGGAAAGGCTGGAATCTGAGCATCATCAAGTGTCCTTGTGGATGTGATCCTGAACAGGCATCTGTTATTGCACCACTTCTTCGGAGAGGACCCTCTCAGCAAGACCGGGGTGGAAAAGAGAAGAACATGGACAAGAAGGCTCTTGGCTCAAGCTAAAGACAAGGAAACATTTACCAGTTACTGCTGCAGACAAAACAGACCTGACTTTGGGAAAATAAACTAATTTTATTGCAAATTAAAATACATTCAGGTGGCAACAAACACAACAAGAAGTATTAAAATATCTTTCCTCTTCCCAAGGTTCAACTTCACCCTTTCTNCCCCCCACCCCCCCCCCCCCGAGCAGTGACAGTGGGGTAGGAGCTTATAGTCCATAAACAGAGATCTCCAGGGCAACCCTGACCTCCTCCCACAGAGGCCCCTCCTGCAGCCACCAAGCCCTTGCCACATGCCCCTGGTCGAAGAGCAAAGGCTCATGTTCATGCAGCTCTTCATTTGGTACTGTTATTTTCAATTGACAAACCCAGAGTCACAGCTGTATCAGTCCTTGTTATCAGCTTGTCAGTTACTTAATAAATACATTCCATCATCTCTCCAGGAGTTTTAGTCATTTAGATGCTAATTCCTGCTTCACAGGTAAGTTCTGCACTAGGGGCCAGATATAATAATCTATAGCACGACTGGTGATAAATTTTAACAGTTCTCATGTCTGTATATCTGTGTGTAGTTTTATTATGTAGAAAGGATCCAAATTTAAACTAACATCACATATCTATATGGGCCATCTTTCTCCGGAAACTTGTTAACTTTGCTGCACTCCAGAAATGTGACAACATTGCAAAGCAAGAAATGAGCTAGTGCTGGACTGGTCACATCTGACACCACCAATAATTATGGTATCAAAACAGCAACTACCTGTCAACACAGCTCAGGGTGGCACTCAGAAGGGAAGCTCAGAGCAAATCTTAGAGACTCCTTTGTCTATTAAACTGTGCTTTAACTACTGACACTGTTTCTTTTCATCCATGCTTTGGGGGTGATCAGGGCCATCTCCAACTAGTCTAGAATCAATATTCTCCATGTTCTTCTACCCAGCAGTTTAATGTGTCTATCAAAGCATCTATGCCACAAGTCTTCAGATACACCAGTACACGGGAAAGCTCTTCCTTAAAAAAAAATAAAATTGAGCTTTAAAGGGATCATGTGATACAAAATGATGTGTCTCAGTTCCAATTAGGAAAGTCAACTTTGAGTAGTCTAAGCTATGACTGAGTATTTTGATCCTGGTCTGTTTGTGAAGTGTCCTGTGATGTTGCTGGTGTATTAGAAGTGATTTTAGAATTATTTTTTTCCATATAAACTTTATAGATACTCGGGATGTTTTCCTAGAGACTATCAGCCAGCTGCAATTTACTTTGCAGTTGTCTGTCTCCACTTACAGACTGGCCTTCAGGGAGGGAATTGAGACAAAGTGGGAAGATAGCATTGATGAAAGCTAGACAAGCTTTTCCACATTTTGTATTAGACTCTTATCTGGCACAGACTGGGTATGTTCTTTTCCCCAAGCAAGTGCTTATGCTGAAAGCTTTGCTACCCACCATGCTTTACACTTGGTGCTCTAAGTCTGTAAAAAGGAACAGTAACTTCAGCTGATGATTAAAAGTGATTGTAGAAGCTTGCGTATAATTTTTGTATAAATAGAGAGTGATGCAATTGCAACTCTTTCTGTAACTTCAAAGTGTTCTTTGCAGAATTAAGTAACAGAATTGCAAGTTACATCCTGGGTTTCTGAGCATTGTTTAAAAAACCAACCCAAACCACCACGCTGCCAGGGATTTACAAGTGGTGAAGGAAAAACATTAAAATTACTTGAAAAGATAATGGGATGGTTTTGAAAGAAAGGAGAGAGTAAATTTTAAAAAAAAATAAATAGGCAATATTCCCCAATTTAAAAAAGACCAACCCCAGAACTCAAAAGCCTGAGAGAAGCCTCCAGCCTCCTCCCTCTCAACCCCATCCTCCGTGTGTGTGATACGTCCCTGGTGCTGTCTCTGCCAGTGAGCACTTACTGCTCTCCCACCACCAGAGTCCAGATGTGCTTATTTCAGAAGAGGTCATAAAAAGCTAGTATAGAAGTCATTTCAGCTTTCATGGATTTTTTTTTGTATTGTAATCAGAGATAGGTGAAGGTTAATTAGATTTAATAGAGTGTTATTATTTTGAACCAAGCACAGTGATTGCCAACAGGCACAGGGTGTGTAACCCAGCTCTTACAGTTTGGGGGCTGCTCAGTAAATAATGAGATTTCTAGAGCTGCAGAGTTTGCTGCAAAGACATTGGGCTGGGACTCACAAGGCTTGAAATTTATTCCTCACTCTACTGCTGACCTGCTGTGTGACTTCTATAAAAATCACTTCAACTCATTCCTTTTCATTGCCACCCTTGGCTGTAACTTCTTTATATAGGTAGTGACCTCCTAAGGCAGGAAAGCAACTTTATAATTGGAAGTTGGGCTTTTTAACCTCCTCAGTGTAAACACTGTCACTCTCCCTCTCTACATCAATTCACTCCCGTTAAGAGTATGATCCATAAGTAGCATAATGCAATTAAAATGCCTTCACCTTTTTTCTCTCAATAGCAAAACTCAGTGCAACAAACTGACACTTAGTGTGAAATTATGGTTATGAAGTAGCTTATTGTAAAGTGAGTTTGATGGAGGGGCTCCACTTGACCAGTCAAGAGCAAGCATCAAAACCTTACCACTGCAACTGGCCTCTTCATGGGAATTCTCAGCACAAGAAATAAGGAATTAAGCAGCAAAATGAAATCACAAACCAGCCCCTCAGTCCCTCATTTCCAAGTATGGACCTTTTTGGCAAGACCATGATCTTCCTTGTGTCTTACTCATGCACGTGCCCCCCCTCGTATTTTTTGGAGGTGTTCAGGAGATAACAGGACAAAGACCCTCACACCTTAATAACGACCTGATGAAAGAAAAAGTAGGTTTGTATTAAAGGTTTGTTAATACCCTCAGTGATAAAGTAGCTCTGTATTAATAGTAATCAAAGCTCTCATTTTGCCTTTCCTTCCCTTGACAATGATCACTGCAACAATGTTGCTGACTTCTAAGCCAGAAAAAGTAGAAAACAGAGAATGGCAGTAAGAAAAAAAAGATGTGAGATGATGAATTGCATTCAGCACCAAAAATATGTAGGAAGAAGAGTAAGAATGGCTGTTAGAGAAATCATATCAGGAAAGATAAGAAATCTCACAGAACATCAGTCATTCTTATTCTGCATGTTTGCTGGCACAGTAAAGGCAATAAAACACACACTTCCTTTGTGTAGAACACAAAAGCAGGATCTGAGGAAAAATAACAGTAGAGCACTAGATGGTAGTCAGCTAAAATAAAATAGATTCCAGTGCTGCAATTTGCAGCATCCTGCAGTGTTTGCAGAAGTTTTTCCTCAAGCATTACTAATGTTAGAACTTCAGACAGCTTCCTTGAGTCTTTGTGGAACATGTTGTGTTAATTCCTACAGTGTTAAAATGATGTTCTGGCCTGCAAAAATCCCAGGAAGGCTGTGTTTAAAACATAAAAAGCTACAAGCAATTCTTTCTAAATTGCTCCCTCCTGTTTTAAGATATACTGCACTTTCAGACAGTGCCACACAGCATTCATTGTAGCATGCACTGAAGAAATGCAGAGTCTTAAAGTCTAGTCAGCAATCTGCTTCCATAGTAGGTTAAAGCAAATGAGTAGTGGAAAAGGAATCTCTAACCTGTTCCATGGTTCCCCAGCTTCATTCTATGCTTGCCCTCTTGCTACGCAGAGAGACTGTTTAAATAAATAATAATAATAATTAAAAACTAATCATCATCTTGGCATATGATAACACATAGTGGAATTAAATCTGTTTAGCAGGATGGTTGGTCACTGGGTGGCAACAGGAGTTTGTCACAAGGATCCGTGCAGCAGCATTTTCAGAAGGCTCAGGTGGGACTTCCCAAAGCACTGTTGTGCAAAGCAGGGCTCTGTCACATCTCAGCTACTTGGGAAGACAAGTGCCATAGCTCTGACTGTCCTCCCTTCTTCCTCCTCATGCTGAGCTTTTATGGCTGAGCACGATGTCTTGGGTCTGGGATACCCCTTGGTCACTGGGCTCAGCTGTCCTGGCCACATCACCTCCCATCCTCCTGTGCACCCACAGCCTCAGCAGCCTTTACAAGTCCACAGTTTAAAAAGCAATATCCATTTTAAAGCACTTCATCTAAGCCTGAGATTTGAACTTATCTGCTCTAAGCAACCTTTTTCAGATGTTCAAGAGCAGCAGACCTCACTGTACAGTAGTTGGTGCTGAGCTGTGGGGGGGATTGATCAGCATCTGCAACTATGACCAAAACTTAAAACTGCCAAATTCAGGCTATTTTGGATCTGAGGATTTCAGAAGGACAAAGCATAGACACAATTAATTTCCATCTTAAAAGTTCCATCTTTATAGTCTCATTCTTTGATGTGTGAAAACTGAGGTGCATGCACAATGAGTACATGTCCATGCAAACCTGGCAATTAGTGTGGCATGAAAGCAATCAGCTGAGAAAAACTCAAGCTCTTCTGGCTCAAAGCTGCTGTCCCAGAACACTCTCCTTCCAGAAGGATGTTCAAGGCTACTGGGAAATATTTAACAACAAAGAGACTGTTCATTGGAAAAGTAAAACAGCACTCAATTCTTGGTCTAGAGAGTTAAAAAAAGACAAACAAGAAAACAAAACTTTTAAAGTGTTAAGTCTGGAAAAAATGGAAATGAGCTGGAATTTGTATTCTGAAGAAGAACTAAAATACAGCAAGAGAAGAAAACAGCTGCTTCAGGAATACAAATGCTAAATTTATTAATGCAAGACAGGACAGTATGATTAAGTTGTTTAATGTACTGTGTAAAGTACCAGAACAGTTGGCTTGATATATTTAACCAGGAAGGCTAAAAAAGCCATGAGTCAAGGCTGGAGTAAGTTCATAAATGGGTTATCTCCCCATTCTTGGAGATTGTTTTCAAATTTATTTATTTTTTCCCCCCCCTCATGCTCAATCCTGGCAAACTGTGCTGCAATCCAGAAGCAGCTCAATGATAACACTGCTCATTCCAGTCAGTGCTGAGCTCTGGCTGCCTGGCCCAGACTCTCTGTATTCCTGACCCTCAGCTGCACAGCCCAAGCCCAGGTAATGAGACCTGCTCGCCCCAACAGCTACCACAGCAATCAATTATTTCACTGGATTCTTAGACAGTTAATCTCTGCAAAGGCTCCTACAAAAAGCAAAATAGAACAGAAATACTAAAACTTCACATAGAAAAGAGAATCTAAGTTTAATCCTAGGAGCAAGAAAAAAATCCACGTCACCAGGGAACTGCAGTAACAGAGATACAAGGTACATGGGGATATGCTTTTCACCACATTTTATAGCACTTCCGTATTGCTCCCCTCAACGTCTTGAATTTTGTTGCTTTAATCATATTCAGAACAACAAAGAAATTAGCAATATTGTCTATTTGTATATCTATTGGCTGCTACTCACACTCAAACCAGCTGCAGGGAAGGAAGAAGAGCTCTTGCTATCCTGATTATCCAGACTAACTCCACAAGCCTGTACCAGAGGCAGGGGCCGGGCCAGCAAATAACATCAAAGTGCCACCCAAGCCTTTTATTCACATGGCCATATCTATGTGTACATGCACACAGACCCACACCACGTGTAGTGGGGGGAACACCAAGCAGCAGCACAGCAGAGAGCAAACCAGATGAACTTCAACACATGCACAAGAACAATTCCTGTTCTCCCAGCCACAGCACATTCACCCAATCAATGAGAGTTGAATTTGGATCACTGAGTATTGAAAGTGATCCATGTATGCCTTGAGGAATATCTCAGTGAGGAACGGGAGACTGCTTGTGACATCAGCCAATAACTGGTCCTCTCCAGAGAAAACGCTGTAGAGAGCAAATGTCATTTCTCTGCAGGGAGTAAATGAGCAAAACTCTGCTCACTGGGACTCTCTCTTTCTTCCACGCTGAAGGATTTAGTTCACTGGCAACACTGGCTTCCTCTGCATTACACACACTCCAGTGAAAATAGTCTCACTGCTTTCGCCTTAAGGACAGAATAACCTTAAAGTTACTCCAAATGGAGTTACACCTTAAAAGACCTTGCAAACAGTCTTCACAATCAAACATGACAACCAACTGCATCACTCACAGAGAATGGATAAATAGAGAGCTCAGCAGTGAGGAGATGAGCTTGCAGGGAAAATACAAACCCAACTTTTTTCCCCAGTCACACAAAGTACTCCAAGAGGTTCACAGGAATCTTTTGTGTGTGTAGTTGTGGTAGTTCTTGGCTCCTTCCACCCTCAGTAGAGGTGAACCAATAGAGAGAACCATCCTCTTACTATTGACTATAGACAAAATCTAAAAATAAACCCAACTTTTGTGACTACTGCTACATATGCTGAAATAATCAGTTTTATTCTGTGCTTACAATTACCCCAAAACATAAAAGGAATTGCTGGAGATGTTATCAGTCACACGCTGCTTGCCAGACCCAGCTCTTTGCTATGCTAAATTATGCAGCTTAAGCACAAGAGTAGCCAGAAATCAGGGAATAGAAAAATGGGTAATGCGGAAGGAGTGGGAGGGATAAGCTAACAGCATGAGGAGCAATGGACACCCTTCTTCTAAAGGGTCATTCGGTGTCTTATTTAACATGTAATTAACTCAACATTTCATTAATTTGAACATAATTTAGCAGGCACTATCCTGTGACAGCTACTCTCAAACTACTATTGTTTTGTTGGTCTTGTAGTGATTTGTGTCTGTAGGGTGAGTCCTAATTTCTAAAAGTATCATAAATAGCAAAAAGCACTTTATATACTTTAATTTGAATTGTGAATGGCATAATTGGCTTTTATACCATTTCTTACAGTGCAAACTTCCTCTATAGTCATCTTAACATTTTAACTTTTAAGTTAATCTTCTAAAAATAATACTAATGAATATCATTTTCCTTATACTCCCCTACTACCTTCTGTCCTTTCAGTTCCAGGTTCCCAGTTGTAATGGCCTAGAGCTCTACTGCAGGAGAAACAAATTTGTGCCAGCTTGCTGAATAACCTCAGTAATGTTCAGTCACTCAGAACTTCTCCATCTGGGTGTCCATCCACCCAAAGAAGCAGCTGCTCTGAAAAACACCTTTTCCACCTTGCCTGATGTATCAATATCTGAAATATGTTCCTACCACAACTGCTGCTTCCAGCCTGACAAGCAGAGGGCAACAACCAACCTACCCAGGGGCCCTCAGCTGGTCAGGGCACAGTGTTTGCTGGACAACTGCTTCTGCTGCTAAAGGGAAACCTGCAAAGGCTTTTTATATGATTTCTCCCCCTCCCAGAAAATAGAATCACTAACTGGAAGCATTATAAAAAAAAACTAGTAGAAAGGGACCATTTCACCAAGGAACCAGTTCAGAGAATACACAGATTCCACCAGAATGAAAAGCCAGGATTTCTGTGCTAATTACAGATCTGCTGTTTCCATTGGTTTTCCACTGATAGGCATTTAGACAACTCAATTATTTTATTACTGAAATGAGATAATGAAGTAATTATAGAAACTTCCTTTCTAAATTTGCACATGTTCCACTGACAGAGGTTGCAGAAATTTTCTTGTGAAGAACTGAAATGTGAATTTGCTTCAACAGACAGGAAGAAAATCCCTTCATTCCTTGTAACACATCTGTGCAGCTCTTTTTTTACTTCTACACAAAGATTAATACAGAGGATCTGAATTGGCAACTAATCATTCCCCAGAATTTTTGGCTAGTAACCTGAAGTTTCTCTTGAAAATAGCACAGAGAAAAGTTTCCTCATGTAAGAACAAAAATGTGCACAGGACATATAACAATTTTTGTAAGAAACTTAATCATGTTTATCATAAGCCATGGCAACTTTTCTCTGCTGTACCCCCATGAGTGAACAATTACTTCTGATGAGAGGCTTTGACATAAATATTAAGCCCCATTATTACAAAGAAAAGATGAATATGAATCTCAAGACTCTTTCAAAGTAAACAGGCAGAAAATATTTCTGATTTACCTCTAGCAGATAGATAGTCCCAACCACATGACATTTCAAAGCACTGCAAGAGAGATGTTCATTATATAATATTGTAAAAGGAATCCAAAGCAATGAATCCTGCAGAGCTAATCATCTTCACTCATACTTAATCCTGGGCTATTAGGAATGTTGTAGAACCAGTTTAAAAGTGACTATTGCCAAACAGTGAAAAGTTCCTGAAACTCAGTATTTTCTTTACCAAGGAATTTTATTGAAAATGCTTTACTTTTACTTTTGTCGGAGTGTTTCACTATGAACAGCAAATGAGTTTTTAATGAAAAATAGTAATAACAGTCACAAGTCACATAAACCAATGAACTGTATTAACAAATAACACTTGCAAAAGGTGCCTATGCATTTTAGTAGCTTAATTTCTAGTTTTTAAGATAAACATTCCATCACTTAAGCATCAAAGTTTCTGCCTTGGGCAGTTACTCACTGCTGGAACATCTGGGGAAGCTGAAGTTAGTGCCTCCCAGCTGTTTGCTACCATCACTCTTTTGCCAGAACTGCCAGCCCCATAGAAGGTGATGTTGCTCAGCCAGCAGAATGCACAATACAAGGATCCCCTCATCTGTTTCAGTACAAAGTTAGCTGAATTAACTTAAATCCAACTGCTCATTCATTTTAGTGAACCAAAAGAAATGGCAGAATTTTTTCGAAAGATTAAATCCCCATTTGACACTCCCTCAAAGTTCTCACCTAGAAGTTCCAACAGAGCTGGTTTGTATTCAGAGCTGGGGAGGAGGCTGGATCTGAATTCTCTAGACTGGATTCTCTTGGTCTATGATTCATCCCCATGCAAAAGGGACGTGTAAGAATTACAATCATACATTATGTCTGGCTGGCACACGAATTTTGCCAAACACCTCACACTGGTGGGACAAGTTAACCAAGAAGCCACATCAGCAACAGAGCATGAGCACACCTGAGCTGTCAGGAACAGGAAAGTTAGAGCTGTACCATGCTCAGTCCTCACCATTGGGAAGTCTTTGGGAGAAGCATAATATTTGTCCCTAGCACCTGTAACCTGTGTAGGGTTTAGATGTCTTGGCATCATGGAACTGGACCCTCAGACAAAGGAATAATCCTCAGTTATAGTCTGAACTGCAGGAATAGGGAGGTAAAGTAAGAATGGAAAAATCTCCTATCAGAGAATATCCTCAATGAAGCAGCAGCACGTCCTGTGTCCATTAGGCCTACAGAGATACTTTCTAATATAAGACAAAACTCTTGGTTTTAGTCATACAGGTGGATTCATTTAGAAATGCCGACCCTGACATATAATCTCAAATAAAAGCTGGGTTTTGCTATCTTATTTCCATCTTTCAGCTGAGGCATTAGCATTCCTTATTCACTGTTTTTCCCTCTCAAGCATTACCTCACATTAATTGGCACTGTATAAAGTAAGTTGCTGGCTGCACAATGGTAACCATGGTAGCCTTCATACTATCTTCACAATGCATAAGTAATTTTGTCTTCAGGAAAACATAATTAGTGTGTAGCATAATATATTCTCTCCAAACACATCACCATGGTATGAAATACACACAATCAAATGCCTCCAACCTCCACTGAGCTGGGCTGCAGCTACATTACAAATGAACATACTATTAAGTAGTTTTGCTGCAGTATCTCCAACTTGCGTAATGCTTCCTTCCCTGTCTGCCTTTTCTCTTTGACCAAAAGGTGGCAATGTTCTACTTGCTATCAGCTGCCCTGAAAAAGTCAATAGAATTGTGCTCAGGCAGGAGCAGTGCAATCTCTCCAGCCAAGCCAGAAGCTGTGCATCATTAACTAGTGTGTGCACTAGGGCCTGATGCCTGGGGGATGACACCTCCAGTTAAAGTGACACAAATATTAAAATATCCTTTAATCCAATGAGCTGGGTGAAAGTACATTCCCATATATCTTATCACAAGGAAAATTAAGAGGCATATGAGGCTTAAACCCAAAGTGTGTTCTCTGTTTCTCATCACATAATTAGGCTTTATTCAGGATACCCTGATGTGCAAACGAGACACTAGGCAGGGAGTGAAAGGTTTCACTAGCCTGGCTGCTCAGAATATGCCACCTAGGCACTTATTTCAATAAATGTAACTCATTTGAGGTGATCTCCATAAGTCGTTTGGGGATTTGCCAGTTGTGAATATTGAAGTCCTCTGAAACATCTGCCAATGATGCCTTAACACCCCACCCACATGGACTCTGCACCCGTAACAGCACGGAAGAAACAGTGAGCAGCTGTTATTTTTCTACTTAGTGTCTCAACAATTGCATGACTTGTTTTAATGGAACAAGTTAGGAATAATCACACGAAGGAATAAACTGTTACCCTGGGCCCACTCCCATGGTTACCAAACCTAGGGTGTCCCACACCCAAACATCCAGATGCTATTTCCATGAGACACTCAATGAGAAAGCCAAGTGACAGAAGGAAGTGTGTTTTCCTGGTGCTTCATGGGATTTTTTTTCAGTATCAGCAGTAATATGGGAGCTCTAACATTATTTTGTATAACTATTATGGTATTTAGGATGACTGACTGCTTGCTATGGAGTTAAAGCAAAGGCTAAAGCAAGAAAGCCAGGAAAGAAAGGAAAACAATCTATAAGGAGCATCCTCACAAGTGCACTGAAGTAATTGCCGGGTCTCTAACAAAAAGGTAGTGCTCTCTGAGGGCAAATTTGGCATCATGATCATTCTGATGAGGCTGAAGAAAAAAAGTGACAGTAAGAAATCCAGAGGGAAAAAAACACCCCATTTTGAAATGCTGCCACCTAATATCTGATAAATTACAATTAGCTACATCAAGCAAAATGAAATTTGCTTCTCCACAGAACAGGAGTAACAGGAGTAAGGAGATACTGGAGCATGTACAGGATAGTCAGTACTTAGACATCAAAGTAATTTAATTCCTGATGTGAATACATATTGATTCAGTTCACTGATGTACTAGAAATGTTACTTCCATTAAGTGCAGGGTATCAGTGAGTCAGATGGAACACAGACATCCACCAGTAAAAACCTCAGGCCACTTGTTTGGGACCCCAAATCAACTTAGCAAACATGCTATGAAGTACCTGCCTGGCAGTTAATTCATCTTAGCCCAGAATCCTTCATAATTTTCATGTTTACAAGATTGATCTTCATTTCAGTCCCCCTCCAAGTGCATGAGGGGAAATACTTCCTAACTCATAGCAAAACACCTTAAGACTCTTACAATATGTTTTCTAAGTGCCTTTGATAATACTATTTGACCTTTCTTTTATACCAACAACGTGCTTTGGCCACTTTCCTCCTGACAAATCCTTATGCTGTGAATGAACTGAGTGACATGTCACTTGTCACCATACCAGGTGACAGCCTCTTGCCCCAGTTTGCCAGGTAACAGATACAGATCTCTGTGGAGATACTTATGGCAAAAGGTTGCATGATGACCATCAAATTCCAGCCACACACATGCTGACAATCCACATGCATCTGATTCCACCCCATTTTGAGTTTCAGATATGTGGGACAATGGAAGGAAACAGCATTTCTTTCAAGTGACAGTGCTAGAAAACAATTTGTCAGTTAATGTCAATTATTTCAGCTATATAGAATCACAGGGAAGTGCCCTCTGTCTATACTGCAATGCCTAAGTAGACATATCACACTTTGCTTTTATGGCCATTATACAGCCTACTTGGCAAAAAAAAATGGGGAAAACTGGTAAAATAGGAGCATTTTCTACGGAAAAGCCTGCTGGTTCAGGAAAAGCTATTTGTCTTCATGGAGCTGGTGACAATTTTATGCATTTACATTAGGTTATCTATCATCAAATAAACGCTAAATGACACTAACTTCACATTTTTCTTAAGTTACAGTGTTTTATTAGATGTTTTGTCATCTACTCTCAGTCATGTCATCAATACTAAAAACCACTTTTAAAGTAGTTGTGATAATTGCTGGACCCACTAGACATAGATCATTTATGACCGGCTATCCTGGGACAAAGGAAAAATTAGTGATCACAAACAGAAAAACAATATTTGTCCAATTTTAGGTAACAGAATATGGGAGCAGAACAATCACCAGTGCTATTTGCCATACATTACATATTCTCTTTCTGTTGTATAAACTCTCTTTATGTAAAACGCCCAGGCAGTGCTATCTGTGACTGCAGAACATTTTGAACCAACTCAACAAAAAACATGGATTAGTGAGTGCTCAGAACAAGAGTTTTTATAACCTATCACATGAAAAGTATATATAGTATGAGGGTGGGAGAGAAGGAGTTACTGGATCTTGAGATGGTAATTAGGTAAAGTCAGCTGTCCCACAGTGGCTAGTACCAAATGTCTGTGGGAATCTTACAGACAAAATAGAAATAAAAGCTAAAAGTCCCATTATTAGCCTAAGTAATATAATCTAAGCATTAACACAGTAAAACATTGGAAGATTTTTAATGCCTGTCAACTGCTGGAAGCAAATTGTCATAGTCATTAACTGATGAACATTAGAAATATTATTTATTCATTAAAGTTACCTAATGTTTGTGAAATTATTTGACTGTCATTTAATTACAGGAAATTATAAATCATTACCCTTTTCAGAGCGACCTTCTTCACCTACCAATATGCCAAGTATTTACCAACCACGTATACAGATGTATATACTTTCTACCAATGCTCCTTTCCAAGTCTTTGGGTTTTGGTACCAAATAAATTCTTTCCTAAGTAATCATGCCATGTATAAGTGTTGCAGGAACATCTCAAGCAATGGCCTTAAACATGAAGGATCTAAGAAGGTCAGCCAATAAGAAAGAGTCAAAAAAAGCTTCTTCCACTGAAGTGCAGCAGAAAAACAAATCCATCAGCATTATTTAAACCAACAGAGAAGCTACAGACATTGCCATGACCAGAATTTTACATCAGACACATGCAAGTTGCTCTGTCTCTTCAACCCTAAACACCAAGTATCCAGAAGAGTGTTGTGTAGCCATGAGTTGCAGAGGCAAATCCAAGGTATAGTATAATGCAAGATACCTACAGATACTATCTCCAAACCAGACAATGCAGTTAAAATATCGTAATGATTTGCAAACAAACAAGGTTTTATGAACCAATTGAGATAGCTGACAATATTTTTTTAATGTACTCTCTCTGTGTATTTATACAATAAAAGAAAACTGAAATCAGTACGATAACAGCACTAGTCTCACTAATGTCCTCAGTTAAGGCTTCTGCCTTATTACACCTTCAAACTTTCTGAACATTTTACAGCCTTTCTGAACATTTTGAAAGTTTTCAAAAGCACTTATAATGCTGGGAGTTATCTTCCTTATTTTGGGGGGGATCACATTGTTATTAGAATTGGATAGGTATTTTGCAGCAATGCCCCCAATCTGCCAGTACCAATGGAGGCTCGTGGCAGCTGCCAGACACCTGTGATAGAGTCAGTCCCTTGTCCCAGGAGCTGAAGCTAAATCCAGTCAATGTGTACTACACGAAGTTCAAGTTCCAAATCTATTTAAAACACACAGCAAACCTTATGATGCTTTACAGTTCTAGCTATGTTCACGAGGATGAAAATCATGTGAGAGCTTCGCAGTCAGCTTTCAGTCTGAGAGTCCTTCCCTATGCTCATGAGCCTAAAATACTCACCTCACCTTTTCTGTTCAGCAAGATGCCATTAAAGAAACTCAAGGATAAATAGAATGAAATATTATATATAATGCAGTAAGCATGCCAGTTAGATCCATTTTAAAACAGGTTTATTTAACATGTATTGTAAAATGCAGTAATGATTACCTGAGAAACAGTCACACAAGAACTGAGTCTTTTCTTTCAACCACCTTGATGTGCCAATCCTGTCACTTCTCACTGGAGCCATGAGTTGTCACTCAGGGAAAGCTGTCATTGTACTGACACACTGCAACAGGAACTCTAGGCTAATTGCACAGATTAGGAGACAAAATATTCACGTCCCATTTGAAAGAATGGAAAAATTGTAAGACAAATCTGTGTTTGGTTAACTCAGTCATGTAGCTTGTCTTCTGGTGTACTCCCATGGGAGCTGAGAACCCAAAGGTATGTCTTATATGACCTGACTTATGGGTACCCTCTCATGTTACTCCTAATACAGAAAAGAGATTTTAATATGTAACTCACTGTCCTTTACAGGCCCTTAATCACTTAAAATGTTTACTGCAAGTTCATCCATAGTTTCTGAAAACCAGACCAGGCACAAGGGTGCACTATCTATGAACTGAAACATGCTGACATCAATAAAGAGTAGCAGAAAACACAAACAGAAGAACAATTGTGTATAAGTAACTTGGAGGTTTTTCCTCCAATTTCTTAAAGGTTCCAGAAGATTTGGCAAACCCAACATTTCTATCCAAACCAAATAATACGAGTACCTGCCCTAAGTACTAATTCTCGTGCAGTTTACTGAATCCTGAGTAAAACCAAATTTAATAAAGAATGGGCAGCTGAATTCTCTGCCAAGGTGACAATCTCTTTGTGAGTCTATAGTCTATGTGGAGAAATCCTGAAAATCATCACAAACAAGGTGGAAAGCAGCTTACCCTGCTATGCTAACAGCTACTAGCAAAGGATTATTTTCTTTCTCCCCTTTTTCATTCACCACAGTGTTGTTGGGAACAGATTTATTTTGTACTTATGATGTTTAATAACAGCTGTCCTGCATTTGTTCCCCCACTGTCCTGACACAGTGATGTTCTTTCTACTCAACTCTGCAACTCTGACATAAAAAATGCACCCACCATGACATCCCTTAATAATGTAACAAGCTGGCAGTGACCTAGGGCTCCATGGCTCTTACCAGTGCACACACCACTTGATTTAACTCCCTCCTAGTACTAAAGCATAGAAGTCATTATATTATAATTGCTATCAATAATATAAACCAGAAGACACCCAATTTTAATGCCAAGATTGGCACATACATTAAGCTCAGAGACAAGTATTTAAAGCAGCCTTTGAGTAGAACAATTGCTCCATTGTTTTTTTATCCCACATGACTAGATACTGGCATTTTTCAGACACTCATAGCTCCATTTCAGTACAACATTACAGTGCTTTTGAAACCCAACGTTAGTAAGTCTCATTCCCACAGAACTACTCTTAACTTCTCATATCTCCACAATGCTTCTGTAGCCTTGTTACACTTGCTGTTTTGCCCATCACACACCTCCTCATACAGATCACAGATAATGGATAGAAATACATAATTTTCTTAATAGAGCTTCTCTGTCATTATTAAGCTCCACAAAGCCAACATATTTCTAAGCAGATTTGACCAGGGTGGGTAAAGAGAGGAGACACTAAAGGAGTAATGGCCTTGTCCACAATTCCCATTTCCTTCTAAGATCAGAGATGAATCATTTTAAGCAAGTTTTTTTTTAGTGACTGGTGCTTTTAAAAAAACAGACGCTACATGCAGCTAGAAATGTTCATTGTTCATTTTCATTGTTCAAAGTCCATTTGTTGCAAAAGAATTTTAAGTATAAAAAATTAGGCACTTCTAGCCATCATTTCTTCTTCTAAGTATCTTAATACAGAGTCTAAAAAGTCAGACACTGATTAGATGCACAGCTTCCTCTGACAAGTTCCTTCAGGTGGTCATGAATTTACCATCATGTGTTTGTAGGTCAGTGCAGTAAACCTGGGGAACTAGTTCATAGTTTAAAAAAGGCAGGAATCCAAAGAAAAAGAGAAAGAACCCTACTACATGGGAGGAAACACATTTAGACAGAGTTGATAATGTTGCAAGTTGAAGGAGCAGAACTCGAGCACCTCCCCACCCATCCCCACGATGTCACCTCATGTATCATCAGTGAGGGTGCCCAAGATTTAGTAGGTAACATCAGTCTTTTTTTGAGTGGATGAATGGAAACAGAAGAAGAAGACCCAACTTTGATACAGTTAAGAGTTGTTCATTTATCTGAAATTAAAACTACCAAGAACTTGGTAGTGGCTTGATCTAGCTTAAAATGAATGAATGACGCAAGATAAATCCAGAGAAAAGCAGAAATTAATCTAAAGTATCAGAACCTTCTTGGAACCAGAAGTATTAGTGGGGGGAAGGCAGGGACAACATCAGCCCATTAGAAAATGGAGAGGAAAAACAAGCACTACTGGCACTAAACCAAAAGCCCATGTATGTAACATCTTAGGAAAACCAAACTGTAAAAACAAGTATTAAGACTCCCGAATTGCTAAACAAAGATATTTAGAAAGCAGAGCAAACTGATCACAAATGGTTTAGTTGATCCTTTCTTACGGGTGGGGAATAAATCAGATGACTGCTGAAAAGCTGACTTCAGCCACAGTTTCCTATGATCTGCAGTTGCTGTATCACAAAAACTGGTACTTCAAAGAAAAACTACTTACATTAAAAATTAAAAGCTTACGTCTCTCTTATTTAGGCAAACACCCTAGTAGTTCAAAAGGCATTAAAGTATTTGTTTGCTCAGTCTTGTTACCTGTTCTGTAAGTTTTTATAACCTTCTAAAATATGAAGCAGCACAGTGTATAACAGCTTTTCCAGTTTTCTCTCAAAATCCTTCCCAAACAGCAGCTTAATCTCTTCAAACACTTGTCCTACATTCCCTGCGTGCACTGACACCATGGAATGTCTTCCAATAATACAGAAAACTAACAGCATGGGATTTTATTTTTCATTTCTCTTGAGCCGTAAGACATATTTGTAAGATGATTACTTCATGAACAATTAACCCATCCCACACTTTAGGATGGACAGATTGAAGATGTACATGGTGAGTTAGAATCACAGAATGTTTTAGGCTGGAAGGGACCTCGAGAGGGCATCGGGTCCAACCTCCCTACACAAGCAGGGACATCTCTACCTAGGGCAGGTTGCTCAGAGCCCCATCAAGCCTGACCTTAAATGACTCCAGAGATGGGCCTTCCACCACCCCCCTGGGCAGCCCATTCCACTGATCTATCACCCTCATGTTAAAGAACTTTTTTCTAATATCCAGTCTAAATATATCCTTTCTTAGCTTAAAACCATTACTCCTTGAATTGATTTGGCATTTCCATTGCCCAGCTAGAAGGATGGCTTTCTTCTTACAATTCCATGCTGATTACACTCTGTACAAATACAAAAATCTTAATCAGTGGGACTATCCTAAATACTCCTGAAGACATAAGCCACAGAGGAGTATGTCAGCCTTTGGTTCCAAAACCAAAAAGAACTAAAATAAAGCAAGGAAATGAGCTGGAATAAGCATGTCATAAGTATTTTTCAGAGGACTCACTCTTTAGACAGGACTTTTGTCCCTTACACAAATAGTCTAACGGGCAGAACGTGGGTGAGCAGTAGGAAGCCTACTCTGATTCCTCTGATTTTCTGAGATGATTTTGTTCTTAGTGGAACAGCCGAAATGAACACAGTGAGTTGTTCTGTTTGCTTTACAGATCCAAGCTTGTATTTCCCTTGACTTGCTGGGTGCCAGAGTGTGCAGCCAAGCTCCAGCTCCAGCCTGCTCAGCAGCCACTCCCAGGGACAGCACTGGCAGCTGGATCCAGCCACCCCATCCAGTGCTCCAGCTCCTGCCCACACCCACGGGTGAACCTGCATTAGATGTACCCCAGCTATAAAAGGCCACGTTTGAGAAAATGCCATTTGGATCAGTTCCTCAGCTACATTTAAAACATTGCAGAAAGAAGCCAAAGAGACCATTGAAAATAAAAAAGGGGCATTCAAATGGGGAACAGCTCAACATTGGGAAGATTTATAATTCAGTTTTCCAACTTAATGAAGTACCAATCTAAAGCCACATTTTTTTGAAAAAGAACTACATTTGAGTCACATCAAACTTCTGCAATGCAGTGTAATTAATAGGGAACTTCCCTGAAATCCACACAACTCAGATGTTATGCAGGCTGCAATCACAAATGAGTTAGGCTGTTTGCACAATGCTTGGAAAACCATCATTCTGCCAACTGTGCTTCTGTCTAATTTTGGTACATACTGCTGAAAAGTGCTACACAACATAAAAATACAGAGGAAATTTTAATTATATAAAGACTTGCATTCACCAAGGTCAGGGGAAATGCTTTATTGTGTAGGAAATGAGTGTATGAAGCACATTTCATGTGAGCTTCCCCTTAATTCCCTCTGCATTTTCTTTATTTTATCTCTCCTGCTGGTTTTAATACGAATTACAAACACCTAAGAAGTGACCTTAACACACAGAAACAAAGACAGACTGAGGTGAAGCCTGAGACAAACTGGGGCACTGTGAATGCAGTGGAATACAGTGATTACAAGAGGTGAAGCTTCAAAATATTTTAAACACCACCTTACTCTGAAAAGGTAGGACTAAGAGCAAAGGAAGGCACAAAGGAAAAAAGTTCTCTGGGTGGGTGGCTTCTCCTCCTCTCCTATTCATGTGTCTGTGTTTTGTTTTCACAATTGTCACAGTTGAAGCTCCAGGTGAAATTAAAGATCACAAGGTAACTGAGCTCAGAAGGAAACACTCAGCTCCAGCCCTCTGAGTACTAGAGCCTTCCTCCCACTTGCTTCTGTGTAAGCATCGAGAAATGACTCCTTGAAAGAAAAAAAAAGATGGAGTGAATTTGATACCACTTGGGATCAGTGGGATTAGAAAACATCCACTACTACTTAAGTACAATTGGTCAGAGGAGAGCAGAATCAAGGGAAGAGAAGCAGAGGTAATACCCAGGTGATAAATAAGAATACTGATCAAATTTGTAGCATTACTTAACTCAGGGGCTCACAGACACTTCAGGCAGGTAGATTGTCAACTGATAGGACTTCAAACAGCTCCAGCAAAGCCAACTCACCCAGCTTTACAGGAGCTTTTGATCTGAGAAGGAAGGATTTTCACAGCTCCTTTAGGTCTCAAAACCACGAGGAAAGTGATATATTAATAGTTCACCATGACAGGAAACGCTGAGATGGAGCAGAATCCATTGGCAGGAAAGGGAGAAAGTTAAACAGAAGCCAACAGAACATTACAAAAATCAAGACATCTGCAAAACAACCATCACATCCACACCAGAACATTTTCATTCAGTCTTTCAGCTCTCCAATACTAAATATTGTTAATTAACCTTCCAGGTAACCACCATTCTGCAACTTCTTGTGCATGGCAGAGGGGTTGGAACTAGATGATGTTTAAGGTCCCTTCCAACCCAAACCATTCTATGATTTTATGATTCTATGTTTCTATTCAGTAACTTTTATATTGTAATATCTTTTTTTTAAACCCTCCTTAAATTAAATCCACAAAGAATTTACTTTTACCACTGCCAAATATCTATTCAAATCTTTTTAGCAGAAAGTATCTAGAAAAAGAAATCATAATTATTTCAGAAGGAAATCAAAATGTCATGCACTCCTTGTTCTCATACAGCTTTTCTTCTCTCTGCTTTTTCAGAAAACTTTTTAAATCTGAAAAGCCAGTAAAATCAATGTGGTAAGGATTAGTGTGAAAAGAGCAATAAACTCAGGAAGGAAAAACCCTCATTCCACTGTCCTTCAGAGAGAGAACAGAGCAGACAACTAGGAACTAAACTTCCTTATGGAGGCCCCCCCTCCCAGTCATTAAGTTATCAAAATAAAAAAACAAATAGATGATGCTATACAGAAAAAAATTACAATTAAATAAAAAAACAGGAACAAAGATGATGCTCATCTATTCACTCCTGTAGGTTTGAAATCCATGTCTTATTCTGACAATTTCACAATCATCACAGTGTTTCTTCATATTTGGATGCTGGCACAAAGGACACCAGCTGTCTGGTAAAAGAATCTTGGTTGAAGTCATAATTTCAAATCATAATTCACGGAAACACAGTGTCAAAAAAACTTTTTCAAACAGTATAAGCCAGGCTGTCCAAAATTTTCTTTTTTTTCTTTGCTGAGTGCTTCTTCCCATTTGGTTATCTTTATTTAATATTCTCAATTTGAATTCATCATTTGAATACAAGAAGAGAACATGAAAGATGAAGGATGTTTTTAATATAAGAATTTTAAAATTCCTGATATGTAAGTTTTTAAAAGATGGAAATCCCAAGGAAAGCCAGTTAGAAGCTCTCTTCTCCCTAGACAAGTTTACTACCATAAACTACTAATGCACTTATCTCCTATTTTATCACACACTTTTTTCTTGTATTGCTGTACAAAATTGGAGTAAATTATATATACTCATATTGAGGGTCTGAGTCTCTTAAATAATACTCTGTTACAACTCCATTTGAAGATTGCTTTTATACACTCTGCATATAATTTCTGGTAGTACTTGAAACATCCATCCAAATCAGCAAGGCTTAGGGCACCTGACATTCACATTTCTGGGTAGCATTACAAGTGACAGCAATTGTACATGGCTTCAGACTCAATTTAATGGGTATCTAATGAACAATATTTGCAAAGAAAGTCACGGAACTCAGGCTCTATTGGAGACCTACAAGGCATCAATTAGAGGTGTCAGAGGTATCAATTTAATCAAGTCCTAGCCCAGCTTCTACTGAGAGTTTTGTGAATATCAAGTTTTCCTTCTCCACCAGCAGCAGCAGCTCATGGTAATTACGGCCGCCTCACTCCCCCAGAGACAAGGTTTCAGAGTTCAGGCAGTACAAAGCCAACACCTCCTACATGGTGTTAACTTGGGGGAAAGGGGAAGTAGAAAGCTAAGGAAAGTGTAATACTGGGAAAGACAGGAGAAATAAATTCTGTTTCAGTTGACTTTGTTACAAACCTTTTCTTCACGAAGGAAGTGTTGTTAGCAGAAGCCAAAGTTCCCAAAGTAGCCCTCCACGTGTTCTAATCTTCGAAGAATTACCATGTGCATCTATTCCTGGTAAGCCACTTTTTGTAGCCATTTGAATGTGGAGATTTGGCCTAACTTTGGGACAGGACATTATTTAGCTCAGAGAACTGGTTCTGCAGCACTCTAATATCTGTGTGACAGATTAAGCAGCACAAGGGAAAAAGAAGATAGCATTTATCAAGGTGGTTTTGCTACACCACTAATGATCATTACCCATCAGCTTTGCCAGTACAAACAAATGAGAAGGTGTTAAAGCAAGACCTGATGTATAATGACAGAGACAAATGAGACAGAGGCTTCGTGAATGTGATGCTGTCACAGCAGAGAATCAAACTAAAATTCCTACTAAAACAGGCACAAAGCACATTTTTTAGTTAAAAGACTAAAAATGGACAGAAAAGGCAATAGTTACATACAATATGCAGTTAAGTGATTACTGAGGAATGGTGATTAAAACACTCTACACCCCACTTAAGATGCATTTGCTATTCAAAATACATAGATTTTTGAGAACTCAGGGCTAATGTTAGCATCATGATTGCCTGAAAGATGGTTAATTGATAAATATACCATGTACCAGCACTTTGGGGCCTGAAGTTACATCATGAAAAACTAAATACTGAGTAATTCAGATTTTTAGATACTGAACTAATTTCACAGAAAAGAAAGCTTGCATATTTAGCAGAAAGCCATCAAAATTCAAAATAGAAACCAGCTTGAAATAAATGTCTTATTTTAGTGAGTAAATTTAATTGCACTTCTGAGTGGAGCTCAGCTTTGAATAGAAGATAAAGTTTTCAGTGAGCACTGCATAATAAAAAGCACAGCACAACAAAGAACATTCCCACTCTGCATATAGCCAGTCTAGAGCAGTATGATTCCAAGATATCACTTATCCTGACTAAAGCAGGGGGATGTTCTGACATGAAATTTAAGCTGAATGCTTCTCTGAAGGACATTCAAATCCTTCTGTACTGCTTAATTCACCATGATGCTGTTCCCATTCCGTGCTTATACACTGCAATCAAACAGCTCTTTTAATTATGACAATATAAAAGAGTACTCCAGAGAGCTGGGGCCCTTTGGAGGGGTATTCTGTCAGAGTGAGCACAGCCAGCCAGAGGAACTCAATCCTCTCAGCTCTCTAGATTGCCACAGAGAGGAACCCCAGAAGTTCTCATGCTTTCTTATGGGAAAACCCTGACTGCCATTCTTCCCCAGCACGCTCCCTGCTAGAGAACAATTGATCTGTCAGAGCTTCAAGATGAGCTGATTAAACAATCCCAGGGCAAGGATTGCAGCCCAGTATCTCTACTCTGCTTTTCTTCCCCCCTTCTCACATGAGCTATTTACCATATCCCCCTCTTCTGATTGTTTGTTTTGAAGTTTGTTCTCTTTCCTCTTCAGAGACACTTGGGTTCCTAGGGAAATGTGCACCTGATTTACATACTGGTTAAACCCAGAAATATAAACAGTCTGGAGTATTAGCACACTGCCAGAACGCCACGATGTAAATAATGCAGAAGAGTCTCATAATAATTTCACCACATCTCTCTCAGGGCAATTTGTACAAGTGCTCTGTGTTGCAGCATTATTAAGAACAGTATTTTGATGAAAGCCAGAAAGAGAGAGATACACAAGTAAAAACATGTTAACTTATAATTTTGTCCAACTTATTACAGAGAAAAGAATTAAATGGGTGAGGGGAAAACATATTAAAAAGGGGAAGTTTAAAGAAATAGATTTAAAATCCCTATTGCCTTGTGAATATTGCTGTGCTACAGCCAGATCTGCCTCTTGAGGGCATAACAGTCTAACCACAAGAAATCCCACGGAGTCACGACATCTTGGAACGTGGAGTGTACACTACTTGAATCCATCTAAGACCTCCTTTGAACTCTGTAAAGTTTTACACTATTGCCATGTAATTCTTCTTTCAGTAGAGAAGAACACATTAGATGCTACAAGGACTTTTTCCACTTTCTCAGCCCTTCCTACCATCCGCTGTGCTGCACAGAGCATGAGACTTGCACAAAGACTGAAAAGAGGGTTTTTTTGGAGTGATTTTAAGTTATAGTTGTCATAGCACGAGTTCAAATAAGCTTCAGTTATTCTATTATCTCTTCTATTACACAACCTACATAGAAACTATGAAGTGCCCTCAAACTGAAAGACAATGATGCTTAAACAGAGAATTGCCCATGGCATCAGCTGACCTAATGTCTCTCCTTGTTACATACCTAATTCTGCTCCTGAAATGTTTTCTTGCTGTGGAAGTCAAATGACACCTTGATTTCCAGAGGGCTGCCTCCCAGCCCTCCCACAAACAACACACAGAGCTGCAGAGATTGTTTTCACAAGAAAAATAGTTTCCCTTTCTATTTGTGTCTCTTCTGATGGTTTCATGTGAATACAGGAAGGGCACCACCAAAGCACAGCACTACCAAATATTTAATTGTAGGTCAATAAGCTGCTGAGAAACACTTCACACAGAGCAACAAGGCAGGTGGGTGACTTTAGCATGACTGCTCTTTTAGGAGAGGTGTTCAATATTCTCATGGGATTAAGGGCAAAAAATTCCCTCTCCTTGTCCACAGAACTGCAGATTTCAGCCTTAGATGTTCCTGGGTGGGATGGAAACCAGGCCCACAGCTGTACTGCTGCTCAATGCAGAAGACAGTGAAGACCATGGCCAAGGGCCTAGTGGTACAAGGTTCAACTTGTCTTCAACAAATGCAGGAAACCCCCACTCAGAGCTGGGAACCAGACACAGAATAAACAGGAATTGAAGTTCCAGGTAATGCCTATAACAGAGGCAGTGAGATACCACATAACTCAATCACTGCTGCCTTCAGAAACACTCAAAGCCTGGGTCTGTACAAGGTGATAGTGTGTAATTACTGCAGGGAATAAAGGTATTAGCCTGGACATGACTCACCAATGGAAACATTTTTCCCCTTCAAAGCTTCAAAAATTGTCTTATATATGCAAACAACACGATCTGACCTTAAGAGGTTGGAATTGCATAAGTCACATAATCAGAGTCCCCGTGTTGAAAACCTCCTGTCTCAGCTATATTAGCACCTAAAAAAAAGTGATAAAGCTAACTCTATACACTCTTAAAATAAAAAGCATGCTTACTTATTCACAAAGCATTAAATATCATAACTTTATGCAGTATCTGTTCATATAAAAAAGCACATAATCATTATTGCTAAATATATAACTCTGCAAAAATTCTGTATTTTATATCTATTATCCCTACAAAAACAAGTGTAATTTATACTGGTATAAATATAGTGATAATATATTATAAACACAATACAATTTGAGCTTTGAATGTTAACATCTCAGACGGAATATTTTGGATAAAATGTGTATCAAGACGAATACAATATGGTTACTCAGAAGATTAATCAAAACTAGAAGCCAACTTGAAAACAGAAAAGCAACCAAACAAAAAAGCTTAAAGGATAGATTTGTCATCTATTTTTTCCTCCAAAATCTTTACATCTAGTTAAAAATGAAATGTGACAGATGAAACAACCCCCAAATACTCAGAATGTAGCATTGACTACAGCATTTCCAAGCCTTTGCTCAAGAGATCTTTACCCTATTCTCATTTGAATAGCATGCTGACTTTATTTTCTTTTTCCTTTTTATTATAAGCTCAAGGGCATACTGGGAATCAGAGAATTATGTAATTTCCCTAAATAGGAAGATTTCCATGACGAAGGCAGAGAACTCAGCACCGTGTTGTGTGAGATACCAAGGTGATGAAGCTGGAACACGCCAAGGTTGGAGCAGGCAGTTTATTCACATCTTGCAGAGGAGCAAGGGAGGGGAGAGGAGTTTGCAGTGGCAGGTGGGGGGTGGAACAACTTGTCCTGGATGAAATGGGCTGCAGACTGCTAATGGGAAGAGCAGAAGTCAGGACAAAAAAAGGGATACCTCTGCCTTAGAACACATCTAGAGAGATGGTGTTATGGAACCCAAAGTACCCAGTTACAGCAATGTCCTCTCATTAGGAAATCACACACTATTAAGCTAAACTATATTTAGAAGTAGCAGTTGAGATAATGACCAACATCCCTGTCCTCTCAGCTATTAAACAGCAAGGCTACTGTTTTTTCCAGATTTTTCATTATTTCATCTTCAAAAATCCTGTGTATGTCAAAGCTCTCGTGCCAAGCATCATTAATTACTGATGTCTGACCTAACTGTGACCAGGGATTTTTGGAATGGGGTTAATTACACACAGAAGCCATTCTCTTATGCTTCCAAACTTGTGACTTGCCCAAACACCAAATCTAAATTCCAAATGATCAAACATAACCTGGATCTTTACAAAGATCAAAAAATAGCCAATTTGTAGTTGTCAATCTTCATCATTTTTCTTGTCTGGGAAAAAAAACCCCACCACTTAATATTTATGGTACTTGACACACACACAGAGTAAACCAGGCTACAGCTGCAAGCAAATCACTCTCTTTGGATGCAGTTTGCTTCATTAGTTTACTATTACAGGCATATAGTGAATAATTTCCATGTTGACAGAGGATCATCTATAAGAACATACTTGCCTTCATGTTCCTATTTAAGTTACTAAGTGCTACCTCAGCCTATGTAAATACAGGCATTCAACACTTTCTCTCTAAACCTTCCTCTCTGCTCTAGCATTTTTTACTGCACAGAAGATTTTCATCATTTCTAGCTTTGCTCAATATTTCATAAAGGCAAGCAGCATTTATAAGGCAGATTTACAAAGCTTGCAGTCAGGTGGATCTCTGCTTGTGTGTCAGCTGAATGTATTTTCTTACTGTAATGTCTCTGTAGTTGATACCTGCAGTCAGGTAACAACAGCAAAGCAATAGCACCAGGAGGCACATGAGCCACCTCAGGAAGTTATGTCTATTTAATGGGGACTGATCATCCCCTGTGAAATTCTGAAAGCATCATATCAAAAACAATGAGTCACAGGTTGAGGATGCAGCCAGCTCTGCTGCAGAACAGCTTCAGAAAAGCTGCTACCACCTCAGTAAAAGATGAACCAGAAAGCTGGAACATGGAGTCAGCAAATGAATGCATGAGCACAGGTTGCCACAGAGGCTGCAACTCAGACTGATTTTCAGCTGCACTTGGGAAATGTAGAATTTCAGAAGCATTACCCTGTAGCTTGCAGAGAGCTAAAAGTAAATTATTGCTTACTAAAAAGCAACCGTGGCTCCAGAGCTAGATTATAAAATGTTGATTTCCATTAATAATTGTCCTAAAAGTACTTTGAATGTTAATGAGAAAGCAAAGAAGGGAGTTCTCAAAATCAGTAGGATTTCTGTTGCCCACTTGAAAAAGTGGATACTACAGAAGTCAGTGATAACATTGTCTACTATTTCAAACACTAAAAATATTAATTATGACTTATATTACCCATGAAATAAACACGATTGAGGAAGTCAGCATTCTATGTTGTATGTATATATTATATACAGAGTTCAGAACGTTTGATACTAAATTTTCCTTTTAATGTACA
This sequence comes from Brachypteracias leptosomus, assembly GCA_013401335.1. NCBI lineage: Eukaryota > Metazoa > Chordata > Aves > Coraciiformes > Brachypteraciidae > Brachypteracias > Brachypteracias leptosomus. Next base: position 262,120 of record VYZX01024463.1, read on the forward strand.
GCTAGACATCTGCTAATGTACTTACCACAGTAGAAACAATACATTCAATTTCATGTTTTACATGGAAGTCTTAAATCTTTCCCTACATTATTACACTGCGTGAAGGAATGTGCATGTTTGATAGAAAAGTTCCAACCCCATTTTCCTGATGTATATATTGTGCTTGAATTGCTATTGCTTTGCTTCTAACTCTTTCCTTACAAGAGCAACCTAATTTATTAGAAAAGAGATCACCACTACAAGCAACATGAACATCATGGTTCACTGTAAAAATGGGCAAAAGCACTGCAACAGTTCTTCATCACTGCTCATTCTTCCCAAATGACAACTTTATATAACAGTGAGGAGAGCTGACTGCTTTCTGTCCCCTTGTACTGACAGCTTCTGGCACAGGCAATTATGACTCAATTTAACAAAGCCAGGAGAAAGTGAATGCCAGGGATGGGCCAGCTCTTCTTTAATCACCTACTAAGCATAACAAAATGGCATTTGGGTTCTGCCTGGTCATTCTTCACCTTCCAGATGATCTGAGAACAAGCCAGTAGGCAAAGGAGAAAAGTTCCAAAACTGAGAATAGAGCAGAGAAGCAGCAGAGGGAGAAAGGCTGTAACTGCAAACAGTAGTGGGGAACAGTTAATATTGTAAATCTTTTAGGACAGGATGCTTATTCTAGCTGAAGTAGCACTTGCTTTCACTAGAAACAGCCATTTGTTTTTCATGCATCTTTCCAAATAGGATAAACTGGAGGAGGGAAGTTGGTAAATTTTATCTGCATAATAATTCAGGCATCGTGTGACAGCAGATTTCTCACCAGCTCCCCAACCTATTCTACATCCCACAGACTGAACAGTTAGAAGCTTGACATATTAATAAAACCAGAAATACTAAGGTTAATCATCCCCAAATCAAATGATTTGTGACCAAACAAAACAGTTGTAGCAATTATTTTTCACTATGTGAGCAAGCTTCCATTTTTTACTCCTAAACCTCAATAATGAACTTCCAGGAGCAATTCTGGGTTACCTGAGTGGTGAATCCCCCAGTGCTGGTGTATGCAGGTAGTATGTGGGGGTGTATGTGCTAATTGTCACCTGCTACTTGCATTTTCCTCATCAACCATCTGGTTTCCAACTAAACAGTGGTGCTCCTGATGTCACTTGTACTCCTAAAAGAAAAAAGATTACTATCAGTATTTCAGTTCATCTTTGGTGGTAACTGAAGTATCCATAAACACTGAGGTTCCTTCTCCACCATCTCCACCTACACCCTTCTCCGGCACTGAGACAAGATTTGCAGAACTGCAGGATACTGCTTTCTAAACGGAAAACATGAAGAATTTGTGATGAGCATAAGACTTGCTCCCCAAGAATCATTTGCCAATTCCTCCAACAGGCTTTCCTGGAAACACGTTGGTCTTTTGCAGTCAGCTAAAGGCAGAATAAAACCCCCAAACTATTCTTTTGTTGTATACCAAGGTTGCAATTCAATTTGCTGCTGCCATTAGCTGACCAAGATATTTCATAATAGCCATGATTAAGTTCAAGCCTGATGTCTTCACTTCAGGAAAGGAGTGGAACACACATTGCTTCACTAGTTCTGCTGACCCAAACCCCACAACCTGTGCCCCAAGGATTCAGTGTGCCATACAGGGGATGCTGGTGCTAAAACTCCTCTAGTTTTTGCTGCCACTGAAACTGTCACCACAAAGTGTCACAGGGATCAAAAGACATTTTCTATTCTGTCTTACATGGGGGTGCTTTCAGTAGTTTTTTCATCTTCAGGAGGTGATAGCTGAAGAACAACGCTGCAGATATCACAGTATTTTTAAAAAGTGCAAAGTATCTTAATTGACTATGCACACATTTGTGCTGCCAACATCAGTATATATTTGGGACAAGTTGCCTTAGAAATACAAAGGGAGCTGCCAATCTTGGCACACCAGTTCTCCACAGCTCAGACAGTGCCTAGTATCAGAGAGTTGGTGGTGTATGTCAAAACAAATGCCAATAGCAGAGCTGGTCATAACTCCTGTAATTAATTTATATTACTGTTGTTGCACTCCCCCTCTTTTACCTCATAAGTACATTAGTCTTTTGGGGATCATTTGCAGGCTAGTTCATGGCAAATCCTATGATCCAGGCTTTCTTTCATAAATTTAGGCTTTTGCTCCACACCTTCTAGATAAATTACCTACTGACTTCTTTGAATTTCAACTAATGTTCCTAAACATTAAGAATATGCTTGCTTCCTTTTATCAGACATATTTATTAATGTTTATTCATTAAATAAATACTAGTTATGGATTTACACAAGGAGTTTTTAAAGGGCACCTAAAACTACATGTGCCTTAATAGAAATAATTAATTCTTCCTATACCATATGGTGATGCTAGGTATTGCCATTGCTTGATACCTAGTTAGTTAGGTACTCCTATTGGAATAGCTGTTTGGGTACACATGGGATGACCTCTCTGTTAAAGGATTACCCAAAGTGGAACCCTTAGCAGTTACCAGAAGAGGAACCAGGTAGTGTCACAGCTTCAGAAGCAAGTCAGTGTCTTGCACAATGTGACACATTTTGGTCAGAGTTTCTGAACTCATTCATCCAGCCTGGATTGTAGAAGTAGAAATCCACAGGATTTCTATTGCCAGGATTCCTGAGCATCTATAGCAATAAGTTTATTGAAAACCTCATTCCAGCTTAATCCCATCCTCTCACTTCCAAGCACACTTTTTTCTCTGAAGTCAAATTCAAATCTCAAGACAAAAATCAAACTCAATCAAGGCAAAGCTGTACACAAAGATGTTGGGGGAAAAGGATGGGAGTTGGCCTTGTTGTTTCTTCCTCAGACACACAGTAAGACTAATTTTCCCTTGTCCAAACTCTCTGCTGATACCAATTTATCACAGCTGTGAGAGCTTATCACAGAGAATCAGGAGTCCAGATCAGCTAAAGATCTGGCACAGCCTGTTCCAGACAGCACTCGTGGATGCTATTTGTTAGTTGTGTCTGTGCATCATTTTTCAGGCTTGGCAGTTGGATTGTACTTCCAGGTCTGAACTCAGAAATCCAGATTATCCTGAAGCTGAGAACATCTATGTTTTGCTCCTTTAAGCATTAATTTCTTTATGATGCAATTACTTTAAAAAATGGGTAGCTTGGTAAGGACCATCTGAGCACCACAAGAGTTGTGCTAATAACAGCAATTGTCTTTTGTCTCTTATCTTTCAGGTCAGTGGTGATGCAGCTAGAAAATAAACACAAATGTCTACCCATCTCAAAGAAACTACATAGAAACAGGTAAATTAAGAGGTTTACAGACTTAGGAATATACAAGTATTCTTTATCTAGACAAAGGACTTGTGGATAAGCCAGTTTTGCAACCAAAACCCCAGAAAGTAAGTCTAATGGTGTGCCCAGTCATACATGTAGTCAATGAGCACTTTGCTGTTATGATAAAGATAGAGAAACACTTTAGGACACACTGTACCCTGTATTTTGGCAGCTATCCTCTATCTTGGACATGCTAATTGTAAAAGACTGCACTGTCATCCTACAAACCACAGAGCAGAAGAGAAAAAAGAATATTCACCCTAAAAGTAGTATTTAAATAATGTTGAAAAAAACCCAAAGATCTTTTGTTGGAACATATTAGAATGACCCATCTACTACACTGCAAAAATTATTACATTTTGAGTTCAGAAATTTTATAATCAAATCTCACAACACAGTTTTTCCTGAACCTCCAAGAACAAGACATTTTGCATCACTGAAGATTACAAGGTTAGTATTGGGCTATTTTATTTACACTAAATAGGCATTAACTAACGTGGGAACAGTATGTTGGAAGGGCTTACCTTCTGTGCCACTTCTCTTTTTGCCAGGAGTCTACTCTTCTGCACTCTTGGAGCATTTTCTCTGCTTTTCTTTTGCCCTGCAAAGATATTTTTTCTAAGCAATTAAGTCAGTTGCAACTAATAGACTTGAACAAAGTGAGCATTCTTCAGCCTGCTAGAAGCTGGAGTGATACAAGCACTAGAAAGCTGCACAAAGGGGCAGCTCTCCCTGATGAAAACAAATCCCATGCTGACGTTCACCTCTACAACTCCACTAAGTCTTCTGTTCTCATTGGCATTAGTTTAATGCATAAATGCAGAAAAACTCCTGTGACTAAATTATCTGTAGTTCAAATAACTGTTTATGTGTGTTGTTAATCCTACACAGGACAAAGTATGTTTACATACTATACATTTGAAAATGCATCACCCTCTCATAACACAGTTATAACCAAAGCTACAACTGTTAAAAACTATTCTTTTTCAAACTATGTTCCATTAAAATGAAACTGTCCTTTTTATTCTGGGGTCTGTGCTGCTGTAATTCAGTGAAAGGTAAAGTGACAACACCATTTTATGTCTGTGATCAGTTATATCAGAAAGTTACTTTTTCCACAGGATAACAGAGTGATGCCAAGTGTCTAGTGCCCCCAAATGAATATAAAAACCCAAAATCATTTATCAGGTGGTAGAAAAACAGGCACAGTTCATCAACTGGAGAAGCTACATGACATTGATTGCATCTTATTGTAAATCTCTGATGAATATTTCTCCTTAAAGTGCTGATCAACTCCAGCTTTGAGACTTCACACAGTGCAATCCTCTATGGTCCTTATTGGGTAAAGACACACACATACTTTTTGAGGAGGAGCTACTGATATAGTTCCATGATGGCCAGAAAATAATGACACCAAAGTTCTTCCTGTTCTAACTAACTCTACTATACAAAATAATTCCATGTGGTAAGTTGTGCCATCTTTTTTGATTTAAGAATCCAGTTTTCAGGAGAGAAATGCTCAAAGGGAATGAGTTTGGATTCAGGTAAGTAACCTTACATCAAATGTTCATGGTATCATCCTCAAAGTGTTGTCATAAGCTTTTTCCCTATATCCTTTCTTTAGAGATTCTTGCCTTGCTTTCAGCAACACAACTTTGAGGGTGCTAGCATAGCAGTGTGCTAGGAATGGATTCTGATGTTTCACCCTCTCTGCACCAAATGGGAAAAAAAACCAAAAAGCCTTCACGCTAGATGGTACTTCTAGAATATACCAGTCACAGGAGCTACACTGGGCTCTGAAAAAGGATGCCAAGGCAGCAATAAGCAAGGTTGCAGTGGCTCCTTTTGCTTCACAAACCCATTCATTGGTTAAAGACTCATTAACACATGACACATGAGCAAAAATTCTGCCCTCAGCCATTATCTCAAAGTGAAAATATGTCAAGGAAGATTCATCTGGACAGCATCTCTGCAGGAAGACACAGGGCAGGGTAAAGCATGGCCCCAGGAGACACCCTGCAGAGGTCCTAGGAGTTCTCAGCAGTGTTTCAGCCTGGCTATGGAATTCCATCAAGCGAACGCACCTCCCACACCCCTCAAGCTACAGCTCTGCAAGCCTACAACTACAGGGCTGGTAACATAATGAGCTCCCTGCAGACTTCCTCCTAATGCATGCAAAAGGATGCGCAAAATATAAAGTAATATTGCTAATTAGGCAGGAAAGAAGCCCTGTAATTCTAGTCCCCCAAGCAGCTGGGCTGTTCTCTTGCACTGAGGGCACGGGGCTGACCTTGTCGCTGGAAGGCTTGGCCCTGCTGAAGAACTGCAGTGCACAAATGCTTACATGGCTTTCTGAAACTCAACTTTTAATGCTGCTGGGAGCCCAATGTCTTCCCATGGAACATTCACTGCTGTCTGTGGATGAAAGCTTTCCAACAAGTGGCCAGCTCCTCTATTGACAGCTATATTGACAGCTTAATAGTAGGAACAGAAAACAAAGATGAACTAGCGCCACACATGTAGCTGTTTCCTGGAGCACATGGATTAGAGAATGTTCATCAGTGACAATCCATCTGCAAACTCAAGTTACTACTACAATTCTCAGTGATCATCTCTTCCCTGAAACTCTGCATTTTATAAGTTTAACCTTCCTTGTGCTGTCAGGGTTACCTTTAATAAATGAGGCTAATTCCAAGCCATCGCAAGTCTCACGCCAGAATATAAATTATAAAAGGCTTATTAAAAATCAGAGTCACTGTCCATAATTGAATTATCCTGTGTGAAGACACACTGGGCAGTAAGTAAGAAACTAATTGTTGTAAAATACTGAGAGCTTCCTGGAAATTCTCAGGGAAAACACCTTCTCTTGAAATGTTGATACAATGAAGCCCAAACTTGCCACAGAAATCTCTTCAGATGGGCTCTGCACCAAAATCTTCTCACAACAGCCCAAGGGGGTGTTTCTGTGGCAGAAAAGAAACCAGACCTGAACTTCCTTTTCTTGCCTTTCTGCAGCAACAACTTAAAACTCATTCTCCTGCATTAAATGGCAGAGTTCCTAACACTCTACCTATTCTGGCCCGGGAAGCTGTACATCTGTTCTGGCTCAGTTACCTTTATCCATTAAGAAGGTCTCAAAGCTGAACATCCTTTAAAACCTTGGATTCAGTATGACTTGGAATAGGACATTTTTGAAATGTCAACTTCTGCAGAGTTTAAATGATATTGAAAGTCAACTCCAACTTGACTACCATTGTGATACTTTTTTCTAAGAATAGACATGAAGTATTTTCTTCGGCAAAAAGTTTTTCAACTGAAAATGCAACACCTGTAACTGAAGGCTAGTAAAGTTTATGTAGCCAAATAATAAGATTTAACATATTAAGCTTGATCAGAAATTTGAAAGCTTGTTACTTAATTCTTTGCATTTCCTTTAGCAGTAAGCTCAGCAGTAGGGTTATTTAAATGAAAAAATATAGACAGGGCTAAATCTGAATTAAAACAAGGAGAGGGGAGGCAGACAGAGAAAGAAACTTTGGGATGGAGGGAGCAGAAATTCCTTCCTCATGCAAATTCTGGTATCATAAGTGAGGCAAAGTTTCACAGCTCCTGAAGCAAAGCTGACAGGACATGAAGCACAAGAAGAACAGCCCTGCTGAAGACTCTTCTAAGCCTGAATACATCGCTGAGGTAATTTTCCCTCAGAAATTCCTCTGTATATAACTTCTACTTTCACACATAATTAAGAGCTGTCATGATTCAGGTAAAGAGTTGCTGGAAGTAGCACAGTAATTGCAATCTTCCACGAGGGATAGATGTAATAAATAGTAAAGATCTCTCACAAAACAGTCCCTGCCTCGAGAACAGAGCTGCTGCCTCTGCCACCTTCCAGAAGCACGTGGAAATCTGCTATGGTAACTGAACTCGGAAACAAGTAGAAGCTTTGCTCAACAGTGCTTTGCATACAAATGTGGATCAGAGAAAGGAGCAAGAGACTATAAAGGAAATTCAGGCTGGCTGAGCACTTGGTAGGGGCAGCTGGAGGTGATGGGAAAGAGGTTGGCACCTAACAGCAAAAGTCTCTCTCCATCTCTCATTTGCACCTCATTTTCCACCACATTTTTAAAGCAGCACAACTTGGGAAGTCTGTGTAAATAAGCAAGATAGCATTTTTAAAGGTACAAAAATTGGCATGTAGAATTTTAACTTAAACCTTTTCTTTTCCCACCTGAAACATCTTCACATGTGTGTGTGACAGCCTGCACATGACCTAACACTATAAAACACATGTGCTCTCCTCCCTCCCTTTTATAACACTCATAGCTCACATGTAACACCACAGAAACCCTCAGAGAGTAATTTCGTTGTTATTCTGCATATAAGTATTTGGAATAATGTGTCTCTCTTCTGAGACCAGTATCTCCAGTGGCATTTTCCTATCCTCTGCTCAGCACCGATGTGAATGCATATGCATTATCCCCTCCTTGCAACACACTCTGCTTTCCTCACTGCTTTCTTCTGAGAATTGCTTGAAGCCCCAGACATTAAACAGTTGTACAGAACCTGATAAAGTTTCTCACTATTAAGATGTAATGCTTTGAAAGATGACCCATGAACCAAGACTTTAAATGTGATTTTTGCCTACTACAGCTAAATGGGCATTTATGAAGTGCTTACTAAATGGCTGTAGAGCAAAAAGGAAAGAGATGAATACTTCATGCAGGAGGATTGAATTTTTTTCCTCTCTTTAAGTAGCATTCATCATTTTCTTCCTCCCCTGCTATATTCCCCTTATTTTCTTCAAGTGATGTTTTTGAAGTTGGGCATTTTGCTTTGCCATTTTATCTGCCAAGCAGCTCAAAAGGAATCAATAGTCTTACTGGAGTCCACTAACGTTTACATCTATTTTCCTCCTTGTCTTTACTCTCTTCTCCTTTTATCAGCAGCAATTGTTTACAGTGGTTCCAAGCAACTACATCCTGTAAGTGATGCATCAACAGAATTTAAAATCGTTATCTTACATTATCAATTATAATACCTGACTGAACAAGAAAAAAAGTAAATAAAATTGCAAGGAGGAATAAAAAGGACTTGTGAGGGAGCAGGAGATTCAATCGCCCAGTAAACGTGTTTCTTGGTGTTAATACGTGAAAGTAAATTTTGATTAAAGTCCTAAAAAAGTCACACTAGTGATTTAACCCGTAAATTAGTTCTATTTCATAGCTTTCCAATAAAATTTCATGTCTTGTACTTTGAGCCAACACACAACACTCCTGAATTGATGTGTTTTGTCTTTTTTGTATAACCAATACTTGTTATTTAAGTTCATTAATTGACTCCCTCTTCTCGGGGGTTGGATGGAAGCGCTGAAAGTGTTTCAAAAGAGCTTTAATGAAGCAGCAGAGATACAAACTTCCAAACAGCACATAAACAAGATCTATCCCTTCACCCTAACCTACCTCCAAACCCTTCCCATACTCCGCTTGTTCCTCAGGGACCTCTTTCTGCCCTTTCCTATGGCATAAAAGGGCAATTTTCTCTCTCCCTCACCTCTCTTCAAAAAAGAATTGCTGAACTACTTGCCAAAAATCAGTGTATTGGCTAATACCTCCACTTGAAGTTTTAAACACCCAGTAACTGGCTGTATCAGAGAAGGCAATAAGGACCAGCAGAAGAGCTGACTCCTCTGACAGAAAATGCTCAGAATCACTCCAGGAGCTGACTCCTTAACTGACAAACTTGAACAGGGTCCATTCCCAGGTGGCTCAAAGAGCTGCCTGATAAATAATTTACCTAGAAGAAGAAGGTCTTTCACCTTCCTTGAAAGAAAAGCAATGTTACTTAGACTGCAGAGCAGCAGATTCTGGTTTGTTTCTCTCTTCAGTGGATTGACATATTCTGTTCCTCTCGACTGTGCCTGAAATGAACTCTGGAAAGGAACTTTCAGCAGCAGGGCTGGGAAATGACCTTCCCAGCCAGCAGGAGGCAAGAACAGCCTGCACAACAGGTAACTGGGGAGATATCAACAGGACCAATCCAACCAACACCTTAAAAATACAGAAGCAGCCACTAGTACCAATCCAATCTCGGTGCTACAGGTAATACAACCCAGCTCTGCTAGATAAAGGCAATGCTGGCAAAAGGAATTAATGAAGCCATGTTCTTTAACAACACATACAATGAACAAAACCTTATTTTTCACTTCAACCAATACAAATGTTCATTTCTTCCAGCCCAGTTCTCTGCACCACGTAACACTGTGGCACACATGGCTCTAGGTTCCTTTCAATGGCAAAATGTATGAACATGGGACAGCCACAAGATAAAGGTTCTTCTTGGCCTTATTCTTCAGGGTGAAATTCCCATGGCTGATATTCTTACAGTGATCTAGGATAGCCTTAAGTTACAGCCATTTGGTTTTGCTGAAAAGTGAAAATTCTGCTGATCTTTCCCAAATGATCCAATTAATAGTTGTGTAGAACTACTCTGTATGTATAAGAGATGTCAAGAAAAGCAGTAAAGAGGCTGGAATGGAGTTCTGAAACATTATTCAGGGGTTTTTTTGTTGCTTAACTGTTAATGGAAGGAGCCTGAAAAGCATCACTTAGCAAACTAGCTCTAAAGATGCTTGTATTATAATTTTTCATACCATCTTCAGCTCTCCAATTCTCCCATTTTTCTGCAAAACAGATTCCAGAGTTGAAAGAAGACTGTTAATAATTCACATTCTGAACCTTCCCTAACTCTCTTCAACAAGCATGTACTATATTAATCTATTATGTGAATGTACATGACTTCAGTAACTGAGTTTCAAATACATAACTGAAAAAAAAACAACCCAGCACAGCCTTGCACATCAGCAGGGGGGATGACAAAAGAAAATACTTTGAAAAGTTGTCAGTTGTTTTGATTAAAGTTATTGAATTTATTACTTCCCAATCAGGTCTTGTAGGGCATACACCTCGAATAATAATAAGGTTAAAGGCAACAATCTGTGCTGAGCTCTGGGGAGACTTTCAGAGCTGTCAAGATACAGCACTGGGCACATATTTTAATTTTCATTCTGTAGTTTAGCATAAAAGATGAATTTATTAAAAATTAACTCTGTTACATTTAACTTGAAAGTAAGTCCTTTTAGGATCTTCACAGGGCCTTGACATTTTAATAGCTTTGCATATAGAACTTGGTGCACATATTTAAATAGCTCAAAATATTTAGTACTATTTTTAAGACTACAGTATATTATTTTTCAATTGCATTTGAAAGGTAGCATTCCCTTTCCACCACCCTACACCCTGAAACTACACTTGGACCAAAGGTGGGTTTTGGTAGGAGGAAGTTTGGTTGGAGGAAATAAGTTACAGATTGAAGCCAGAAAACATGAACACAAAGACTAGGGAAAGAGTTTAATCTTAAAATTATCAGGGAGTGTGCAGGGAGGAGCTATCATCTGAACTACAGGCTGCTTCCCATGCATCATTAACAGGTTTTGGTTTCTTATTAAAAGGTCTGGAAGTTGTCTTTAGTTGGCATCTGCAGCCCAGAGAGATTATATTCTCCCCTACACACAAAAAACCCCTTGTACAGAAGAAATGACTATTTATTAATAAACATAAAGGGAAGCACTGATGTGCAGAGCAGTTCTGCCACAGAAAACACCGGTTAAATGATACAGGAAATTAAAGGAGGAAGGTAAGGAATGGATCCTGCAATGAATCTTGACAGATTTCTTTTGGGAGAAGTCAACGTGTTTCCTACCTAGCCAACATTTCAAGTCCTGCACTTAATTTCTCAGTCTGTCCCACTGATGTGTCAGAGTTAAGATGTGTCCTCACATTCTAGTCAGTCAGATCAACTAGTGGACAACCAAAATTATCCCTCAGCAGAAAACATCAAAACTAATCCCTACACTAATTGTTTTCAATAGGGATCAATAAAGAAGCAGATGTCTGCTTTTCCTCTTACAGCCCTGAAACATTTCTTGGAGGAAGCTCTGGCTGAGAACTTCAAGTTATGAGTAAAAGGTAACTTGTATTGATTTTTCCCCTACAAAACTTAAGTTTATGCAGTTTTTGAAAGGGGCGTTGACAGAATCCTCACATGGATTCCAATGCCAGAGAACAAAAAGGCAACTGTGTTCTTTTATTGAAGAACTGAAAGCCTAAATTCAAAGACACTTCCAGCTTTAAACAACCTTAATGCAGGAGACACAATTTCCACTTGTCAAGGCATATTTTGTTTTTCGTAGTCCTGGTTGGTTTCCTCTGGCTGACTAGAGCAGAATATAGAGGCTGATGCTCAGCACATGGACTCCTTAATCGATGCAGCATGAAGTGGCACCTGGGATCCAGGCAGCACATGAACCAAATAATTTGCTAGATCTAATCAATAAATATATGCCTGAAGTGTTTTAAATCCTGCACCTTACTTAGCTGGGTACCTCTTATGATCAAACAGCTGATTTGGCCAACCCCATACACAAGCCAGAACACCTCTGGAAGCCAACTGTTCAAAACAAGTATTCTTGTAAAGAATTATGATGAAGTCTTAACTGCAGTAAGATCAACACTGTCCAACAGCCTTCCTAACAAAGGCTGCCATGTTACATTTGCTTCAGATTCAAGTCCTGCACAAAGTAGAAATATAAAATACATTTGGAATTCTGACACTCCAGAATTACATGAAAGTTTTGGAGTTGGGACCAATTCAACTTAGGTAATTTTAAACACAAATCGTTTACCGCATACTTGCAGCAAAAAAAAGCCACCTCAAAAATCACCCCCCTCAAACCACTAGAAAACTGTGATCCTGTAACAGCCATGATGGAAGCACTTTTGTGAAGTTCACATGTAGACTGTATATCCACTGTATATGTCTCTGGATTTAGATTAAAAATGGAGACAACTTGTTACTAATAGAGCAACAAGACGACTACAATTTTCATTACCTTTCTAAAATAAGGAACAAGACAACGAAGAAGAAACTCTATATTCTAAGTGAGAGCAGGACAGCATAGAAAAAAGTGACATATTACTGTTTGGAGAAACATCTGTACCTCCCTTCAGAACTCCTGTGGATTCTTAATTGATACATTTCCATATCACAGTTCAAAGCTCATGTGCCTAAATCAACAGTTACAGACTTTAGGACAAGTCATAAATGCTGGCTTAGACATAAGTCTCTGAGTTATCTTCCTTGGGATTTTGATATTTGGATTTGAACATTATCATCGCCATCCCCAATGCCTCTGATCAGCATAAAGCTAATTATGTGCTGCTATTAAAGGAGATTACATGAGACACTGACAGTTGGAAAGGCCTAATGACCAGCTGGATAGAAAAAAAAAATCAACCCATGTTGCACAGTCATAAATTTGCCAGAATTTTTATAGGCACTTTTATCATTAGCTTCATTATTTCAAAACCAAATCCAAAACACAACACAACTGGAAAGGAGTCAAGATTGAGGATGCAGTGAAATTTATACTCCCAGCTTAATGCATCATTACTCATACAGGTCAGTACTGTTCAAAAGTTGAAAATTCTTCTGAAGATCTCACATGAGTTTTCATAATGGTGGCTCTTGCTCCTCTGTAAACCACCCGTAGGAACTCAGTGTTACCCTAAAGGAATGGAAACCAACAACATGCATCTGTTGATAGGAGTAAATCCTCAGAGAGAGGGTGCTGAGATGGGACTTATTCCCATCATGGAGAACCATTTATCTCCTGCAAGTACTGTAGGACTCATAACCAGGTCCTTTGTGACCTGCTCTAGGTGATCCTGCTCTAGCAGGGATGTTGGACTACATGATCTTTCGAGGTCACTTCCAACCCCTAATGTTCTGTGATTCTGTGAACCAAGATGAGTAACTGGCAGCCATGACAAGACAGTATGATGGAGAAGTTCATGTTACCAGCAGTCCTAAGTGGTGGTGAAAAGAAGCCCTCCAAAAGAAAAATAAATAAATATAAACTTAACTACCCACATCACTTCCACCAAATCTATTTAAAGGTTAACATCCCAAATATTTGTAATTTCACATCATATCATTGAATTCCACAATAAGATAAGCAGAGAGGAACCTCTGGAAGTCATTTGGCTCAAGTCTGGACTCAAAGAAGGGCCAACTCTAACACTATTGCTCGGGGTCTTAAGTGATTCCGCATTTTATGAAGTTTGATTCATAAACTTCAGTAGAATAGGTATATCTGACCCTCTTCACAGAAGTAAAAAAAATCCACAACACAAAAAAGCAACCCCCAAATTCCCCCTTTGAGACAGTAATGAGCCATTTGGACAAATGAAACTTGGGCTTTTTGCCCTGTCTTTAGAAGTGGAAACAGCACCTAATTAACTGAAAAGAAACCCCCATTTTACTAATTACAAACCTGAGACATAGGATACAAAATATATAAGAATGTGGGGGTTTTTTCCCCTCTAACTTAGAAAACACAACAGTGAAAGCCTAACCTAGTCCAAAGGTCAAATAAACTTGGGTATAAATAAGTAATAAAACAAGTTACTCCTGTGAAGAATAAATCAGACACAAACATGTTTCCAGAAGGTAACTGGTCAGGTTTTTTCTAGCCAAGAGTTTCCCGATTTCTTAGTTCTCATATTTCACTTCCTTTCTCTTAAGTCAATAGAGCTTTTTAGATTTGTGCATCAGAGATGAAAACTGCTGTGGTTTATGTAAACCCACCCTTTATACCCCCTTTTAGAGCTCTGCAACTTGACACTGCAATCAAGCCACTCATATATATATATATCAAGAGAAAATCTGTCCCCAGAAACCCCACCCCACCTGAGTTCAGCTTTGTTCACACCATGAAAGGACTTCTCCTGCCTTTCTGTATCACTGCCTCTGCCAGCCCCAGTCTCTGCTATGTATTGCACTCACAATAAGCTGTTTTAGAGATTGATTAATAATCGAAGCAGAGCTGAGGCATTTAATCAATCTAAACAACAGATTATTGCTTTGTGTACCACAAAGAAAGACAAATTATCCTTCTGTTATTGATTGGGCTAGCTACACTCCTGCCAGTTCCATTGCCCTTATTTCTAAATATTTTTGCTCAGCAAGTTTCCAACTTGCACCAATCTCAAAGACAAAAAACATTTCTTGGAGCTTTTTACATATCGACCAGCTTTCTACTGTAATCCCTCTACCTCTCCTGGATGATATAAGACTCACACAATACTTGAGATGATTTCCAATACCTTCTTCCCTCACAGAAAATACACTTGTACCTTTTATAGTCTTTTCCATCCTCGCTTTTTTCCCCAACACAATACATTCAATCTTTACTCTTAACCCTTCCAGAGAAGTGGTTACAACTTACAGGTTGCATCATTTCACAAAAAAAAGGGGCTTGGCACTGGAGTGTGTAGATGGGAGAAGTGCTGCAGAAGGAGCAGACTGCTTCAAAAACTGCATAGAGAAGCACACTTCAAAAATAACAAAAGATGGAATTCAAAATGAGAACTAGCTTGAATAAAGTAGAAAAATATACCAAACCACCAACACAAACCACTAAAAACATTCAAATACCAGCAGATCAACAGGAATATCACAGGCAAAACATGAGGCAATCCTTCCACCTTCCCCAGTAGCATCAGCATCTGCATATACATGAGATCCTTACAAGCACAGCAACAAAATTAAGAGGTTTTAAAAATATGTTCTATGGGGGAAAAAAGAATAAAGTCTTCACATGGAAAATACACTTTAATAAACTTAAAGCTACCAGAAAGGATAAAAGGAGAACATCACCTCCAACATCCACTGAATAGGACAGAATGGTGACTTTTCACTGCTGCCAGGGAAATGAATCAGAAATAGGCAATTCTTTCTCTCGCTGTAAGTGAAGAACTGGATCATGCCACTTAATGCAATTGTGGAAACTATTTCACTAGAGATTTTTAAGCAGAAATAAAGATTTACGACACAGTTCAATGGATTAGATGACCTCCCAAGTTCCCTTCAGCCCTGTTTTTCCTGATTATCTGAATGCTTTCAAACCAGTTACAACAGGCATTGTTAGTGCTAGAATTTGTTTATTCTCAGCTTCACCAGAATGAAGCAAGTCAATTTTATATGAAACATTTGTGTTAAGAATTTGCTCTTTAACCTTGACTTGGACAATAAAAATAGGAAACTATTCTCCTCTGCTCAAAGCATCTGCATGATGTGCCAAGATGCTGATGCAAAATTGAGACAAGAGTGCAAATGCAATTCTTTGTTGTTGTGATTCAGGAATGTTTATGTTAACATTTATATATAAACAATGTATTCACTAAAAACAGAACATCTAGTTTCCCAAGTGAGTTCCCTCTAGCCACTATAAACTCATAATTCTTCAGAGAGCTAAACAAATACACTGGTTTTAATCTTGTTTATTTACCAATGCATCCATCTGCTTTCAGAGACCTATGCTCTTCTTACATGATCTGGGCGGATTCATCCCTTCAGAGACTTCAGCCCCAGTAAAATACAGCCCCATTTATGGATCTGACTCTTCCTCTTTAATTGCAAGCCCAATAGGTAAGTAATTGAAGAGACCACAATACTAATTAAGCAACACACTTCTAAAACTAATATATCAATTAAATAATAAGCTAGCTAATAAATACACAGCTATTATTAATTTAGGAATCTGTCATGTTGTGCCCTATTACACACAACTATAAAGTCATTATGTCTCACTCTTAAATGTCACAAATCACAGACAACTCCTATGGAATGAAATCCTCTCTCTCTCAAGGTGCTCTTCACAGCTGTGAACACCTCAGCATGTTTCCATGTAGGAGAGAGCTGACAAGTGCTGGTGATGGACAGAAAACCAGCATGAAGTGTCTGAAGGAGCTGCTTAAACTTGACACTCAGACCAAGAGTCAGTTCTTGCACAGGCCAAGATGAAGCCCCCGTACTCCCTACACTAAACCTGCTGAGATCTATGACATTAAGCACCTTAGGGCACAAATTGTTGCTGTGCAGAAGAGCCAAAGGCTCCTTTTCCAAATGGGAGCACTGGAGTGTCAGGCTGGCAGCTGCCAGGGAAGGCTGAGGGTGCTGGAGGAGCAACTGGGGATGCTGGAAAAAAGACTCTCCCAAAGCAGCAGCCACTGCTCATTCTGCACATGGCAGCAAAACGGAAATTTCACTCTGGGCAGCTTTTACTTCTTCCCTTGCAGTTCCCTACCTTGCTTTGCCATGTCTCACCCTTTTCACTTCCACAGCAGGGGTTTTATGCACCCAACCCTCTTCTCCCAGAACAACCAGACTGTGCCTGTGCTGCTGGAAAGCTGTGCAGCCAATGTCACACCCAAGTGAAATCAATCAGCTTTGAGAGGAGCAGCATCTTCCAACAAGACAGAAACTGGAGTTTGTTCTTTCCCAGGAACACCTTAGTTCCAGGATTATGTATTAAGTTGGCCAAAAATCTAAGACTGTTTCAAACCAGTTGTAACAGAAAAAATTATTCCCACCCAGTACTTTTTTAAAAATTTATTTCATAATCTTGCCAAAGCACACCCTGAGGAATTTGTCTCTTCTCTCCATTCTAGTTCAAACCTACTAAGCACTGAGCCTGGGCTCTCCCTGTAGACAGTATCTTTTCTCTTAGAACATGATTCATCTTACTTGGCTGTTCAATTTGTCTAGTTAGGTCCAATTTCTTGATTTAAAATGCATCTGAAACATCTGATCACTGTCATCCATGATATATTGATTTGTCCTCTGCTTGTTTTTGAAAAGCAGATGATGTTAATGCTAAAATGGACTAAAGCAGTTCTGTTTGTCCTGAGTGTCTGTGCTACAGTCCATGAAATTGAGGACACAGGGGTGGTCCTCCACTGTTACAACTGGGGAACAACTGAATAATAAGATGCCAGAAACTGTGGTGTACTGGGGAAGAAAGTCACAGCATGATGCTGAGAACCTGTGGCTCGAGGAGTGGCCATGACTTCCCCTTCCTGGGAAAGGTGGGGGAAAAACACACACTTCTCAGCAGAGACAAGGAAAAACTTCCCTTATGACTAGACCAGGCTGGGTGGAGTTTATCACTATATATCACTAGTTGATCACTAGATGATCTTTAAGGTCCCTTCCAACCCTGACAATTCTATGATTCTATTCCTAAAATGAATAAGTTGATTGAAACCAGACCTGGAGCAAGGACCTGTCCTAAAAGGATGCAGGAGAGGAAGAAGAGCACAGAGAGACTGAGATTCCCAGGTCTTTCCTCTTGTACTCTATCCCACCTATATACTGTATGCAAAGAGTTAGTTAATTCAATCCTTACTCTACCAAATCTTTTCCATTTTTTAAATCTTTTGATCTTTGAAGAGCTTCCTATAAAGGAAGACCTGAATAGACTCATCTCAAAGTTGTGGCCCAATCAGAATGTGACCCTGTGGGCATTACCAAAACTAAATGGTGGCAACAGCTGTAGCTTTATGCTTCTAATCCAAGATTACAAATATAGATTGTTTTTACTTCAGCATTACATCTAACTATGGAGGAATTGATAAAGTGTTCACAGTAAAGGACTATATTTTAAATACTGTCCCACTGGATTTATTGCAATGACTCCTACTCAACTGTCATTTGTCATTAGTCCAATTGAACAGAACATTTTACCAATTATTTCTGTTACATCCACTTGGTCACTGCCCTCAAAGGCAGAAAGGTTTGACTTGCACATTTTTCTCCCCTTCCCTCTCTATAATCTATACTATATGTATCTATATTTTTTTAACTACAGTTGTGATAATGCTTACACACCATTCAGTTGACCAAGCTAAGCAAAATACCACTTTTCCCATGGTGCTCAAAGCAATTAAATAGTAAAATAGGAATTTTTTAATAACTATTTTCTACACATATCTTTTTCAACACCATAGATAACCTTTCTCCTGCCAGATATTTATACCAATTATACTGTTAATTCCAGATATTTTCTGAAATCCATATGAATCCTTGGGTCAGATGTGGCTTGTATTTTCTAGAAATCATTTATTTTAAAGAATCTCTCTCCAGTTCACAAGTAACTGCCGGGCAGGAAGGGAATTCCTCCTTTATCACATTGTTTCTCTTAAATGGTGGAACCAGTAAAGGGTTACAGAGGTGACATGACCTACATAAACACCATAGATACCTACTCCAAAAAGGTTTACACATGGCCTTGCTTTGAGTACAGTAAGTTTTGATTCTATTATCATGGTAAACTGAGGCACATCTCTCTGCCAAGAGATGGTGATGGTGCTGAACTAAGATTTATTTCGTAATTAATGCATGAAGAAATGTTTCAGCCCTGTATAAGATCAGGTATACTCTACATACACTAACTTAAATGAGAATTAATCTTAGAAAGTATGAACTCTTTTACTCCCAGAACTTTCATTACCCAAGTCACCTCACTGGGCAACTGTGAGACTTATGGCATCCTTCCAGAAATCAGAATTGGTTATCTTCTCAGTGGCGGTCTGATTATGTTTTTAATCTGTCATTTTTTTCCTTTTCTCTAGAGTTCCAAACCTCAGCAATCACCTTCTCTCCCACTGTTTTCATTCAGCACTCACTTTTCACCTGTGGTTCTGTTCATTGGCAGGTTTAGGAACATGTCTGCAAAGCATTTTGCAGACAAAAAGCACTCATCACTGCAAATCAACTGCAAGCTGCATGGATCAAGTTAGCACAATACTGAAATCAAGTCAATAAACCTACTGAAAGATGCTAACATCAAATTCTTTCCTATTGCCCATATTGCCACAGCTTCTGGTTGGCTCAGTGCTGGCCTGGCAGACAACCCTGCCTGCCTGAAAAATGCAGGAGACCAGGCTTAGCTTGTTCTGTATTTGCAATCACCTCCAGAAACCCTGGGTAACTGACTTGCAAGGCAAGAAAAATGTAAGGATGGACAAAAATACTTAAACCAATAACTTAAACCCCACATTTTTCATATTAGGGGTGTGTTCACATGACCACTTTCATATGAGGAGAACACTTCTGAAGCAAAGCTCCTGACTAGATCTCACTGGCAACACACAGCCCTCAGCTTCATGTTCTAGTCTATGTATTTACTCTTAGTGGTTGCTAACTGAGACAGTCATTTGTCCTCTGGAGGCTGAACACTCATCTCTGGTAGAGTCCTCTGGAAAAGAAATCTGTCTTATTGTGTGTTCCGGCTTGGAAATTTGCTTCTATGATATATCTGGACAAAGATCTTTCAGCAGCACTATGGAGGGAGGATGGAGTGAAAAAAAAGCTTTGTTTAATAAAGGTAGCATTTCCAGTTGCCATAACCATTTCAAACATTTAAGTAGTTTTTGTCCATCCTACTAATATTTTTTTGTACAAGCTAAACTGGAGAGCTTGAGAGAAAGGAGGAGTTGAACTAATGGTGGGGGAAAAAAAATACCAACCACATCTCTTTTGTGGTTTCAACTATTGAGTCCAAGTTTCTACACCACCAAAACTATCCAACATTAAAATCCTCACATTCCAGATGAGTATCAAGCATTTGCATACATGGAATCAACCTTTTCCACCATGCAACCCAAAGCATCTTTGGAAGAGTACAAGTTCCTGTCAATGAAAAAAACCCACACAATATAAAAATTCGCAATTCTCTATGCAATGACTTGACCTCCTCAAACCAGCTATAAAAGCTTTCACTACCTAATCTTCACTATTCAGGTATCTAAAACCAGCTCCTCATAGACAAATTTTTCCTAAAATTTTGTGTTCATTTATAGAAGTTCCAAGGAGGGCTTCATAATCCGGCAATAAAACATTCCTGAAGTTCTCCACTACGTTACTTCATGATCTTGTCTTTCCTCTTGGTGTTAGCAGCACCCCACCCTGATGGCCAAGAGCTGTCTGTGCTGATATGGAGCCTCTGTTAAAGGTCAGAGAGATTCCAAAGCAGTTATGAAAACAAAGATTGCCCAATTCCCATGATCTGAATTCTTTCATTATTTACTACTACTTTACAGACAAAAGGACAGAACTATTCATGATAATGGAGTACATGAGACAAGTCATCTTTCAATTGGTTAAACTAATTTAAGCTTAATGCATTTCCTTGCCATAGTCTGCATAGACTCCTAGAAAACATTAATGGTGAATCCCCCATTTATAATTTGTAAGAAATAGCCTACATTGTCCATCTTTCTGTCATTGCTCAGGAATTAGTGTGTTCTTATGAACAAGATAATCCCAGATTCTTATAACCAATCTCAAGCAATTTTGATATACATGATAAACTTCTTGTTCACTCTGAAAAGTAATTGTAGGTCTTCTATGAGACTGAATTTATGCTTAACTTCTCTTATATATTTTAAACTAACATTAGTATATAGTAATATTATTTTCAATAGTATTAAAACTTTAAAAAAATATATACTTTTTATGCTCTATTCCCTGTAGTAGCACAAGAAATTTTCCCCCTGAGCTGTATGTCAATATTTGGAACTATTGAAAACAGCACTCTCACTGTCCTGTTTACATTATACCCCAAAATGACCAAAGAATGACACTCCTGTACAGATACAGTCACAAAGTCTGAAAATATTACATAAAAGCTCACTGAGGACTCAGAGTGTTGCTCCTGTTCTAGGTCTGTACGTGTTATGAGATGTTGTTTCTCTGCTATGGTTAACTCTGTGTACACATCTTTGACATCTCAGTGTCTCTACATGGGTGTCTACGTTTTCCTTCACAAAACTAGTTAGAATTTAATAAAGCAGTTGGAATTTTAACTCTATTTTTGGAAAGAAATGCATTATAATAGAAAGCAATTTATTATGTTATGTTTGGTGTATGGAATATTAACTAGTTACTCCAGACTTCTCAGTTGAGACTTTCATTCTAATGTTAACAGGACACAAACAAGAGTGTAAAAAGACCTCCTAAAACCTGAAAGATAAAGGCTAAAGAGGACAACTAAGCTTTCCTAAAGCAGTATTTCAGACAAAATGATCTTTTTGCATCTGTGAACCTTCTCCTGTAAGAAACAGCTGAAATCATATATGCATTCAATCAGAATCTCTATTTTATAGGGGTCTGGAGGGTACAGGGAGTCTTTTTGTGAAAAAAACCCCCAACAAACCAAACAACACAACACACAAATGAAAACTCCTGTTAACATTCAAATTTCACCTGAGGGCAGAGGTTATTTTTTTCCAAGATCAAGTGGAAGGAAAATAAATTGAATTTGCTGCACTTGAGACTTTGTTCTATTTACAGTAAGTATGTATTTAGAGAGAAGTTTGATCAGTACATCAAGACCTGATCAGATTCTTTCTGGTGTGACAGAGCAAGTGAAATTAGGGAGACCTCTACTGATTTTGGGCCCTGGAATTCAGCCACAGGAAAGTTCTGTTGCCATGCAAGACACAGCAATTGGAAGAGAAAATATTTTCCTGTTCACATGTAACTATTTCTAAGCTAAATAGTAAATGAACCAGGATAAATCTTTCCTGAAATATGGGAGTGAGCTACTTTTCTCCCTCCCATCTTCACCAGTCATCTACAATTAGTCCAGGACTCCAATTACAATTCCTCCAAGCAAGCAATACTAGGGAGAAAACTATTCTCAAGAGTCCTTGAAGTTAACAATGGCTGAGTCTTGACTTGGCTGCTTTGGTCACTGCCACATGAACAAGCACAAAGAAATGGACTGTGAGACAGAACCAGTCAGAACAAACAGTCAAGTCCTGGGTGGCAGAGGTGAACAGGCATTTAGAAGCACTTGTTCTGCAACATGCATGACCTTCATCTTTAAGCTGAATTTCCACTTACCCTAAAACATTAGGAGTACTTCATTTCCTATACTCTACTGGGGGACCAGTCTCTCAATTTGAGCTATGAGACCTGCTTAATAAATTAAAACCACCACTATGGAGTGTTAAAAGCTTCAAAACAATCTACTAAAATCATAAGGTGCAAAAAACATATTCTAGGCATCTATTAGAATCATAGAATGTTTTAGGCTGGAAGGGACCTCTAGAGGTCATCTGGGCCAACCTCCCTACACAAGCAGGGACATCTCTACCTAGGTCAGGTTGCTCAGAGCCCCATCAAGCCTGACCTTGAATGACTCCAGGGATGGGGCCTCCACCACCTCTCTGGGCAGCCCATTCCACTGATCTATCACCCTCAGATTAAAGAACTTCTTTCTAATATCCAGTCTAAATCTCTCCTTTCCTAGCTTAAAACCATTACTCCTTGTCCTATCATTACAAACCCTTTTGAATAGACTTTGCCCCACCTTTATATGTAGGCCCACTTCAGATACTACCTAGGAGAAATAGGTAAAGAAATGGTCCTGCAGGCAAGAACATACATTTATCTGGAAGATATTTTTATTGTTATCTTGACCCCTCTTCCTTCTCCAAATCAACACAAGCTTCATGAAACTCTCTTGAAAAACTACTGAAAAAAATTATCATTCTTCATAGGGTCAATAAAGTTACTGCAGACAACACCCACACAAATGGAAGTTGAACTCCTAAAGAACATACCTTTCAGTTGAGAGAGAGCTCAGATAAACAACACTGTCTGGAATGGAAAATTGTCTTTTTAAGGCCCTTACATAAGGGGAAGCATGAAAAAAAATAGTGATGCCAATGATGTTTTGTCAGTGAATACTTTCAAACTTCTTTCAACTGACTCCAAGGTATGTTGCTCTTGGGACTTGCACGCCAGTGAAAGAGCAGCACAGCAAAACTGCTCCAGAGCTGAAGACTAGACCAATGGCCAATAAACCTGCATGTACATAACAGTAGAAATAATGGCCAGATATTAATCCAGGTGATATCTCTGTGGTTTGAGGTCCTATTCCATTTACCATCCCTTCTACTAAGCAGTACAGGTACTTCCCAGTCAAGATCTGATCTGGTCACATGGATTTCCCTTGTTACCAAGCACAGATGGAGAAGTTTCATCCCCCACCAAACCATTTCTGCATCAGTTACATCACATCTTGATGAAAGATAAAATAGAGCATGGGGGGTGGTGGTGGGAAGGTCTTTCACAACACATTTTTTGCCCCTCTCAACAAAATTCAGTGCCTGCCTATCATCACACCAGCATAAAAAAAGAATAAACCTTTCGCACTAGGTTGTGGAATATTTTTCACTTTGGCAACACATCGAATACTTTCACGTCTCACAGCTTTCAAAAGTCAAGTGTTGTGGGATGCACAGGTTACAGTTCCACCAAAACTGCCAGCTCTGGAAAGGAATGTAAAAGCTCTGGGCAAACAGCTCCAGCACAGTCAGGCAGAACTGGCAGCATTTCACAAGCTGTTTGTGTGCCAAAAGGACAACGTCAGGCGGTGACTCAGCTGTTCCCTGGCACACTACAACCAACCCATCAGCACTGCTACTACAGGGCACCAATAATGATATTACTGAGCCTGCTTTCCTGCTCAAAGTCACAGCACTAATACCTGAAGCCTTCTATTAGCTTCCCTCTGGTTTCCTCCTTCACCCACTGCTGTGTAAGGCAGAGACAAAAAGTTGCCCCACAGATTATATATTCATCACAGCTAGTGCAGCCTAATACAATAAAGACAGTGTCACTTGTCACTTCCAGAGCAGGAGATGCAATGATGCCATCTGTGAGAGAAAATAGAACGGGGGAGTGAGTCATAGCATCCTGATAAAATGGCCCTGCCACTCCAGAGCTGGAGAGAACACCATGGGGGAAGGGCAGTCAGGAAGCCACAGCACCACTGATTACCTCTCAACTCATAAAGGCACTTTGGTTCAGTCTATAGAACTGTCACTTGATAAACCTCCTCTGCACACCTGCACTTTTGTCCTTGTTTTATTGTATCTGCTAAACACACCTGCATGTTTATGACTGTTTACCTAAAGGCCCTGTAGGAGCAGGGCCAAGGATATATTTGGAATATGAGAATATCATTAGGCAAATTCACATTCAGGTGAACAATCAATAGATGACTAATTAGTTTAATTCAGTACAACATATTCTATTTTATAGTTGATGAAACAAATCAGGTATTTGCAACTTGCAAACTTTCAGCAGCTGAATTTCCTTTCAGGAAAGTCTCCGTTCAAACTGGAAAAGTTCACACAATGTCCATACTCAAGACAGGTGTCCAAGTAAAAAAAAAAAGTCTTTGAATTCTATTTATCATTCTGATTTATCACATCTATTTTATAGAATTCTACAATAATTCTATACATACTTGGAGTAATATAAGCTTAAAAATCCAGGCATATGTTAGCTTTTAAAAGAATGAAAGTAGTAAATTTTTCCATTTCCGTTTATTACCTTATTTTTTTTTTAATGATATAAACAAATATATATCCAACAACATCTGGTACAAAATATGCTTCATTACGATGGAGGAAAGCGCGTGCTTTCTTTATTAATCCACCTAAAACCATGATGACAAATAGGCTTCATCTTGACCACAGCTGCTGAACTAGCAAGGTGCTAATCCCATCTTTATCTATAGCCAAGAGAAGGCTGCAACTCTGACCTTCAATTACCAGGCTCTGCACATCTCAAGCCAATTTCTCCTTGTTTTTCACAACTGTACACATCACTAAGAATGCCTGATCCACTTACTCCCAACAGAAAATAAAACATAGAAGCTTTTTAAGGATACTACTGGTGTAGTAAGTAACAGAGTTCACTGCCTAGTGATCTGTGTCCCATATAACAGTGATTTGTATCATGCTCATTAGGCTGCTAAAGGAGACATCAAGCAATCTATTTTGTAACAGATGGTTATGTCTAAAGGTGAGGGTTTAAATTCCTACATCATTCATCACCAACCACCTGTAAAAAAGTTCATAAACCACAGCATGTTTTAATAAAATGACCAGATAGCAGAAACTGAATAGAAAATAAGTTTGCCCGAATGCCACTCACCTCTATTACACATAAACATGCACATCAGGGGTAGGATACCATAAAATCAATTACTGCTTGTCACCCAGATATTTGATGTGTTGCTCAGAACTATAAATGCAGATCAGATTGCTAAACTCTTGCTTGATGCTGTAATGATTTTTCTCCTTTGTCATATGACATTGATTTAGCTCACGAGTTCCCTTCAGAAGCACTGAAGTAGTGCTTCCATTCACCTTTGCCAGAGAAAGCTCCAGATCTGCAATTATAGATCTCTAAAAGATACAAATCAATGTTTTGACCACGACAATGAAGAGATGACTGAGAAATGGAGAACCTGTTAGTTGGCTTTAACAAGATTGAATATCACACTCCTAACTTCCATGTCTGCTTATAAAGGGCTTAATTGAATAATGATTTTTCTTTTTTTCATTCCTATACCTAATAATTTCAAATAATGAAACTACAGATTCTACATATCTGAATATAACCATTAAGGGAACCTAATGGTTGGGTCACTTATGGTAAAGTCAACACGGTGAAAAGAGTTGCTGGTCCTCAGCTAAGCCTTACAGCAGTGCCAGGTGTGCTCCCCAAGCAGAGGGGATGGTGCTGGCTGAAGTGACCCTGCAGTGAAGGGCAGGTAACCCTGGCTGGTGAGCAGCAGCTTGTTAACTTACAGGTCACGTCACCTCTGACTGATGACAGACCCTTTTCCACTTCCACAAAAGCATTTGTAACTCTACCCAGTAAGAATGAACTTCAGCAAGTTCACTCTTCAAATTTGCCCAAACCCAGAAGTTCAACCAAGCAAGTCAGCTAAAACTCCTGCAAGCCCTGGCAGGGAGAAAGGCCCTGACTGAAGAGCACACTCTTTAAGATACCAAAACCCTGAAGCGATTCAGACTCTCATGCCTCAGCAGGGTTTGTTGTATGGGAGTAACTCAGTGAAATGTCACTTTTAAATCTCTACAAAGAAGGTGTCTGTCCATCAGTACTGAAGCTACAAAGAGTGAGGAACACCACGCCTGCTACCCCTCCACAGGACAAGTCTTTCTTCCAGTCACTGCTCCTGCCTCTCTGCCTCCCACTGCCCAAGTTGGAGCTAATGATTTTCCAAGCAGATGGCTGCTGCTGCTAAATAGATAAATTATAGCCAGCAGAAAGCATGAAACTCGGGATCACTGCCACGGTGAAAAATTGAATCCTCAGGAAACAATATTATATATAATTTAACACTGCATCTCAAAAAATAAAACAAATTTTTAGAGCCCAGTATGCTTTGCAAAGGAAGCCAACCGTTTCCTTCCCTGTGCCTGAAGCTTTGCTACTACTAGATTTCTGAACTGCATTTTTTTCATTAGTCTTGTGCTTCCAAATATAATCTATTATTTGGCAGAAACGGCAGGAAAACATTTGTTCCCTCTCAGTACAGCTGCAACCAATTGGATTTAAAAAAAAAAAAAAGGTACTGGAGATCCAGCAGTGCTCTATCATGTTGATTTTTCCATGGAAACAGGGTTGTATTTTTTCCTTTGGGGGGTGGTGGTGGTGGGAACAGGATGAAGAAATGCATTTCCAATGTCCCCTGCTTCTCCAGTTCTCATCTCTCCACACTCTGATAGAAGGGATTAGACTGGACTCCAGAATTGCAGACTTGGAAACTTTCTCTAATGTATATTTGTATAAAGTAAACTTTTGTCTTTCTCATTCTCAAGCACGCAAACAGAACGATCCCAAATTATGTTGTTAACATGAGGAGGACACTGGAGAGTTCACTGTGGCCTTTTACCCAGAGTCTCTGAGAGGAAACCAAGCAAATATGCTCCCCTTCCAGATACATACTAATACACTGAAGATGGTACCACATGTAGGTTACAGTAGAATTTGCTTGGGAAAACCAAAAAGAACAAGAACTTGCTGTAAATTGCTTCAGGACTAACATGAGTTCTAGCCTAGAAAGCTGGACATGTAAAAATTGTAGACCCCTCATTAAATGGTCCAATAGACTTAATTTCAAACAAAAGATTGTGGGGTTTGTGCTACTTATGAAGTATCCAAACCAGCATAGTACAGAAATATTGCATAGTATTTACACGACTTAATGTATTCAGGTTCTAGCAGAAAACACATCAGAACAAAACAAGTACCAGCTGAAAACATCTGGCTTTCCCAGAGATCACTGGTGCCAGCCAGACTGCACTTACATCTCAGACCAACAGTTCAAGTGCCACCAGTCTGAGCAGCCTGAGATTTAGTAAAAGATGCATCACTTGACACTCCTACTCCAGCAGACACTGAGGGTTTAGGTTTACAGGTCAGTCTGACCCTGCTTGAAAAACAGAGTTGAAGGAAACTACAGAACATCTCAGCCATTTGGTGCCTACAGCCTTAAAACCACAACCCCAGAGAACACTGGAATACCTGCAATGGCAAATTCATACTTGATTTCAAATAAAGGCTTTTGTATTACTGAGCAAAAAACACAAATAAAAGAGATAGCCAGAAGTAGTGGGTAGCAGGTGAGCTCACAAGCCCCAGCCAGGCACTTGCTGAGGGTAAAGGGAACTCCTTCATTTCTGAATTGCAATTTACCTCTGCAAAACATTCAAGGAAAAAACACAAAATAAGATTTTGGAAAGAATCAAACACAAGGACCTTCATTGGAGCCAAGTGTTTCAGAACAATAGGGCTCATTAGTAAAATACAAGAGTTGACTTCTAGTTTAATGTCGAATTAGGAAGGGAAAAAAATCAAAACCAAGCCACCAACATAGAAACCCCACAAGAAGCCTGAGTGGTAACACAATTGCTGTTGTTTGTAACACTTCAGATCAGGAGCAGAAGGGTTAGAAAAGTTTAATTTCACAAGTGTGGAACAAACCAGGAACACTGTGAGAGATCTTTGGCCTCTCAGAGGAGTATTGACTTGATAAGCTGAAATTTCTCACCAGGTTTCTGTGAATTTTGTGAAGTTTACTAGACATGCTTGGAGCCCAATATATTAGAATGAGTTAAATGATTTATGTAGGAGGTGGGAGAGAAACTATAATGCTAAATTAAGTTGTAATCTGCTGCTTAAAACCCACCCCAGTATCTGACATTGATTCTTCTATTTGACTCGATCAATATTTAAGCGAGTCCACTTTGACAGATAGACATTTCATAATGTAGTTTCTGGCAATTTTTCTCCTTATCTATAATAAATTTTCCTATATTATAATTTAATTAGCTATCCTGAGTACTCCCTACCAGCTGAAAAACACTAAGACAAGCAGGATTTGACAATATGATTATTTATCAGCCAGTGTAATAAAGAATTAAAAGGACATATAGATGATCTAAGTGTAATCATTTTGAGGATTTAAGGACAAAAGGATGTTTAAACACAATTAGAACAATACAAAAGAACAGATACAGATCAAAAAGAAAACACTCCCAGGGCATCAATGAGTAATTTATCAAAAGAAGCACGTTATAAAAGAAACTTGTGTCACAACAGAGTCAGAGCAGTTCACCTCTAAGTTCATAAACGGAGCTGCTCTGGAGAGCATCCATGAAAAACAAAAAAAAGTCTTTGGAAGAAAGAGAGATAATCCCCTGAGTTTTCCACCTCATCTGCTGTCTTCAAAAGCCAAAATAATCTTTTGCTGCCTTCACTGCCTGACAGCACTAGTAAACAGAGACTTTTTCTTATGAAGATCGACCATTTTCCTAAATTTCAACCAGTTAAGCCAGGACAAACATACCCAAGGCATCACTTTTGCATTAATGCAATTACAACTTATCTTTCAGAGCTTGCATGATAGTGGATCAATCATTTCCCAACTGAATTCTCAGGGATGGCAAACAAAAGAGTATTTAAAAAAAACCCCCAAAACTCTTTTGGTCACTGCACCACGTACATGGAAGCCTATGATAACATTGTTAAAGCCACTTTGAGGAGTGCAAGCTGATGGTGACCAGCATCAGATCTCATCTTCACCAGAGCAAGGGCAATTCACAGCAGATACCTCACCAGTGAGCCTCTGCAGAACTCTGCTGGCTCCCTATGTGCCCCTTTCATGAGATACAGGGTAGAATGATGCAGTTGACAGCATACACTCAAGACAGGTAAAGTAGAGATAAGACATAACTACTGACTTGAACGTGCACAACAGCTTTCTTGGCATGCTAAGCATGTCTCTGTATGCTGCTTATCCTGCAAAAGAACATCTGATTAATTGCACTGCAGCCAAACACTGAGCTTCAGTATCACTGTTTGGTTTTTTAAAAAAAACCCAAACTCTTAAAGCCACCCAAGAACATGTTTATACTATTACAAAGTAAAACTATAAGAGGAAGTGTTTGCAGAAGACATAACATATACTCACTGGCATCACTGTTGGGCTACTTCTCTCTCAGATGTAAATGAACTGATTTGTTATCTTGAATCCTATATAAAAATAATAATATATATGCAATGCCCCTCAATTCCTTTAATATCTACAGCACTGATTTAGAATTACTATCTTAATATAATACACCACGATATGAAATAGTTCATTTATTAGAAGATATTAGAAATGTGAATTCTTTTGAAGGGAATGGTGAAGAAAAATATTGCACAATTTTCAAAATATCAAGCAAAAATTAAGTTATTCTACTGTCCGACTTCATACAGTTAAGAGTATATAGTTATAACCTTTTTCCTCGGTCTCTTTTCTTCAATTACCTTTTTTTTTGATACCTTGTGTCATGATGTATTTCTCAAAATCATTGTCTAATTTGCACAACTCAGATCACTTTGCTTTTTGACCTTGCTCCCATTTTTCTAATAACTTATTCCCTACTTTCATTTCTTAAAAGTTTATATTTGCTTGTTTTTTAAAAAAGAAGGACTTGAGCAATCTTTTACTATATGATCATGAATATTTCAAAACACCCTTCAGAAAAACAGGGTATTCTGAAGAAAGAAAAATTCTAGAGTCAAAACCCAGAGTCGATTTCAAGCACTTTTTCAAGTTGATGGAATTATTCAGTTCTGGCTATAAGACAAAACTGTAGAGATTCAGTAGTAACACAGGACATAATTATGTCTTTCAATTAGAAATCACAACCTCAGAAGTTATCAATATAAATGGCAAAACTATTGATGTTTCTATTTCCCTTTTTATTGCTAAAGAAACTCCAATTAAAGCAAGCATAGCTTGACAAACTGGTAAATAAATACCTCCTCAGTTATGTATTAAATATAATCTGAAAAGAGTTGACTTCATAAGGCAGTAACTTAAATGCTCTAAGACTTTAAATTTTGATACACCAGTGAATTATAGAGCATAATTCCTTCTCCATAGTTGAATTGTAGCAGTATATATATATTTTAAAAGTGCTGAAAACTAATTTTGCTGAAACTAATATCCCCATATCTTTTCTTCAAATTCTGTAATTCAGCATATTACTATATATAGCCAAAGGGTAATTGGATATAATTCACTTGATTTCTTCCCCTGCTCTTTTGCTTGGGGGTCTCATTGACAAAACACACGGGTCACATTAACCTGAAGTTCTGCTTGAATTAATTTCATGTCAAAAGTGTTTTACATAATTAGCACATACTTAACAGGTACTTCGATTATTAGCACCATGGATTTTCACTATCTTAACGAAAGTACCTGTTTTCTAACATCTCATGTAATTGTCCTTTCACACCACTCTCCTCCTGTGGAATAAATTCTCAAGGCTTGAAGAGCTTTCTTCACCTTGGACAACACAGCAGTCTGACAGAACCACAGCATGGGGAGTGAAGGACCTTCCCAGCTCTGAGTAGAGACCAGCTACGTGCTGCTTAATCCTTAGTTTAGTGCCCTTGCTCCATGGTTTTGCCCTTTTTCCTGAATTACACCATAGGTGAGAGCTATTATTTAGACCATATCGTTTCTTTGGTGTAACACTGCATTCCTTATCTGTAATTCCACTGCATCATTAGTGTACTCCAGGACATAAGGGTATTGCCACTAACTTATCATCATGTGTAATACAGAGAATGAGCAAAATCCAGCTTTACATCAAGTCGTGCAACCTTTGGAACCTCTATTAAAATGACATTATTTACTTGACTGTTCATCATCCTCTGTGGAGTCTTATTGCTTCATTAAAATTAAGTTATTCTACTGTCTGACAACTTCATACAGTTAAGAATATACAGTTATAACATTTTCCCTTGGTCTCTTTTCTTCAATTACCATTTTTTTGATAGCTCCATGTCCTGATGTATTTCTCAAAATCATTGTCTAATTTGCACAGTAGAGATAACTCTGCTTTTTGACCTTGCTCCCTGGCAGAAACATACTTGGATTCTCAATAATCATGCTGTGTTTATACTCTGAAGTGACAGAACTCCAGCATACACAAATTCTTGCAGAGTTTTTGAAACTACTTCTCCATTTCCTAATTGGTCACCCTTCTTAGCTTGCACTCCTCATCCTCTGCCATCCCCACCCCAGCAGCACACACATTCCTCTGACCCTCTCTCCCAGTACAGTATTAGGTACCTAATGAGGCTGCAGTGTCAGTGCTCATCTAATTCTCCTCCCCACAACACGCTGCCAACAAGATCAGAAGTAAGTGCTACTGAACAAGCAAGAAAGGACTTTTTCATTATTTCAGGCCCTCAAAAATAAATTTATTTTGTCACGTGCAATTTCTAGAGAAAGCCTCCATGGCCCCAGTTACAGAATTCTGCCTCCTCCTTTTCACTGGAGCTTACCCAGTATAGAAGTTCTTTATGGCTATCACTGCTGACAGTTCCTTTGCAATCCTGGCTGTGGCTCTTATCTTGAGTAACAATCTCTCCTTTACTTACACTGTTATTTTACATCCTCAGTATTGACTTAATAGAAGCAAATCCAAAGTAGCATTTTCTACCTTGTATAAATTTGCCTGCCAAAATGTACTGGATGTACTGAAACATCTTATACATTTTTATACTGAAAAAGCAGCAACTTATTTTCAGGCTATCATGCTGTAATTCCTGTACCACAGAAATATCCACAACACTGATACTTCACACGTATGAATAGGGAAACCAGAGCATCTACTGCAAGAACCTTTAAGCAGACAACCTAATAATTACAAATTAAAGTCCAGCAAATCTCCCAGTGGGACTCAGACTAAAAAAACCTGTTTATATTCATAGAATCATAGAATTGTTAAGGTTGGAAGGGACCTTATATATCATCTAATTCAAAACCCCCCTGCCATGAGCGTGGACACCTCCCACTAGAGCAGGTTGCTCAGAGCCCCATCCAGCCTGGCCTTCAAAATTTCCAGGGATGGGGCTTCCAGCACCTCTCTGGGCAACCTGTGCCAGCATCTCACCACCCTGATGGTGAGGAAACTCCTTCCTAACATCTAATCTGAATCTACCCAACTTCAGTCTTGATCCAATACCATTATTCCTCACCCCTTTTTGGTGGCCCATCACAACAGTAATCAGTATCTCCTTCAAAAGTAGCCAAAGTTTACACAACACACCTGAATAACTCATTTCATGGTACAAAACTGTAAGAAATACTTGACTGTGATTTTGCAATTAAACCCAGTTTTACTATTTGAAATAAAGCACTGCATGGCATGAGCAATCTGACCATATGCAGAGCAGGGGGAGAATGACAGTCTGACAACTCCAGTTCAGTCACACTATGGTAAAATACAACACCCAACTCTTTCCACAGCACTCCTTGAGGAATTAGCAATGCCAGTACAGTCTGCTCAAGCTATGGCTTGATTTTGTGGTTGTTAATAAATGGGTTGTTTCCAAGAAATTTCAAGCTGTTTTCCATACAGTTAATACAGGATGGTTTACAAGATAAATAGAATGGACCAGGTTATCCACAGGTTGGGTTTGGTGGGTTTTGTTTGGTTTTCTGATTGTAGAGTTTTATTTTTTATATAGTAAATAGGAGTAAATATTGTTACTTACTTAAATCAACAGAAAACAAACTGAGTTAACTTCATGCTTACATAACCAGCAGTCCTATACTCTTCATTTCAACAGATGACCTTGCCTTCAAGTTTTCTCCAATACAAATTCTTGAATGAGTATTAGAATATGAAATGCAGCCATATCACCAGAGAAAACATCCCAACTCTTAGACTTCTGCAAAGCCCCAATTATTCTAGAAACCTCCACACTGTGCCAAGAAGGGTACCTACTTCTCAAAACATTTGTATTGAACAAATAAGAGTTGTTTAAGAAAAAAAAAAGAAGGAAAAAATGGGTTCCAACTAAGACCTTATCTACCTGTTAGATATTATTTGCACACCTATGAGACATTTGTCAAGAAATGTTAGTTTAGAAACAGTTAAGCTATAAGGGTCCACTCAAATGACAATTAGAATTCTGTTAGAACAGTTCAAGAACCAGCTTAACCTCTGTTAATTTGTACATTTTTCTAGCCTGTATGGAGGTTTATCTAAGTGTACTGAACTTCAGTTAAAATAGCAGTAGTTTAAATTTACCTTATTTCAGTAGGAAAAAAAAAGATGCATACTGCAGTTCGTTTGATAAGGCAACAACTTTTATAAATGTAAGCTACTTGTAGCTGCAAGGAACCACAGGAATATATCCAAGCACATGGTAAGTCTTTGTTGCATAACAAGCTCCATCAAGATTGTTCTTAGTCACAGATAACAATTCCCACTGTTACAAAAATCTATGCTCAAATCAGTACCTCCCAGGGAAAGATTTCATTGCAAAGGCAATAGGACTTGGGGTGACAAGCTTCAAGGTGGAGAGTAAGGAAGAAAAAGTGATAGCTTACCAAAATCATCTGATACTTAAGGAAAATCAGCAAAGCAAACAGAACTATCTCCTAAATTTTGTTGCAGGTAAGATAGTAGAGCAGAAAGAAAAACACTTCATGGGTATTACAGAAAAGTTAGTGTATTTACCATTTAATGTTAATTAAACAATCAAAGTACTGTTTTAAGCTCACTCAACATATTAATGTGTTCTAGATTTTGACCCTAAGATGTGAGAAATTAGTTTTATGGATTAAATTTAGAACAACTTTAACAGGATACAGTGGATAGTTCCAGAAGAAAAATCAGCACATTAGATAGCAGGTTCATCACTTCCTAGCAACAGGAACAACTTTAGCTCCACTGTGCTCATATCAGTATGCTCTAATGTGTGAAATCTCATTAGCAGGGAAAAACTACATGCTTCCCAGAGAGAGGGATTTACTACAGAGGACTAGAAAGAACACAAACAAGAACATTCCACTGCTGATAATTCTTAACTTGCTCAACTGAAGAAAACAGGTATAGAACAGGTTGATGGAGCTGTCACCAGTGGACAGATGCTACTTTATTAGAGAATACAGAGAGGCACCTCAGCTCTCAGTTTCCAAGGCAGGTTAAGACCAAAGACCTGAGACTACCCACACTGATCACAACTAATAAACAGAAGCACAAAAAAAGGAACATGGTCATTCATGTGTTTTGTTCCTTCAAACCCAAGGCAAATATCTAGATATGTAATAAGGACATAAACCAAAGGAGAGCATGTTTTCAACAGAAGGTTAAAATCCCTTCTATTAAAATACCATCAAGTTGTATCTATGGCCAACTCATCTTCACGGAGCTCCACATGACCCATTGAAAAACATTCTTCCAACAGAAAAAGTAAAGTAATCAGGTATTAAGCTGAACAGACTAACAGCACAGCTAGTAAGCACCTAGACTTGGTTCACTGGGCTGATTGCTGGAAGGTGATCATGTGTATGGAATGACAACAGGGCTAGATGAAATAGTGCTTGATTAAGCAAGATCCCTTCAAGAAGACATTGCTTATGACATTTTTATCAAAACAAATATACTTAGAGCAAGAGATGTTTTTTACTTAAACTATTATGACGGCAGGCACAGCATTTAAGACACCAAATGGCTGCCCTCTAGAACATTGAGTTTTTGTCCCATATCCAGACTACTAAAACCTGAACAAATGCATTTACCATTCATGCCTTCAACCACAGAAAGAGGTGTCTAACAGCAGAGATACCAGTGTGCTTAGACTGGTGTATCCACATTTCATTTAGTTCACAGGTTGAGAAGTGAACCTCCTGATCATTCCCCGTAGTGGGTACACATCAGTTTGTATCTTCAAATGATTTCAGTACATTAATCTGGATTTCTTTTGGATTAAACCAGAAGGTGTGCTGAAGTAACACACCTGATGTATCCTAATCACCATGAAGTTTTTGAACCCACAACACCAATCTAGAACTGATTTCAAGTAAGCCTTCCCTTCTCATTCCAAATGCAGGGGTATCATCTGCCCTGTCCTACTTCACAGAGCTACACCTACTTCACCATAGTAGTTGCTAATGGTCACATTGTCAAACTTGGATTGTCTTCTGGAACATCTTCAGAACTGCATTGACTTGGGGAGGATCTTGGCACAATTTCTGCAAAAAGCAAGCCTGCTTCAGCAGCACCCTAAGCACAGGATCCAGCCATCTGGATGGACTGCAGCAGGAGAGCAACAATTGATATAAATACAGTTAAAAGTAAATAAAATGCATGTGATTTATCTGCTTTAATAACTCATCCTGTGTTGCTAAGGAAAGTGATTATTGTCTTGTGCCACACTCAGTGCATAAAAATGGTACTTGCCTGAAGGGTCATCCAAAGAAGAGCAACTGTTTTACACCTTGGTGCTAACAGACAGGTTCCTCACAACCACACCTTGTCACATTTAACTCTCTCACACTATCATGAAAACTGGGTTCCTTAAGTCACAAACACACCTTCAGCATTTCTGAAATAAATATCCACCTCCTTTTCCCAGTGCTTTCAGGAAATGACTATGTATTTTTCTTAAGTCAAATAAGCAGAATATAGGTATTTTTATTGTGGCCAAAAAGATTCAATATGGAAATTTTGACCTGATTTAAAACTAATCCTTTTCCTCATCTGAGACTGCAGAGCTAGCCATGAGCCCCAAGTTGCTTATTTGTCAGACTGAAGTATAAATCCTGATAATTCACGTTTCTTAATTGACCCTTTCACCAAAACACCCCAGTAACTAAGTGACTCTTATATTGGCACAAGAACAAATGCAGAGTCTTGAAAAGACTCTAATATACTTTCAATTTGGAAGCATTTTGATCAGTTCAGAAAAATTACCTTCAGTTAGAGAGTTCTTCATATTTTTCTGGGATTTTCCTTTCTATTGTCATTTCCATAACAAAACATGGCTGCTGCTTGTCACCTGAAAAAAAATTTGCTTAGCTCATATCGCTAATGCAGGATTATTCATTCCTTGGAATTCTTATGAGTTTCATCAAATGAATTTCTCAGAGATTCATCATGAGGGTTTTTATTATGTTTACAGTTACTGAACAGTTCCGTTTATAGCTAGTGCTTGCTGTTGAAAGGCTGATATTTCAGTTTAACAGGTCTATCAGTTCTCAAGTTTGTAACACAAATATCAAAATACAATTTTAGGATTCATATTTTCGTACTTAGGGGCTGTGTGAGATTTTACAGCTTCAAAACAACTCTGGTAGTTGAATCATGGATTCAATATGCACTTGTAAACAGTGAAAATAAAATATGTGGGACTACAGCACCATTTTTTCATCAGAAATAAGATATCTCTTTTACCCTATTCTCATTAACTACCCTGCATTATATACTTTGACCATTGGCAAAAAGATGTTCCAGTTGACTCCAGCCACACATGAACATCTCATGTTCAGGAGAGTTTCAGAGAATGACCTCATCAAGATTTTTTTGGCATCAGAACTCAGTAGGAAACGAGACTATAACTGGAGTTGAGTGCAATAACCTACAAACAAGATTATCCTTCATTTCCATGTACAGCTTGAACTCTTGTGTCCCCATTTCCCCATTACTCCTACCTGACAAAATGATTTTCTCTGCTGTGGTGGGCTCCTCTCCTCTCAGCCTGTTCTCCTTGCTGACCTGCCTGCAAGAAAAAGAAAAGACATTTGCAAAGTGGCACTGAAGGTCTGAGGATGAACAACATTTTCTTGATAAATCAGAATTACTCTGCACATCATACACATTATTTCAAGATATATATAGATATAGATATATTTGTTTTTAATTTGATCATGGCAAAGGTCTACACCTATGGCATCGTTAGATAGTAGTTATCTAAACACCAACAGCCTCTGCCCCAAACCCCACTGTCAGTAGACAAAATTTAAAAAGCATCTCCTACTTGAAAAATATTTCATCCTACAAGTGACACCTACCTATCCCACCTCCCTCCTGCAGGCTGCTGGAAGCACTGTTGTCACTGGGAGTGATGCTCTTAAACTCCCTGAGAGCAGTTCTCTAGCAGTTCATGTAATTTAGATGATAACTTAAAAGCCCCATTATGTTAGAAGCAGCAAATGCTTGAAGTTCTGATTTATTCCATGTTCTCAGAAGAAAATTTCTACAGGGTAAGAAAAGAGAGACGTGTCATTTGAGCATCTATTAATAACCTTTTATGTATAATTTTGATTCTTCTGGATTTCTCAGTAAACAACAAGCACTGAAAAATCCCTACAAACAAATGACAAAACTGAGTTTCTGTGAAGAGGGAAGAAGTAACAACATGGTACTGGAACTAAGATGGTTTGGAACTCCTGATGGGAGATTTCTGGTATAAAAGGCTGCTTCCAGTTGCAGTGTAACCTCTGTACACTGACACAGATGTCTATACATTTCTACAGTCCAATGCTTTATTACTCTAGCTCTTAATATTTAAATGTTTCCTCAAACATTGTATTCAAACTGAGCCATCTTCCTATAATGTGTATCATTACCTGTCTGATTATAATCTACAGTTTTGTAACTATCTAGCATTACAACTCCACTGCTTAAATGCAAATAGAAGCTAATGGCTTCAATTTTATGCACCTTCTGAAGACAACATCTAATCTTAGGCAATATAGCATTTCTGTATTGCAGTTTTATTTAATCTTCCTCTATATTGCTTAGTATTTTTCAAAGTGGTTTAGTATCTTGCCTCTGTCAAGTTCTATTTTGTGGTTTTGGCAGAATTACAAGAGAACTCAACAAATCTGTAGGCTTGGGGAATGTTTTAAGCTTTGTCTTTCTGAATGACTGTCTTATTGCACTAATCTTTCTTAAACAGAAACTAGTTCCACAAGAGAGGTGCAATAAGTACTTTTATTAAAGCAAATGTTTTGTCTCTATGTTACTTAATGCTTCAAAACCATTTCAAATACTTAAATTCTTTCAATGTACCTAATAGAGAGAAACTATTTTATCGTGCTACTATTCTCTCCATAAAATAACTATTTTTACTAGTGTGCTGCAGATCTCCCCTACACATACATTAAACTCAAGGAAGCCAATAGATTCTATTAATTGGATATTATTTTCTTAGTATTTGTAGCATCAGTTGTTTTTCTGATGTACGCTTGTCAAGTTTTTTTGGGAACAAACTGATTCCAAGCATATTTTCTCTTCTTACATTTATACATCTCTGTATCCCCCCAAATACAGAAAGTTACCCAGACTACAGAACTTTGTAATTCCATCTTATAATACATAAAACCATTAAACAAACCTAACTAAATGTTGGCCTCTTCCATTTTTCCCCATTTACAACATCTTCATCAAGCTCCCACTGATGTTGCTTTCTCTCCTTTTGATTCAACTACCCCTCAACTCAAAGGGCTGCTCCTGCATCCTCATGTACCCCACGGACTGGGCATCAAAATTCTTATACAAGTAGCCAATGAAAATCTCATTATCCTGCTCTCATAATTACATAAGAGGTACCTCAAAGATTCTCTATGAACTTGACACATATTTAGTCTTTCAGTACATGGTAGAACAAGTCTCAATGTTCCCAACAACCCCTGCAGTTAGATAAGCACCAAGCAACATGGAAGCACAGTGAACTATTTTGAAGTATTTCTGCTGCAGAAATGCTGAGATGACACATCTAATGACTAACTTCTAATCTGGATTGTTATCCAAGAAAAAGAAGTCCATAAAAAACTATACAGTAACTGCATAAACACATAATAGGTTGCTGTAAAAAGAAAGTATGTATAGTTTTTGTGCATTATAGATAGCAACGGGTTAAACTGCAGCAGGGGATTTTCTGTTGAGACACTGGGAAACAACTTCCAACACTGAGGAAAACCCAGTCCTACAGAACCTGGAACTGCTGAATCTTTTACTAGATGTCTGGGTAGCCCCAAGGAAAGGCTGGTGTTTTGGGAACTGTTCATTTAAATTGACATTTGTATGGATATTGCATGGTTCCAGGAATAGTGACCTGATATTTAGCTGCAAATACATAATCAGTAATTAAAGTGTCTGTTAAAGGAAGAATAAAATGTAAGACACAAAAAGGGTATAATGCTGTAAACACTTCACCTCAGCATAATAATGAAAACAAGAACATCAATTAACTTTCAGTCCAGGCACAAGTATCTGTCCAGTGATAAGCAGGACAAGAAAAGCACTGGGTTCTGAAGTAAACCTCTTCCAGAATTTTCAAGGACTAGTTTAATTATGGTATCTTGCTTGTCATGTATACTCTCAAATGGTATTAAATAAAGTTAATAACCTCTTGTAGTGGTTCTCACTTTACTAAACTTGCTCTCCAACTCAGATGCATTATTTCCACCTAAAAAGCTAAGCACCCACAGTCAGGACAAAGATATCAATGGGACTCACAGGAAAGAACACTCAGGTATAAATGGGCTTAAAAGGGAGTGAAAATGGTTTCCCAAGCTTAATGCCACAGCCATTCAAAGCCATGGCTCTCAGAACAAGAAAGGACTTGAAAGGATATTTTTTTATAAATACATTTTTGAAGAGTATACCCTTTATCATTTGTTCAAAAATCTGGAAAGTGAGACTCTTCAGCTTATTTATGGGTTACACTCACTGATATTTTTTTTCCCCTTTAACTGTATGAGTAATTCTTTGGCAATATGCCTTCAAAGTTAAAAGGATGAACATTAAATTAGGCACAGAACAATTTAGCAAAGACTGCTCAAGCAGCACACAGGAATAAGAATCTACATTTAGAATTTTATTTGGTCTCGGGATTTTAAATTGTGGCAGATAACAATCTATTAGCTCCTGAATCTGTAGGTGCTCTGCTGCTAAGTGCTTCATTTAATGCCCCTTCCACAGACACTCCCCACGTTCACATTTCCATTTAACAGTTTATAGAAAATTAAACTCTACAGGTTCTTGTCAGATGATTTTAAATTCTAGACAGAACCAGCTTCCATATCAAGCATGTGATCATTTATTATAAGCCCATGGAGAACAAACAAGTCTGTGCAGTTTTCCACCGCTGCTCTCATTCTATCACTGAACCAAACCCACTCCAGGGCTCACACCAAGCAGGAATAGTCATAACTTAACAGCAGGAAACAGAAGAATGAAATCACCTTAACAACAAAAAAAAATAAACCATCCAAAGTGCTTCAAGGATACTAAAACATAATCCTGAGTGTAGATGTGCTGGGTGACAGCACAGGTTTCTACACGACGTCAGGAGGCTCAAAGCCCCTGCAGTAACACCACCACCTAACTTGTGTTTTGCTAATGCACATGAGACAAGTCACCTTACAAGACACAATAAAAGTTTGGTCTTCGATGGGGTTCTGAGCTGCTGCTCAGTCCCAAAACACAAACACGTGCTGCTTCTACACCACTACAGGAAAGCTGTGACAGTGCCCATGTCACAATATAGCCTGGATTTAAGTAGACAGGTCTAAGATCACTCTCAGCCATGAAGCATAAAGGGCCTACATCAAAAATGGACTTCTCCCTAAGTTCAGAAGTCTGGAGAGGCAGCCTAGCTGTCCATCCAAACAGAGGGATGAGAGACAATGGCAGCTATCAGGGATGGTCTCTCCTTAAAATTATTAAGAGGGAGGAAAAATTAAGAATATTTATTCAGTAATGAAAAGACATTTACATTTTAAATCCTTGCTGTACAGGGTGAGGGAAATGTATTATCACTTAAAGACTTAAAGAAGTGGAAAATGAGAGTTGTATGTATTTAGTAGCAAGCCATTTAATAGTAAACAGTGTTTAAGTGGCCAGTTATTACTGATCTTAAGACCCATAGAACTCTTTTATTCATACTCTGCCAGGGGTCATTAAAATAATGTTATAATGAGCCACCTACAAACTTTATAAAACTTGTCCTTTTCTAGACATACTTCTGAGCCTTTTAGCTCCAAGGAACCTGAAAGCTGGAAATTTCAGGAAGAACAGCATCACAGAGCTTCTCACTTGTATAAAAGGAGCTATTCAGTCGCAGCATCACCAGAAATGAGAGGAGATCATTATGAAGTCAGGATGTTTCACTGATCTGCATGGAACCCTTTGGTGGTCTCAGTCTAGTTGCTTAACACTAACTGGCTCCTGTCTTGGCAAACTCAAACGAATAAAAGTAATAGAGACTAAATTGTATTGCATTCATTTCAGATGTAGAATATTCAAGCCTTTACAAGCAGCCCTGAAACTTCTTTTACAGCCCCCAATTGGAAGAACAAATCTGAAAAACCTAACATTGATGAATCATGAGTTCATCTTATTAGTGCTTGTCTAAAGTGATATTCACAGAGAATAAGTTTTACTTTGTGAGGTTTTTCCTTTTTATTTGTTAGAGAAATTTGGAAACTAATTGGAATATGCCAAACGATCCTTGTGTCTGTAGAGCAGAGAGGATTGAGTTCTATAAGAATGGCCAGAAAAGGGCAATGTTCATAGAGAGAAGATGCAGCAGAAGGGTTTGTGTGCTTAGAGAGAAAACAAGAGAAATCCACAGCTATTCAAAAAAGTGAGTTACCACAGGGCCTTGGTAGCAGGGGAGAAACAAACCTCTATCAGAGAAGGCATTCGAGTCAGTCTGGATTCATGGTGATGTCATTCCATCACAAACAATCTAAGTCTGCCCTGGTTTCTGCTGGGACAAAGTTAATTTTCTTCCCAGGAGCTGGTACAGTGGCTTTTTTTGGATTTAATGTGAGAATCATATTGGTAACACCCTGATGTTTTATCTGTTCCTAAGTAGCACTTAGCCCAGTTTAGGAGTCTCAGTCTGCCAGTGAGAAGGTGCACAGAACTACCCAAAGGGATCCTCCATACCATAGGGCATAATGTCCAGTATACAAACTGGGAGGAGCTGAGCAGGAGGGGCAGATCAGTGCTCAGGGACTGGCTGGGCATCAGTCAGTGGGTGGTGAGCAATTGCACTGTGCAGCACCTGCCTTCTCTTGGGGTTTAACTCTTTTTTTTCCTCCCAGCCTCTGCTTCCCACCCCACTAAGACTGGGAAGGAGTGAGCCAGCAGCTGCCAGGTGTTTAGTTGCTGCTTGGAGATAAACCACAACAAAGTTACAGCAGTTCTATCCAAAGCTTAGGATGAAACCACTGCTTATCAAAGCATCTTGCAAGGCTACCTGCAATCTGAGTAGTATGTTATTTTTAACTTTATCAGCTTTATAAGGACTACTGTGGCAGTAGTGACAATATGTACCAATACAAAAAATACTTGAAAATTAATCTCTTGCTTTTAACTTAGTTGTCTAAAAACATTCAGCTTGAGACCTG
This sequence comes from Brachypteracias leptosomus, assembly GCA_013401335.1. Lineage (NCBI taxonomy): Eukaryota > Metazoa > Chordata > Aves > Coraciiformes > Brachypteraciidae > Brachypteracias > Brachypteracias leptosomus. The sequence goes on from VYZX01024463.1 coordinate 304,970, forward strand.
CACCTCCTTGAATATACTACTAAAAAATTAAATCTACTAAACCAGTCTATCTTCGAAAGTAAATATAATGTGAAATAAAAATGAAATAATCCCCTTACTGGCAGCTCTGTGCGTGGTCATTTCAGGAGAAGACGACAGTAAATGCCTTTGCATTGTCAGAAGGCACATGACAAAGATTTGCAATGTTCAAGTTGACAAATTTAAGCCATTAAATTGTAACAACTGATGCAGAGTAAGAAAAACTGAAATTCCCTGCTCTTCTCTCTTGCCATATAGGAGTATGGATATATTGATTGGTGATGGAACTCCAGTTTTCATAGGAGAAAAAAAAATCTGAGCAAAATCATATAAAGACTTAAGTATTCAGTCAAATTTGTTCTTCAGGAGGCTTCAAAGTAATTGAGATTTGAACAACATATCTAACATTCACCTGAACCACCATAAACACTTCAACACAAACAAGTAGAATTACTACCTCTAGAATCAAACATGTGTTTTAAAAGACACATGTTAAGAGCACTCTACCAGTGGCTGACGTTTATTGATCACTCTTCTTACTAAGCATAACTTTAAACAGTTGCACTTGAAAGTTGTGAGAGACTTGATCATGTTCTACATCTTCCAACAAGGCTTTCACCTCATTCCCTGCACACCTGCTCTGACTTCTCCTCAACTGTTTTGTTCAAAACAATCAACTTCCCACTGATGAAGCACATTTAGCAGAATAAGCACCATTCTTCCTTAATTTCAATTACTTTTCCTGGTGAATATCTTGCCATTGAGCTGCAGAACGTGATCTGTGACAGCACTGCAGGCTCCTGCCACTGAATAGAAGTCATACTTTGAGACTGAATCAACAAAAATGGTGTGGCCCTCCATTCAGGTCAACTGTGAGGAGATACTTGTTTGACTTCAGTACATATGGTGGAAGCACAGAGGGAGAAAAGAAGGAAAAAAAAAGAGCAGGAGGTACAAGAAGCAAGATGCCATGACCACCTACACAAGGGTTTGCAGCTAACCCAGCCAGCCCTAAGCTCTTCCACTTCGCTGCATTCACACGAGGTTCACGCTGTGCAGAATAACAGCTCCCACCTTCTCTAACACCCACTAGAGTTGGAAAATTAAAAGAGAAGGAATTTTTAAGAAGTTGCAATTTTGATGAATCATACCTTGCTTCTACCTACTGTACAAAAGCAAATTATTCTATGATTTATCCTACAGGACTAACTTTACATTATAACAATAAAAATTCAGGTCAAATAACATCATATTCAGATGGTGTCTCCAGGGGAGACTGAAAATATGAGGATCTCTCTGCAAGTCCAAATCTTTGTTCCTGTATTATGGTGCATCTGGTAAGGATAAAAGCTGTACAAATCATTCAAAATATTGTTCACAGTCCAAGTTTCTTCATCCTAATTAGATTAAACATTTTTGAAATTCCTTAACCGAGGTCACTGTATTAATACACTTTATGGATCTATACTTAAAACACATTTTCCTTTTAATTTAAAAGTAGATCTACTTAATTGTAATAGTAAATAGGAATTAACTAGCTCAGAATCCTTTATTTTTTGAGTTCTCTACTTGGTAGTTTGAAAGATAAGTAAATGAAGTTCTTTTTACTAAAGAAAGAGTGAAAGAAATATTGCAGAACATGAGAGAAAAGCAGGAAAAATGAAGCTAAGTGTACATTTTCTCCTGTTTCTTCGGATAAAAAGAAAGCATCTTTAACAATAGTCCATTCTTAAAGGAAAAGCCTTGAGAAGTGAAGGCATAGGACAAAAAGAAGTAAGCTGCCAGGTACTTTATGCCCAGCTCTCTCTAACGCCCCAGACATCACAGAAATCACCTATTTCTCTCCTACGCTTCTCTCACTGTCATCTGAGTCAAGGCTGAGGAGAAACTTCTCATCACAGCCACTGTGAAATTGAAGACCTTCACCCCACTCCACTGGCAAAGGACACAACACTGCAGAACCTTGTACCTACAAGAGTTTGACTGAACAGTTGAATTTCTCTGCAAAAGTTCAACATCAAATGCTTACAAATATCACAACCCAGGACCCTCAATCGCCTCCCTCAGGCTTCCCGAGCCAGACGTAACTTTATTATTTCTCTTTAATGCTTCTCAGTGGGGTTTTTCATCCCAATAATTAATCCTAGGTTGGTTTTGCTTTAAACAATATAAACTTTTAACAGCCATAATTTTGCAGCAAGAAGTCCCCCACACTGGCAGCCTATTGCATCAAGAAAAATCTTGTTTAAAGCCCTTTACCTACACTTTTTTCAATAGTGCTTAATTCTTCTACAGCAAGAAACAATGATAAACTCATCTATGCCATTCTTGATTTGCAGATTATTATATCATTAAATGTGTCTTGTGTAACTGGAAAATGTTATGCTACCTACACATTCCTATTATCTGAAGCATTCTGTGTGTCTTACCATTCCTGTTGGTCTTCTTGAAACACTTTTTCTTCTATAACCCTTTTGAAATTAAGATAATTGAAGACAAAGGCACTTACCAAGGATTTTACAACAACATAGCAGAGGTTTTCTGATCTGTTATTTTTCAACAGTGTATATAAAAATTCCATCAGTAACTGAAAGGCTAAAACTCTTAACACTCTATTTTGTGCATTCTTAGTAACTGATATTTCTGTTCCATTGTGTAATTTCCTCCTCCTGTTCTGTAATTTTCCCTAAATGACCAGCAGGCAGATAGTTATGAAATTCCTTTAAATTGCTGGTTCTTTAGAAGCTGGAATAACAAAGTCATTTTATAAAACGACAACTTAGAAGAGCTTCTCTTACATAGACCGAAACACAAGAGGATTCTTTATATACATAGTTTAACAGTAGGATTACTATAGCTTGTGTCTGCATCATCTGGAAATAGCCTAATGATCTCACCAAGTTTGTCATTTCCTACAAGGCTTCTCACTGACCCCAACATTGTTATTTGGTTACTGTCTGAGCTACTGAACATGCTACTAAACCTTCTGGTTTTGCTGTGCAGCAAACTACTAGCAACAGGCACTATAAATACTCCCTGTAGTCACAAGTGTTTGGATGGGCAGCTCAGCTCAGACAAACTTTCAAAGTTCAGTCCCACATTTTCACTGAAAAAAAAAGGATGTATAACTAAGGTACTAAAAGCTTTGTGCCCTGCTCAAAGTGCAGGAAGGCAAGTTTTGCATCTCCTCTGCTTCTGTTCCATTCTCTGCCAACACCCTACCTGCTCTGTGTCAAGGCCCAAAGAAAAGGAATTAAAATATTTTATCAAATGCAGACTGAAATAGTCACAAGATGCAAGTGCCAAAGGACCAATTTTGCAAAAAGCTACTAAAAGGTACTAAAAAGACTAAAGGCAATCTCTTGACTCATCCTCACGTCAGCCTGTTCTCACCCTGTATATGAGGTTTGCATCTTTTTGTGAGAGTCCTCCTTTTCCTCCCCTGTAGAGTCTCCCAAGTTGCAGTTATTGATTACTGCTCACCAAATTTATACAAAAGCACTTCAAACTGCAAGAGAGGATGCATTTGGTAGCTGCACTAGGAATAAACTTCTATTCAAAAACCAACTACCACAATAGAAGTAACTCAGCATTTTCTTTTTAACTCCAGCTTACGCTATCTCCTGCAGAGAGCACAGGAATTATCTGCAGAACTAGAAAATCAGTGTAGATGGTTGTTAGCTTGGAGTTGTTCATAGTTTCAAAGACCAGATGAATCAATTCATACATAACCCATAATTTTGAATTCTAACTTGGTAGTTCCACTCAACCAGTGATCCCCTTTTTAGGGTTTCACTTTTGCTTGAGCACTTGTCTTCAGGTCTTAAATAGGCTCAGAAATATTAAATAGGAACTTTCTAATACTGCATGTGAAACAAAGTTACAAGTACGGCCACAGAATGCTTCTGCTTCCAAAGTTTTATACTTAGAGAGGAAGAAATAATTCCTCCATTTAAATATATTTGAGTAAAGAATGAACATGAAAGGAAATCAGCATTGTGGAGAAGCCTACCATTAAATATGAATCAAAGGTGTTTTACAGATGAAAGGAAATACCTTGTCAACCTCACCTTTTATCATGTGTGATTCCAATAATGAGTTTAGCAGACCTGTATTTAAAAAACAGCTACTAATCTGTGTAGTCAGATACTGTCTTTAAAAACTATGTTAGCCTTTTAAGGTTTTAAAGATATAAACTCAATTATACCTCTAATGCAGGAAAGACAGTAGCTTGAAAAAAAGGCAATCCAAATACCACTATAGCATTTTTTGTACCTCCCTACAAGAACAACAAACTTATTTCATCTGAGAAGATGACCTCAGAAGGTCACCTGGCTAATGTCCAGCACCCTCCTACACCACGGCTGAAAACTGCTAATATGAATTTTGAAGCAGGTTGCTCAGGACCATCTCAGCCAAGTTCTGACACTCCTCAAAGATGCTGATTTCACTTTCTGGGCACCTGTTCTACTATTGATGACTATCACCACAAAATTTAGTTTCTTAGCACCCTACCGGAATTTTTCTTGATGCAACTTGTACTCATCATCCCTCTTCTTTATCAATCTAAACTTTAGCAGCTGTATTTAGGTTTGGACTTGAAATAAAGCAGATGAACAGATTTCTTTTTCTTGCTGGTTAGCATCAACTAGAAACTGCCTAACCCTGTTTTTCACTCAGAATGATTTTTGCATCTTAAATATATCCCAAACAACCCCTGGCTGTTCATACATGCTAGATGCTGAAACAATTCTATATACAGATTCTTTACCATTGCTGGTGCTAAATACACTAAGCTGGAGAACAGCTACATAGCTTTAAAAATACAATTGCAATCACAATTTTCATCTCCCAGGGAAAAACAGTGTAGCCAAGGTCACAACTCTTACCAAAAGGTGTCCCTTCTGTGGGGAGCGAGGAGAACAAACCCATCCATCTGTCCCTGGGACTTGGTGCCAAATTCTTACCCACACATTAGGAGCAAAATAGGCCTAAGAATTATACTCTGTTATCTACTGCTGTGCAGTGTGGGGGTAAGACTGTGGTCAAACCATTGCTAGCTGGCCTTCCAGTTGCACAAGCATCAATGACTTCCTCAGTATCTTCTGCCAGACACAGATAACTGCTGTGATAAACAGGAGAATTGGGCCACAGCTTCCCCCAGTCACAGTCCTCCTGGGCCATGACAACACAGACCACCAGATCTTCAACCAGCCTCTGTGCCTGCTCTAGCCACCCGATATATCAGCAGCAGTGAGCTTTGACACTTGAAATTCTTTGTGCCTTCTGATTTCAGCAACACACCACAAACATCTGGCTAGATAGCTTAGGACAACTTCTAGTTCTCCACAGTGCAGAAATGTAATTTGGGTTTTCATTCAAGGAATTTTACCCTTGAAGTGGTAAAAGCATGTTTGGCTCTTCATGCTTTTGCTGCTGAAGGGAACAAACACTGTTTAACAAGAAACTAAATCCAATATATTTTGTCAGAGGGAGTGATTAACAAGATGAGTCATTGCATTGTTTGAACTATGAGACTTGGAATATCAGCTGTCTAAACTCAGATCAAGTATCACTGCTCATGAATCAACATTTATCATTTCCACTTATAGCCACAAAACATTAATTAAGGAATGTTTTAAGCTACAGCACAGCCCCCAGCATATGTGATATTGTCAAAATAATCATAGAATGGTTTGGGTTGGAAAGGACTTTAAAGATCATCTAGTTTCAACTCCCCTGGCATGGCAGGGACACCTCCCAGTAGACCAGGTTGCTCAAAGCTCTAGCCACCCTGGCCTTGAACACATCCAGTGATTGAGCATTCACAACCTCCCTGGAAAACTTGTTCCAGTGTCTCAGCATCCTCATAGTGAAAAACAACTTCCTTACATCTAAATGTATCCTCTTTCCAGTTTGAGCCCATCACATTTTTCTTCCTCTTGTAATTTGTGCCACACCATTTCTCCCTAAAACAAAATTCCACCCTCTACAAGACAGGGACCTAATTCCACTATGTACCCTGGGAAAAAACCACAGCCACAGACAAACACAAAGTAAGGATTCAGGAGAATTTCACCCTTTTCTGCTTTTCAGTAACCAGTGTTTTCACATTTACCTCAAATTTAACACTTACTTGTTCGATGCTTCTGATGTTCCCAGGAAGCCAAAGATATCCTGTTTTATATTATTTTCTTATATTCTTATAAATATATATTCTTATATATACATATATTAAGTTTCCATAGGAAGGGGTGTGCCTAGATAAATCTATCACAGGAGCAACTGAAGATGAATCTCAAAGTTCTTACACTGGAAGTAACAAGAGTAGAAGCAGCACCACTGCAACTCCAACTTGGCAAATATTAACTCGATTTTCCAAACAGGAGTTTTAGCAGTAACATAACATGTTAATGTGCAGAAAACCCTCTCACACTGGAAGAAAATAAATGACTGTAAATAAAAAGAATAAGTATAATGGCACATTTCACTATTAAGTTAAATCAAAGAATTTATTCGCGGTAGCTCTTCATGCCTATTATAAACCCAACAGCAAATTGATTCCACCACACAGTTCAGAGGATATTGTTTCTAGCCTGAGATGATCCTCTCATTGAAACACAAAAATGCTTAACTAGGATTTTTTTGCAGCCAGTTTGTCTGATGTTCTAGTAACTGTAATAAGAAAAGTAGCTTATTGCTGGGCATTCCTAATTTGTACAGAAAAACAACAGGCTGCCAAACTCATCAGATGTATTCAAGTGAACAAACAAAAGCTTATAAAAGGCAATTACCAACAGGGAACTGGTTTGAGCAAGGAATAATACAAAACAATATATATTACACACATGGATTCAATGCAAACTGTTGTTACACAGCTTATAACTCTGATTTTGAACATTCTTACAAGAAGGAAGACCAAAATTTGAAGAAACTCATTGGAAATGCATAAATTGGGGTCCAGCATCATTAGCCAGGACAGTAAAAGGAAAACACAATCAGGGCTGATAAATGCCAGAATAAAGCAGCGAGGCAGGAGTACAGAACTGGGTCACTAGATTGGAACTCTGCATTTAGAAACAACAAATATTTTTTTACATTACATGCATCAGTATCATTAAGTAAAGCCAATGAAAGGAAGGAATAACTACTTCTAATTTGCAGTTATATCTGTTATTATGGCAGAACTTCTTACACTGCAAAGAAAAGCAGCTCTTCTTTAAGTTTTACATCCATAGGTTTCTTCCTTTGCTCAGCTTAGAAGCTGCATAATATCTCTTGTTGCAGTATTAGCTCTAATAGCGTTTACCACATATTAGCCTGTGAAAAGCTGAAAAATACATTTAGAGCTAAAAAAAAAATAAATTAATTTTGTACCTGGATGATGTTTTGTTCACTAGATAAAAATAATTTGGTTCTATTTATCTGCAGTCTTTGATCATTTTGGAAGCATCTCTAGATGGAAAATTCACTGTTCAAGGACAATATTCTTTCCCATTTCACAATGTCACTGGCATTCCTGTCTTGTTTTGCTTCCCTCATTGCATTGGATAAGATTAAGCATCCAGAAATACTGTTAACCCCAGGGTTGAAGTATTTAGTTCAGAAAAACTTTTATACAATCAATCAAATTTTGAACACAGGGAAGCGGGCAAAAAGGAATGTTCTAATTATCACTAGTTAGAAAAACAGTTCTGATCAATTTGATTACCTTTTGCTTAACATGCCCTTGATATTTCAAGTTAATTCCAAAAATAAAGTTGTTGAGCATATTACTATAATATATCCCGCATAAGTCACTATTCCAAAACAGTACTATATCACAAGTTTAAAAACTAGTTTTGTTGGATTTCTTTTTCATGAGAACAGCAGAGAAACAAACAGAGGCAGGCAGCTGTTCTTGAGCTATTAGATGCAAATACCTGACATTCATAATAAAAACCTAAGGTGAGTAAGTCTGTATTTCATTAACAAACCTCTTGGGTTACAGCTGCCAGGAAAACTATAATCCTGAAATAAAAGAGATTTCAACAAATGAATTCTGTTCTATATTGAACAGAACAAAGAAGATTCCTGTTGCTTGGTAGTGTTCAAAACAAACAAGCAAGTGCCCCCCAAACCCAGAACCCAACAGAAGCCCTAAAAATCCTAAAACTCAATCCCATCTAAAAGCCTAATGGCTAAAACATTCATATGAATTAAACTCCATTTTCTTACTGTCCTCAGCACTCAGTTTTTCTCCTGCTTGCAAACTACCTTTTTAATCAAGAAGTGCCATCCTACATATTCAAAATATATATTTTGCAGCATTCATTTAACTCCTACGTATACAAAATGCTGCCATGACAACACAGATGCTGAGAGTGAGTGAAGCAGATCATGTTCTGCTGTTACTTGTATGTTGGAACAGTGCATCTAAGAATATTTCAAGAAAAAAAAAAAAAAAAAGAAACTTGTAAGCAGAAGATGTTCTCTCCATCACCCAGCAGACCTGGTTGGCATGCTCATGATGTCATCTACTGGATTTACTGCTTCCTCAGAATCTTTTGGATTTATGCATCTTATCTCCATTAGCTTGCTGCAAACAACTCCCAGATGTCTAACATTAAAACCTATGGCTTGGACTCTTATGAGCAAGACTTGTGCTTGCAGATAAAATTTCAGAGCTGATCCTCATTTCTGATTGCACTTCCAGTTGGAAATTAAACCCTTTCCTATTTAAGGAAGTAAACAAAACCCCAACACACTGAAAGGATTACTTCTTTAAACTTTTTTAAGCTTTTCTCACACCTAACGTTACATGTTAATTTAACAAAGTGAAACATGAATTTTTACAAGCACAAGTAAACAGCCAGTATATTAGAAAACAACCCAGTTAGACATGGGAGTCAGCCGAGTTTGTGACAAAAAAAAAAACAGGACAAAAAAACCACAGTGAAATTTTCCATCTTATGTACCTGCTGCTTCAAAACAGAATTATGGATGGAAAAACCTGGTAATAATGCAAGTCAGAAACCCATTCTTTGTCATGAGCTGGTGACAGCTCTGAGTAACAACCCAGCACCAGCTACATTACATCCCAACTGAAAGATCATCATTTGAGGGGAAAAGGAAAACTAAAGACCTTGGAGCCCAGCTGTCACTTCTTTGGTACCATGAATCAGTTTCTCTCAGCTACAGCCACCACATTCTCACATCCCTACATCCATGGCCTTAATCTCATCCCATCTTCTTTCTAATTTGGGTCAATCAAGAGAAGCTAAGTCCCCGTCCAAATTAATTTATAAAATTGAAGTAGATCAATCTTGAGAACAAAACTTTGATTTATTGTAGTTTGCTAAGGAATAACACTCAGTTGACGTTTACTTGGCTAACTAATAATTTCATCATTACACCATAAACGTAAACGGCTTCAAACCACAAATAAACCTCCTTCAATGCATGTTTTACATTTAAGAGCACATAAGACAGTGACTTCACATTTCCTAAAGTCTTTCCCACCTTGCTTTGCTACCGTAGATTATCTTTTGTGCTGGAGTTCTGGAAAAGTTAAGTAGCTCCTCCAGTAGCTGCTGCCCAACAGAGATCAGTTTGGTTTTTAGAGAGCACTTACTTGGAAGGTACCCTAAGGAGATCATTTAGTCCTATCCCTTTCCATACAGGGGCCTTTCCTGACATTAATTGTGCAGCATTTCAAACTTCAGTGAGAGATCTTCTGGGTTTTTTGTTTTAGGTTCTATTGCAAGTAAAGATTCTCCTAGCTATACTATATGATATATTGAGAATTGTTTCTGATGCTTCAGAAAGCCCCACACTCCCACTGATCCAGCTTTACTAATTATTGTTAGAAGAGATCAGCCAACATCTGTGAAACTCAATTGCCTACTGGTTGGAAACTCTAGGACATATCCAAGTACTCATTTTAGCTTTCAAACAATCAGTGGGTTCCAATTTTTATCATACTGGTATTAAAATTATCACTGTCATGACCACAGAAATGCTTCTGTTGCCACCCAGTAGAAAACAGCATTGAACAGACTCCTTGGACAATGGTGACTCAAGGAACCAATCAGGTCTGAATTGCCTGAGTGCCTTGGGATCCTTGGATGAATAACTCCAAGAGCCAGTCAGTAATATGATTAAAATCTGAGCTCCAAGGCCAGCTGACTGCTTTAAATCCTTATCAATGTATCTCCAGATTAACAGGAAGCATTATATCCATAACAAGGTCATTTTTCACAGCATGTAGATATTAATAATCTGACATAGAAGGCTGCTCCTAAGCAGAAAAAAAAAAAGAGAAAGAAAAAGTGCAGCTTCTTCTTACTGAAAGATTTTTTAATGTCCGAGGCCTGCCAGCACATGAAATAGTGAGATACAACCATTTTCACCACAGATACTATCAACACGTAACAACACAAATTCTCCTACTTATACCAATTCAGAGACTTCATAATAAGAGCCTTATCTTTTTGCTATTCACATTTTAGAACAGATGCAAAAGCACAAGATGATTCAGTTAAATCTTGAGTTTACGTGATCCTTTATTTTTACCTCTTTCAAAACTGTTTCATTTCCTCCACAACCGCATATAAGGAAGGGACTGCAGCACCATAGAGCACCTTTGGCCTTTAGAGTGTACCCTAATCCCTGACAGAAGGAAACAAATTTCAAGAAACTTTAGTGCAGTAACAACCAAACTAGTAAGTCATCTTAAAAATCAAAGTATATTCCCCTCAGAGAAAAAGCAGCTACATTGGAAAAGTGAGCAAAGCATACAGTAAAGAATTAAAAATTGCAACATCCACCTCTGTGTTATCTTGCCTTTTGTTCTCCACGTGTTCAGAGCCACTAGTTGAGAAAGTCACTTCTCTACTCCCTCTCCTCCTATCAGATTAGCACATACACAGCATTCTGAAGCCATAGCTGGTGGTAAAAAGAGCACTGCTACACCACCTGCCATCTAGCCTTATGGAACACTTCTTTCTATTGCCACTCCTGATCAGCATTGGTCTGAGCAAAGCTGGACCCTCAGATATCACATACTACATAAAATTTTTTCGATAAGCTCCACCCTACTCCAGTGAGACATTCATTGATAATCAGCAGCTACTTTATTTCAGATACAGGAGTATAATATGGATATACTCAAAGAGTTAACAACCATAATGTGACATGCTTTGAACTTTATTCCATATGGCTACTCCCACCAGAACAGATGGTGTAGCTATTTGTTTTCAGTTTACTCCTGGTGCACTGTTTTCTGTCTTCTGTTCAAGGGACTGTGGCTAAACAGTAAAAATGACAGCTGCCCATTCCTGTTGTCCTTTCCTTGCAGCTTGCTATCTTAAAGCTCTAGGAGAACACTGCTGAAGGAGGGGATTGCTCATATGCTGCAGGCTTTGCAATTGCTGGTTTTCCTCCTCCCCACTCCTCCACATTGCAGCAGCTTCTCTTAGCTGAGTAGACTTGCTGATGTCTGAGAAGAAACAGTAAGAGACTCCAGAGAGGAGCCAGGGACTTGCTTACAGCAGGACCAAAAACCAAGCTGTGTAAGAAATAAGTCAGCTTGAATTTCTGCACAGTTGTTTTTCCCCCAGAGAAAACTCTATGTGTGCACAGGGCAGGCTTCAGTGACCTTTCATTCTGCCATTCCTCTTCCCTCCATTGCCCAGGACACATGTAACTATTTTTAAAAATCATATCAAGAGTTCAGTTCCCATGTTTTGATAACAATTTAAAAAATAGTTTGTTACATGTGGATTTTGAAACATACCATCCGTGCATTTCAACTATATAATTTTAACATTATTTGACATCAGTGTTAATTTTACTACTTTTCTGTTTCTGTACATGTATCTAACTGAACTACCACTACCCAAGATTGCCTCATAAAACCCCTGAGTTCTGAGCTGTTTGTAACAATTGTGAATGTTCACCCTGGTTCCACAAGCTCATCAGTAAATGGGAGAAAAACAAAACCAAACCAGACAACCAGAAGAACCCCAAACAACTTGAGGATTTCCTCAACAGCAACAACAACCACCTCTATTCCTTGGGAATCAGGAAAAACGCAAGCAGAAGTCTCAAAAACATCTTGAAACTCTCCCACCTGGATTCCCCAGGAGTAACTAATTCTGTATACTCACCCAATAACTCCTGCTCCCACATAAAAGAAGTGGCTGCATATCTATCACTAAGTCACTTAACATGTTGACTACCAAAACCAATCACTAACAACACTTCAATTCCACTGTACAAGCCAACAGTCTTATTTACATCACGCCACAGATATTAGCAACTTACATCAGTACTCATTTAACATACAAAATACAACAATATTATCATCATTTGATATAATAGAGGGCCAAGACAGTGGCCTGGATAAAGTATAACCAACCTGGGAAAGGATTTATATGTTATAATAGGAATTTAATTTAAAGCTTTATTCCTGAGAGCAGGAAATAGAACATTGCCTGCCATGCAATGTACTTAGATGGTGTAACAAGAACAGGAAATTCTAAGGAATTGAAAGACAAAAAAAGGCAGAAGTGATCTGCTCTGTTAAGAAGAAAACCAGAATCCTATCTGGCATAATAAAATTGGATTTGGGTCTCTAGTGTACTCCTAAAAATGTCTATGCGGGCATCCAGAAACTGTAACTAAATATAATATTGAGTGAACATGAAAAGGGATGTGTTAAACCAGCTCTGCTGTGAAAGAAATGAAAAAAGCTAATTGTCACAAATGCCAATATCACAGTTGCCACGAGGAGCTTCTCCAAACTGTTTGAAGTTATTTGAGCTTGTTGTATATTCACTTTTTTTGTTGCTCTAAATAATATGTAAATCTTAACAAAACTAGCATCTCATTAATGACCTCAGACTGATAATATAGTATCTGTCTAGTTAATATAGTAACTAGCTGGACATACACAAAGACAAATTAAGATGAGTGTGTTACAGAAGCTACAACTATTACTCAAGGATTGATTTATAACCATTTAACTGCATAGCTATAGTTACTTAAACATTTCCATCACCAAGATATCAATGCCCTGGCCATAAACACTTGCTAGAAGTGAACAGTTACAAAGCAACATCTTCATACACTCTCCAGTTAAGTCCCAAATTATATTTCATATATATATATTCATACACTTTATATTTTATATGTCAGTATAAAAAAACCCCACAAAACACACATAGATGCTTGACTAAATCTAAACCACTTGTATTTCATAAATTCAAAGCTATGGTTTTCCAAATTATTTAGTTCCAGCTAAATTGTGAGCCCCAGGAAAGGCTTTGTATTATTTCAATCTTTTCCTGACTCCTCCTCCATGAAGACAAGGCTCATATTTAATTCAAGCCACCCTCAGTCACTTCCTTCTCTGCCTTAGCAATGACATTCTGGCTGCCAAAAACCACAGTAACAAGGCAGCAAGCAAGACCTGTGATCAATTCTCAAATTGTACTTGGATAATGGATACAGGCATATTTCATGCAGATTACAGAACAGAGAGGTCTTCACTGCATTTTCACTATGATTTATTTCATAAAACAGAGATGAGCCTAGAAAGCAGGGCAAAACCTCCAATCATTTATGTAAGATAATGACAACAACATGCATTAATTTACAATGTAAAAAGACATCTTTGGGGATTATTTCAGTCACTGTTCAATTAAGTCATTAGCTTTCATTTCTTAGTGAGACCCATTTAAAAATCATCCAAATGCCAACGTAAAAATGAAGTAAGAATTATGTACTGCTAAATTATAAAACAATCTCCCTAATGCAGAAAAATCAATTCTGCAGGCAAGGTGAAATTTGTGCAAATGCCTGTTTGGCAAGAAATAACCATTATTTAGTCTTTTTAATATTTCCCAGGAGAATTTCAATTCATAAATCATCTATTTACTTGATGATGTAATTAAGACTGAAGACAAATGACCTCTATAGCACTGTACTAGATGTAGGTTGATGGTACCTGCTCAGTAGTAAGACTATGTCCTCTCTGAGAAGCAGTAGTGAGGGCTCACCCTCATAGGCCCCAAGATCCTACACAGATGTTCCACTCAAGCTCTTTAAACACTGCATCACACACATGATAACGTTGTGAGCATTTTCACTGTTCAGTGTCTTTCACTGCTTTTAGTCACAATTACATCAACCTCACTGTGAAATCCAAATTTTCTGAAGATAAGTTTTCCTAAACAGTACCCAGTGCTCACAGTAACCAGTTGTTCACAATCCCAACGCTAGTCCCCTCAAAGAGTACTAAAGTATGTTGTAAATATATATAAAAGCTTCTGATACCAATTTGTGTCTGAAATATTCCTTTTGCCTAGCAATGTTGTATGTAGATTAGGTCACTTGGAATCATTTAGAGCACTAAGAAATACGTGGAGTTGGAAATCCCTACTCTTTCTGGTATTTCCACTATTACAGGCATTTTTTCATCTTCTTTTAGACCTTACTTGACCATTTCAAGGACCTAGGTCACTTATTTTAGTAGAGGATCCAGCTGGCAATTGCACTTTGGCAACTCTCAAACTTTCCATTATTACCATTGGATACCTTGTACTAATGTTTATGTGTATGAATTCTTTGTTTCAAACAGATTGTGGTTATTCCTCAAGTAGATACCAGACTTGCACCCTATCTGAACAGGGAATTTCTGCCACTCAGTGCTTTCATTTCACCCTAAGGCAGGAAAAATAAAGTTCATGCTGCATTTGCCACAGTGGCAGAGTTCTACACATCCATGCTAAAGCACACTAAGCACTCCAAAACTTTATGCTGCTATTCTATGTTGTCTAGGTTGACTCCTAGAGTCATCAGTATGTAGCATAAACATAATCCCATTTTTGGGTCTGCATTATCCTCTGAATTCTCCAGGATGCTCTGTGGTTAACCAAGGATGGCCAGCCAGGCACACGCTCACTGCTCATTTCATTGCAAAAGGACAGACAGAAAAACCTTATACCCTGCTTTTGTTCTCGACCTATTCACAACATGAAGTATGAAGTACTACCAGTTCAGCATAGAGTGGATACCAACATAGCTGATGTAAACATGTTTGCAGAGGCTGAAGGAATAACTGGTTTGCTGACATGGATCAGTCACTGTCGGAATTACTTCAGTTACTTATTATGTGCAATGCATCCTGTCACCAGCAAGGTTGTGTTCCCTTGGCAACTATCAAATACATTTTTTAATGTCCCTGAAGAATTTCTAGTCAATAATCATTTCAGTCCTTTAAGGCTTATTTTTAAAACTAACTTTTTTAGTTGGTTTAATCCTACCTCAAGTTTGTGTACTTACTTGATTATTGTCGGGTAGCTGAAAATGGTTATGAAGGAAAGGTTTTGACCTACACCTTAGTTCTCTTTAGAGACTTAGAGAAGTGCATCTGAAGCTATCAGAGATAACAAGGAGAAATAAAATCTTGCAAGGAACCTACTTCATCTTCCACAAGAGTATCACAGAATTGCTTTGGTTGGAAGAGACCTTTTAGATTATCGAGTCCAACCGTTAATCCAGCACTGCCAAGGCACCACTAAACCATGTCACAGAACCATAGAATGCCAGGCTGGAAGGGACCTCAAGGATGATCTAGTCCAACCTTTCAAGATAGAAAAACACAGTTTAAATGAGCTGGCCCAGCACCCTGTCAAGCTGAGCCTTAAAACTGTAATGTAAGGGAATCCACTACTTCCCTTGGGGGACTGTATGTCCCTCAGCATCGCATCTCCACAGCTTTGAAACCCACAAGATTTGTGCTCTAGACCCTTCCCCATCTTCATTTCCCTTCTCTGGACACACTCCAGCCCCTCAATGTCCTTCTTGGAATGAGGGGCCCAAAAGTGAACCCAGGATTTGAGGGGCAGCCTCCCCAGCACCCAGTCCAGTGGACACTCCCTGTCCTAGTCCTGCTGGCCACACTAGTGCTGACTAAAGCCAGGATGGTGGTAGCCTTCTTGGCCACCTGGGCATACGCTGGCTCATCTCCAGCCACCTGTCAACCAACCTCCCCAGCTCCTTTTCCATTGGGCATTTTTCAAGCCCTCACCTCAGTGTGGGGTCCAGCAGGAGCCCCCAGCAGCCCTCGAGGAGGGCCACCCTGTCTGATAAGGGGTTTAAAATCAAATGGAATTAAAGTGAACACTGAAATTACTAATTCCCGTTTCTGTGTTTCTCTCAGGTAACATGACAAGCACACACAGTTTTACTACAGATATCAGGACAACTGCAAATACTAAAGCAGAAGGATAAAAACTAACTTGAAATTCAGCTTGCTCCCAAGAAGTTTTGAACCCCCATCTATAGATGACATCCTACTGAAAATTAAGATTTCTTTCTTAATTAAAAACTCCAAATTTAACTTAGCACAGTAACAACAGGTATGTAAGCTATGACGTGGTTAGAGTTCAACTATTTTAAAAGCATCTCACACATTAATACCTCAATCGCGTGTTGGAAGAAAGAAAATATTCCTGAGAAGGAGAAAGGACTTGAAGGATAAATAAACACTGTTTTATCAGGCCCTCTTGTTCTCTAGCATCATGCTATTTGTTTTCTCACGGCAACTGTTCGAAAGTAGCTGTATCAGACTCATAAGCAGTAATGGAAGAACAACCTCTTCTCTTTACACCTTGTATTCTGGACACTTCAAGGCAAGCAGTGCTACAGCTTTCTGTGCACTCTTCTGTGCAACACAACAAGCAGAGAGATTTCAACTCAGCCCATTGAAGTTTCTGAGCCCCTGTGTTTGAGGATTTAAACAGCTAAGCAAAATTTGCAATGAAACCAAATCAGATTACACTGGCATTGTTAACAGTTACTGAGAAATTATTGCTATAGTTGCACCAAGTCAAATCTAAAAGAGGTAGTATAGAGGGAGACTGGAACCCTCCCTCGTGTAAAACATTTTATTTTACAAATACCTTACAACAATGCCTGCAGTAAAAGTAGCAGAAAAGGAAGAACACCACACTGCAGCAAAATAAAGGAAGAGATTACAGAGAATACTGAATACTTGAAGTGTCAACCAGCACCATCACTTGGAAATGAAATCAAACAGCTTCACATCTTGAAGCCCTTGGTAGCAGCCAGCAGCCCTGCTTTACACAAGACTTCTCACACCACTGGGAGCTGCTCTGCCTCCTCCAGTTCTAAATATTATCCTTATTGTATTAGTAAGTCACTGGACCACTTTTAATACCTCTCATGACTTTTGTCTCTACATGCTCCTCACCTTGGACGGTACAGACAGCAAATGCCTCAGATCCTTTAAGTTCAACGGTAGAGATTCAAGGGACCACATAAACTAATATTTCACACTGAGCACTACCAACCTTCCCCAGTGCTCAGCAGCTCAGAAACTTCATCATAATTTGCCAATTGAAGATTTTCCTGCCACTGTCTATATTACAGTGGCCTTGAGTCCTGCTGCCATCTCTGTATATGCCTAAAACCTTCAGCTCCAGCTCCTATACCTCAACTTGTGTCACGCCTCATCAGTTACCAGTTTCCTTTCTTCAGCATCTTTGCAAGGCTGTTATCCAGATAAAAGGTCTTATTACTTAAGCTTTTTGCTTACTTAGGGTTTATTTTGCAAGTATTCATCTTCTTGTAAATCTCACCTTAACCTACCTTGCTACAACTGTTCCAACCTCTGCAGCTCTTCAGCTCTACCTCCACAACATGCCCACAGAAAGCTGCCTTGAATAAAACCTCCACAGAAGTTTGCAGACTGGAGCTGACACTGCCCTGCTGCCATTTCATCTGTTTGGTTTAATATCAGTGCACAGCAAACAGTACTAAGATCTCTGCATATCTAATTGTGCTATTCCTAGATGATGATTTGAATCCAAGAGAAAAATAATTGTCTTCACAATAGGAATTTTCAAAAAAGCATCAACTCTAAGACTCTTACTGAAGAAGAGAGCATTCCCCACGATGTTCTAATTCCAGGACAAAATGGGATGTCAGTTGTGTTATATCATGCTAAGAAAAAAAATTCCTACCATCCCCAATATAAATTTCAGTGCCAAAAAAGAAACAAAATACCTCATAGAAGGTTACACAAAGTTAGGAAATAACTGTAGTTGTTGATTTTTACTAATTCAACATGAAGATGAACTACAAAAGAGTCCTCAGGAGAACATACTGACAATATATCTCCTTATATGTAGATTAAAGTCAGTATCTCATAAAAGAAACATCTATTTAGAGACATCTTACCACTTGCTGACAAGTGGCAGATACAGCAGAAGTGTACAGTAATATTTTTAATACTTGCCATGACAAGAGATTTACTGAAGAGTTTCAAAAATTGGGCTTAATGAATGCAAAATACTCAATTCACCTACACCTTACAACAAGAAAGTCTTAATTAGATTCATATAAGTTGCTGTTTTGCTGGTGTCTATGGACACAAATCAAATTTAAAGTTATTAGGAAGACATTGCTTGCCTCAGAACTGTCACCTGAAAGTTTTTAAACAATCTTGGTATTGAAACGAATGGTTCTGTTGGCACACATTTGGTCCTTACTGCTGGTACTTCAGCCAGAGGGGTTTTTTTTTGCTGGTAGATATTCTTGTAGGTTGTTTTTTCTCATGGTGTTTATTATTGCTGGGTTTTTTGTTTTAACGCTATCCATAATAGTAATAAAAAAAAGAGCTATTTATTTTTAAATTGCTGTCTCCTAATCTAACAGTAAATGCCTATACACTACTCAAAAAACCAAAACCAGGCAAAAGGTCTTAAAACTAAAAAGGAGCAAACAATTGTGTGTGATTAGTACAATCTGCCTGGTGCTTCTTAAAACGCAAATATCATTGAAGGGCACTTGTAATTGTGAATATTTAAAAATATTTGGAGAAAACATTAAATTGGGAACTCTGTTACTCACTTAGAGATGAGACAGTTTTTTCCAGGAGTAATCTATGATAACTAAAACCACTAGAAGGCAGTCCAGTTATTTTCTTCAGAGCTGGTATTTTTTTCCTCACAACTGAAGCTTTGCTGCAGAAGAATCTCAGCCAAAAAATAGTTTATGGGAAAAGGAAGTCAATGGGTTCTGTAAGCTATAAAGGTCAAAATACTTCTGTGAAATATTCCCTTTGGAAAGCTTGGAAACAACCTTTTTCTCCAAAATTTTATGACAGCTGGTAAAGTGAGAAGACATATGCTTTTTGTATTGCCTAAATAAAAATGACTGATCTGACTTATTAACACTGATTCTCACAAGACAAAAACAAGTTTCCAGCAATTTTATGCAGTTCTTACTACACATTAGCAATATCTGCTTTTAGATGAGCAATATTTATCCCAAACATCTGTTTGCAGGATGGGTTAAAGGATTTAGAAATGATGCTTCCAAATTTATTAGCTTACATGAAAACTATTTTTCAGTCTATTGAGAATGATTAACAAAGCTTTCAAAGCTACAGAAATAAAAACAGGCAGTAAGGTCTGATAAAGTCATGCCTGTAATTACCTGATTCATAAACCAGAGAAGATTTTAGGGTTTTGTTTTCCATACACTTTTAGATTTCAAAACCACGGAAGATATTATACTATATTCTGGCAATATAGTGATAATTTAATTGGATAAAATAAAAAAAGACTCAAATAACACAGACATGTGCAAACAGCCTCATAAAACCATGTACAGTAAAAATCCATCCAGCTTCCAGAACAGACAACAAGTTTAACAGGAATAAGTAAGAGAATCTATTAACTGGACAGCTTTTGAGGCAGTATTAAATCCCACCCAAATTTTCTAAAATCATCTAAAATAACTATATCTTTCCATTTATACAGTAATCCTTGTTCTAAATCAAAACTGAAGAGCAGCACTGGAGAAGCAGAATTCCACTGCTCTGCCAGTGACTTCAGTTTATGGTGTAAATTTTCACTTGTGGACACAAGAACAGGTGAGAGGTGCGGGGTGTTCCTGGGTACACTCAACATCCTACCTCCAGAGAGGTACATATGCAAGAGTATTGACCTAGCAGGTGGGAAGGTGAGGTGTTGAGGCACTCATCTATCAACCCTTCTCCTCTGCAATCTGACTACAGGCCATCCTTCAAAGAATCTTGAGAAGAGGCACTAGGCTGACATGTTTTATCTGATACTTGCAAGCTCCCTGTCAACAACCAGAGAGAACACTGAAATTGTGCCTGTAAAGGCTGCTTGGCTTAAAATATACAGCAAACAGGAACTGGAATGTTATTAATAGCTTCAAAAATAGAAGCTGTTAGACAGATATGCTATTTGTGTTCCTCATGCAGACTGCCCCACTTTCTCACTATTATATATGACTCTAATGCTGTATTCTCACTTATGCATTTAAGTGCCTATGGTTTTTTCTAGAGAGCTTTTTCTACTTCAACATAATCCAGGTACATAACACTGGGATGTTCTCCCCATCATGACGCAGCACAACAAAGAGCTCCAAGCTTTTGAAAATAAAATTTTAGTGCTGACAGCTGAGTAATCTTTCACTGCTCCCAAAACACTTTTGATGCAGGTCTTGTGAGCCAGCTCTCAGATTATAGGGTTGTTCTGCATGAACTAGACCCTAGAAGCTCATACAGCCACTGCAGTTGGACTCCCAGCCAACCAGTGCCTGAAGCACAACTGCTTTCCCCTTTCCTTCCATCAGCACATCACACAACAAGAATTCCAGTTATTAGACATACAAATAAAATAAAGAACAAGAAAGTCCTGAATGGAGGGAAGCTTAGAATTTCTAGATGAAAAAAAAAATAGAAGTGTAAGGTTTTGAAGTCTCTCCCCTCTATCCACAAGGACATAGCAGGGTACATTGTTACTTCCAATCAAGAAAACTCAATGGTTGAAAAAAGATTCCAAAATGCTTTTTAATCCTCTCTGCTGTTAGATTTGTCCCACTGCTCCCTCTACTCCAGGCAGGCACATCCTCCATCTGACCTCCCTACTTACCAGCTTGTCCCAGTCTCCTTGCCAGAAGGACATGCTAGAGCACACACACAATGCAATGTAAACTGAAGTTTTCATCCTTGTTAAGCCACAACAGCTCTTTGAAAGATTACAGGTATCCTCTGGCAAGTTCAGCAGCTCTACCACAAGTATCAATATTGATAATCTCTTCCAGCTACTCTCAGAGCAAAAAAACCTGCTGTTAAAGGATGAGCACTGTGCAGAGCTACACAAAGCAAGTCCTCTCAGAACAGCTCAACAGCTACTTCCCTATGTTAATTTTAGGTATCCCTTACTTCTTCATGAAGAATTTCCTGCCCTCTAAATGCTGGCAGAGATCAAGTATTAAATTAAAATCAATGTTATATTTCCACAGTTCCTCTGCTTTCCTTGGAGAGAGTCAAGCATCACAGCACAAGCCACATGCAATGCTCTGATAATTTTGCACTTTGGCAGCCAGCAGAACTTTGTGCACAGCTTAATGTTAAATGGGATTAATAATGTATGAGATTGTCATTTGATGGTACAGGAGAGAGGTTAAACTATGTGAGAAGAGGAGAGGAGCTCATTCACCATCCTCAGAAGTTAAGGGCATGTTTATTTGACTAAAAGTTAAATTGGCAAATGTATTTATGACTGCAGGCTGCCTCAAAACTCTCATTAGTTTGTTGAAAAATTCTATCCAGTGAGCAGTCTTATTGCTGCCTCTGCTGCCCAGGCCATAAGAAGCCCCAAAGAATCAATGGTACTTAAAGAAATACATATCTGGTTTTCATATTACATAGGAAAAGGGGAGTAATGATTTTGTGTTTACTGCTAAGAGCAGCAAAGTTAAGATTCCACCTTTGATGTATTGGGATGGGATGAAAAACAAAGCTACAGAAAAACAGGATAATGGGATGGCCTGCACCAAAGGTATCCAAACAGAACCATTAACTCTCCAATAAAACATCATCCACTGTTACATCTTTTTACTGAGGAAGGAGAAGGGATACTAGAACATGATTTAATCTTAAGAAGAGTAATAAAGCAACTGAAGTTTTTAGCAGGAATTCTCAATTGTGCTGCAAGTAATTTCTCAATTTAATAGCTCCACAGCACACAAGATTAGTCCACCCTTAAATAAAGTCAGCATTTGTGGATTGCTGAATACAGGACAGAGGGAACTCAAAGTATTCTGTAATGCTCTTGTTTTCTAACAAAATACAGCACAAACCCCAAAATCTCCCTGAATAAAAGAAAACACCACTTTGAAGACAGACCTTAATAGGTATTTCTCAAGCACAACTGAGAAGTTAAGTGAAGAATCTTTGCTAAACTCCCATCACACAAAATGAGACTTCGAACAAAGACATTTTCTAACCGTAATAGGAAATAAAATTAAATCTCTCCTCAACAGTGGAATTGCTGGTTCACCACCAGCCACAGAGTACCCTTCTGCCCCAGAGGAATAGATGAATCATTTTCCCCTTCTACTCTTCATGAAAATAGGTTTTCATAAGTATTACAGCGCTACCAGATAGAGTCAACTTAAGTGTTTGTTTTCACCTAATACAAATACACAATGAACTGATTAACTCACCTTGCTTTTTTCCAAATTCAAGTTAGAGCCCACTGTGTTTTCATCACACTAAACATTAGATCCTGCTTTACTGAAGCCTCAAAAGAGCTCCATGAAAGCAAACATGACTTGCAGGTGTCACACAATTAGCTTAGAGACTTACAATACTGGTCAGCCCAGTGTTAGACACCATCTACCACAGAGACTTCAGCATCCAAGTTGTGGGATCTACTGTTGTGCAGGCTAATTTGTACAGAACCACCCAACCAATCAATATTGGTAGATGTTTTTCAGACTACTCTAATAACCATGTATGTGAGAAATTAGAGTCAAGCCAAGAGAGAAAAGGGATAATGATAAAGTATAAAAGGATAATATTGAGGCAAATTAAGACAGAATACAGTGATTTAATCCACATCATCATCTGGTATCTGAAGTATGGAATTCCTAAGAAAAACTCCCTGGGACAGAAAGGAAGATGAGGCTGCTGGTCTTTGAATCGTAACATGCCAAGACAGCTCTTTAATCTTGCAGCCTATCTATAGTAACATTCTGCAGTTCTACAGAGCTGAGATATTTTTTTACTTTCCTTCCACTGTTCTTCCCATGCTATCTAATGCTAATGTGTAAACTGAGTAATAGACTCTCAGCAAAAATCAAATTTTCTGGTTATTTTTATTCCAGTGCCTACTCTTTCTGAGCATCTCCATGAGGCTTCTCAGTGAAGGGTCAAACACCTTTTGCACCATCATGTCTCTCTGACCCTTGCAGTCCTTCAAAGATGAGATGAAAGCCTAGGACTACTTTAGTTGTATCTTCACACAATCTAACTGTGGCCAATGTTTTGGGACTGAACAGATGCTTGCCCAGCCTCAACAAAAGTCATATTAGGAAATACAGTATGTTATTGATATAGATGTATTCACTCAGCCACATTCTGTATTAAGTGCTATTTAATGCAGGTAACTCAGGATGAGTTACAGCAAACTGGAAAAAATCCTGTACATGAAGTGAAAGGCAGTTACTGTACTAACAATTTGCTCAACTAGGACAAAAATTGTTAAATTACCTTATACTACAACATAAGCTTGTGCAGTAATTAATCCACTTACTAGAACCAAACTAGCAAATACAATTTCTGTTTTCAGAGCCTTCCCTGTGGACAGAATGTGAACACAACTCCAGCTCAAGTCCACATGGTCTGTAGTTCCTATGGATTGTTTCACTGTTTGCTACTAAATTCTACACATCTCTGTGCAACCCCATGAGACCCTCAATCATGCAGAACTTCAGTAGACTCTATTCACACTGAAGATGGGCTTGCCAGTACCAAGCAGGAGAGACTCCAGAGCTGAAGGATGGTCTTGACACTAAGTTGCAAAATTTTGGTAGACATTAGAATGACATTAGTAATACAAATTTAAAAATCAAATGAACTTGTATTTTTCCAGGATATAATCCATGGCATAAATTCATGGACAGTTTAAGATGGCCTACAAAATCTTATTATACTTAATAAGCACCTTTAACAGCTTCCAGAGTTAACTCACAGAGCAGCTCAAGTGTTACTAGCAAAATTTATAAAAGGCCATTTAGCCTCTAGGCAAACAAAGCACACAATTTGCCCTACACATTTCAGGCTATGCTAATCTGACAAGAACTTCAATTAAAAAAATTCTCTATCATTAGGGAGGACTATTCATAATGAGCATTTTTGCAACTGGAAGCCATTTATTCTTATTCTGGCTATTGCTAATTTATAAACACAGGCCAAACATCCACTTGGACAGGGTAATTGCACTTTTGAAATGGATAAAGGAGTTCACTATTATTTTATAAGGTAGAGGGACTGTGTGTATTCAAGCCTTACAGTCAGTCATAACATCTAGTACAGCAACAAAAGAAAAAGTACTTTTCATTCACTTTCTCTCAGCCAAAGGGGAATTCTCAAGACCCATTAAACAGGCACTTGATCCGAGTCCCAGGAGCACCCCTCTATGGATAGAGCATAAAGTGGAAGTAGCAATTCCAGCTTCCTTATAAAAGTGTAATAGCTATTTTAGATGCATGTTTTCCTGACAATTGCTTCTAAATTAAACTAGTAAATGTTCAACAAGAAAGGCCATTTCTACCCTTATGACAAGTATTTTAACAATTCCTCATCCTAGTGAGCAGAATCAGTATGAACTGCAGTGCTGCACCTCCAGAGACTGAGAGAAAACAGGGATTAAAAATGTCTTCATGCAGTAAGGAACTAAATCTAATCTATAAAATCTGGCAGAAAATCTAGAGATAATTCAAGCTGGGATGTTCTGCTCTGCATTAGAAATAGAAGTTATAATAGAATTAGATCACCTAAATTACTGCTAAGGTTTATTCACAGATAAGCTTTTTTTCACTAAACCTTCAGTGATTTCAAATACATAGTTCAAAGCCTAATTCTTTTGCAGGTTTATAGTAGCTGAACATCAGAGCACAAGTATTTGAACACCACCACCTCCACCTCATCTGCAAGCCAAAAAAAGTGTTTACCACAGAAGCCCCAGACAATTAAAAGAGACAACTCAGACATCTTGTAACAGATGCCCACGTGCACATACGTGAGCACACTATCAGTGTATCCTCATACATTTCATTCTAGGTCATCATGTGTTCTTGTAAAAAAAAAGTCATAGTGTAAGGCTGCTGTGGTATCAAGCAGCCATATAAATAGAGAGAGCAAAGCCTGGCTCCAAAACCTTCAGTTATAAGTAAGTAAATAACCAAAAATTTATTTTGTCTTCTGACATCTTCTCCTACAAAGACCTTTATTTAAACTGGACTTGATATTTAGTACCAAGGGTACTTTAATAAAGTTATCTGTCAGAGGGAAGATCTATCATTATGTATTAAATTACATAGCTCTTGTGACTCAATTTTAAACTCGAAACAGGAGGGATTTTCCATTAAGCAAGTCACTTCGAAGCAGTCACCATAATTCCCAAACTCAAACTATGTCACACCACCAATAATATTATATTACGCCTTATTCTTCTTTGCCTCAGTAGTAATACAAAAATCAGCTACAATATATTCCCAGCAGCCAATGTTTTTTCAGGTTGGGAAGCATTTAGAATTCACATGCCTACATTACCCTTTCCTTCTGTTCATTATTGTCCTATTTCCAAGATCTTATTTCCACAAATATTCTTCACATACCTTGCTAACTTTCTGCTCATTTCCATCTTCCCTGCTGATGGTACAGCTAGGAATTGATGCATGGAGTTTGTCATCCAGATCATGACAGAATCATTTCTTCAAAAATAAACAATAGAACTCTGCCTTGTAAAGTTATTACTTTTATTGGTTCTTATTTCAAAGAGTAGGAAGAAAAAGGGGAAGGCAAAGGAAACTCACTATGCACTGGTGAGAACTATAGCATTAAAAATGACTGAGTGGAAAGTAAATGGAGACAGGGGGATATTTAAAAAGATGTAGCTGTACAAGAAGTATTTCTTATAATACTAACCTTTTGAGGGGGTGGATAAGGGAATAGTTTCCTCTATTCTTATACACTGCCTTAAAGCTCCAAAGGATATGGAATCTTTATCATGAAACCCCACAGAGAGTTTAAACTATACCCACAACACAAGGATTTATAGGCAGTAATTCCTGTAAAAACAGTGATGATAAAACAAGTTATCTTCAGTTCATCAACTGATAATCCTTGCGTCTCACAGGCTGGCTTTCCTAAAGGAGATTTGATACAATTACTTGTTGAGAAACTAATCCAATAAATACCATCTCTTCACATGAATTTACATCATCAAGCAAACTGTTCAAAGTTCATGTCCTAACCATGCAAATAATTGGTTTGTTTCTCTACAGAGCATACCTCTAGATATCCGGTATGATGCATTTAGTGTTTCTTACATAATGCTTGTTTACATGCTGAAAACAGTTTAAATTACTCTGTTCTTCCTTCTTTTAGATCTCTATCAGTAATTAATACTGAACTGTAATATCACCTTGTGGGACCATAATCTGTTGCCGAGGATACTAGGAATATAATTATGATTTTATTGTAGACTAACTGAAGGACTTGCCTTTGTTGAGAGTGCAATTCAAACTCACCTAGTGTTAATTGCACCTACACACCTCCTTTCATCAAGGCCTTGTGGAGTACCATGAAAATTATACACCAACCCTCCTGTGATGCAAATTGTTTCTATTATACAGACAGGGGAACTACAGCACAAAATCTCTGGATGATTTGAAAGTAAAAACTTCAACTGGAAATTATATTCAAGCGTCACTCTACTTCTGGCTGTAACTCTAAAGAGGCAACAATGGGCACGTTTGTCTGGCCAAAGAGTCTTCCACTCTAAGTCCTTTCTTTGGGTGAGATCACCTAGACAATTGTGAATGCTTGCTGCTATCAACTTTATTCTAACCAGGAAGAAGTACCACACTAATTGTCATTCCTCATCAGCATGGTGCAGCTGTTACCTTGCTTGCCAAATCTGACAGCCCTCAGGAGAAAACATCAGTTAATTAGCTTAGGTTACACTCCAGGAAGCACAGACCTTGAAAGAAAACTAAGCAAACATACCAAGAATTAAATTGGTGCAATGTAGTGATAAAACACTGCTAGGGAGCCTGTCAAAATGAAAGCCTTGGCAGAAGTGTATCTCTTATTTACTAGGCTATCTCACACTAGCCTACTAATGTTGGACAAGAACCCCTCAAAGCACAGTCACTTTGATTCCTGGTCTGGTCCTAGTTTCATTACGACGACGCAATATTCAGAAATTGCTTTAAGCATTACTTAAGTTCAAAGTGCTTGCACCATCAGAACTGGCTAGAGTCGTTCAGATGAGATCTGCGGCCAAGCTACTCATCTTTTCTGAGGGCATTTCATGGAGATTGTGTCCAAATTGTTTCTAATCAACAGCCACACCAGACACTTCCTTGCCAGCTTATTCACTTGGCTCTTTTGCAGCGTACCTGTTAGGCTGCCCCAAAGCCAAGTGCCTCTTTTTTTAGAAACTGCTCATAAGTGGAACCCAATCACCTTTGAAGTGTTGAAATTCCATGGAAAATTATTTTGCACCATCCACTTAGATTACATATTATAGATTATCTGTTAGATGACATTTTCTTGGCAAGCAGACTACGCAATTTGCTATGGTTTGTCCACTGCCATTCATTTGCCACTTCAGACACCTGCTTTGAGAAGACAAGAACCCTGTGTTTTAAGACTTGGTACAAATTTCACTATTGTTCAAGCTTCTCCTTCCTACTGAAGTTTTAGAGCCAGTTAACTTATCTCATTACAAAATTCTGCCTGCCACTTGGGGAACAGCTACAATTTCTGAGATCCAGGAGGATGGGCTGTTCAGGATTTTTTTCCTGATGAAGTTGTTCTTCCTAACTTCAAACTATGATAATATTTTTCAAGAAACAGTTGGATTACACTTTATAAAAATATGTATTTCTTAGCTGTTCCCCAAATGGAGTCCTGGGTCTAGATTCAAAAAGAGTAGCCTCATGGTAAGTGGCACTATGACTAGTGTCCCATACCAAAATGACACAAGGACTCTATATTTAGGATAGCTGCTACTGAGTCCTGGAACACTCACCAGAAAATCAAAGCAGAAGCTTGTTTAATAATCAGTTGTTAAAAAAAACTGATTACAGCAGGAAATACCATCCGGATTTCCCATGTGAAAACTGACACAAAGAATTTAAACTCAGCCACTTAATTTGCTGGTTTGCTTGCTGTTAGGGAGTGGCGAAAAAAGTTAGAATCATAGAAAGGACCTTGAAGATCATCTAGTTCCAACCCCCCTGCTGTGGGCAGGGACACCTCTCTCCCACTAGACCAGGTTGCTCAGAGCCCCACCCAACTTGGCCTTGAACACTTCCAGGGACGGGGCATCCACCACTTCCCTGGGCAAGCTGTTCCAGTGCCTCACCACTCTCATGGTGAAGAACTTCTTTCTTAGATCTAATCTAAATCTACCCTCTTGCAGTTTCAGGCCATTGCTCCTTGTCCTATGACTACAAGCCCTTGTAAAAAGCCCTTCTCCCCCTTTCCTGTAGGCCCCTTTCATGTATTGAAGGCTGCTATTAGGTCACCCCAGAGTCTTCTCTTCTCCAAGCTGAATAAGCCCAGCTCCCTCAGCCTGTCCTCATAGCAGAGGTTCTCCAGCCTTCTAATCATCTTCATGGCCCTCCTCTGGATCACAAAAATGATTTTCAGAAGACAATTTCTATCTTCATCCACATCTTGCACCTGCTTATGAGGAAGCACAATTCTCTGCACTTAAGTAAGTGGAAACCCACTGCAAGATACTATAAACTCCTTGACAATTTCTGGCAAAGTAATTTTTTCCATATGTGCATTCACAGCACCAGCAGCAATCAACCTTCTGCCTATTACTCCAGGGGAGGAGATGCACAATGAACCTGCAGCAGATCCAGCTAAACAGACACAGTCCACAGCAAAGACCTTCAGTCTCTGTGGATCTCAGGAGAGCCAACCCGAGCAGCCTCCCATTAGCTACGACCAATTTAACATCAGAACTTACACTTTAAAAGGAAGAAAAGGTCTCTCATTGAGCTGTTGATCTCCAGCTACGAAGGTGAAGAATCTGCACCATTACCCATTAGAGAGGCAAAATGGCATCATTTAAGGAAGGAAGAAATTGCAGTACAAACACAGGAGTCACTTAATCACTTGAAAGCACAGCCTGTGATAGCCAAGGGCTTAGACACTGTGAGGCTCACACATACAATGCAGTCTTAAACTGGACTGAGCATCTTTAAATGCTCATGTTAATTAGAATATTACCATCACTGGTAACTTATTTCCTGGAGAATACACTACAATCAAAAGCTAAACATTTTTTCTTTTTATCTTAGATACTGTGACCACAAGTTGTGTGCTTTTTGCATCAACTTATAGCATGAGATTTATGCACAAATTCTCATCAAAATTAATGGAGCATTTCAACTGTTGAAGTTAAGCTGGAAGATAAATCCATTTTAAATATGGGTCAGAGGTTACATGGTTCATGGGTGCCATACGGGATAAAAGCCTTCCTTGCAAAATTCAAATACTTCACTGCATGCTCTTTGTGATGTACTGCAAATACTCAGCATTAGTGTTACCAGTAGATGTGAAGTGGCTTAAAATATTAGTGTGCTTACTCTTTCCCCAAACTGACTGATGTAGTTTTAGTCACTTCACAATGTAAAGCTGTTTTGTGATGCAGGTAAAGGATTTAATTCTCCATGTGTAATAGACTGCAGTGACAATCCTCTTACCTCAGTCCTAAGCACGGGCTGCTTTTTTTTTTTTTTACTTTTTATTGCTTGTTTCTCTACATAATAAAACTTACTCTGTGGGTCGGCCAGTAGAGGGAAGCACCACATCCCAAATCTAACACTGCAGCCTTACTGTAATGCACCACCACAACCTTCAACATTTTATCATTCAGCTCAAAAAAAAGTACTTTCCCAACTAAGCTTTTTAAAGCTAATGCCATATTTTTCAAGAAGAAACCAGATTTTTCTACCCCCAAAGTTTTAATTTTTCTAGAAATCACAGAAAGACTAACACTTGATGTCTTGTTATGCAGCACTATGAGGGGATAAAAGAACTAAAACGTATTTCAGCATTAAACACCCTCCTGTAATCCACTGCAGTTTCAAACTTGTTTTCTATTTATGCAGTAGTCTCTGCAGTGTCTTCTTTGGAAGCACTGGAAAAAGCTGTACCAACTTTAATAATAATCTTTATTCTCTTCAACCTACTCCGCCCTACTAGTTTAATTTGTCTTTTTCCTTCAAATAAAGCAGTACCTGCTCAATCTGCCACTTGCAAGAGAATAAACACATACATACCCTCCTTTTTCAGGCTCAAACCCCATTTTCTCTGACCTTATTTTTTAAGCAACTTCACAATTGGGACAGATGAGCCTTTCTTTATTACTGTGCTAATGGGGACAGCCTTCAAACAGTATTTTCAGTGGTCATGTTGCCAACAACTTGCTGCAAACCTCCAGTAACAGAGAACTGTGTGAATGAATCAAATTTCATTTTTCCTCACCATGTGCAAAACTTAGCACTCAAGTTAATCCTACTATGACTTACAGCTACTTCGCAAATCTTGTATTGAGCAGAACAACTGTTACACTAACAGATAACAGCATGTGAGTAGTTCTGTGCATTTCTGCTGGTTCTCAGTACTGTGTTCAAGTTTGTGAAGACGTGCATTCTCAACATCTAGCCACAGACTGCTCGTAGCCCAACAAGGCCACATGTCTGTGAGGGAATTTAGCTGAGGTATTGCAATGACAGATGGCTTCAGTTATCATCTATGTGGAAGTGAGACACAGTGAAGAAAGAATAAAATAATAATAAAAAGATCAGAACTCTTGGGTTACACAGGTATGTGTTTTTCTGAGCTATGGAAAACTTGAAAAAATTCAGCTAAGCACAACCCCAGAGATAATTTCCAATGCAAATGCAGTCAAGTTCTAGCCATGACAGATAGCTGTTTGCAGTATCTAAACTCCTCAAACTGCAGCAGAAATCTTGTT
>VYZX01024475.1:0-32078 GCA_013401335.1 Brachypteracias leptosomus
TTCTTTTCCATTTTATTCTCTCCTCATTTGCCTTGCTGAGGGAGGTGGGGGTGGAGGGAGTGGTAGAGGGACTTGGGGTGGGTACCTGGTGCTCAGCCAAGGTAAACCCACCACAACATTTTATCAGAAAACAGTACCAGAAGTTGCAAGAATGTTTCAGCCTGCATAATATTTACCTGTTATGAGAGTATTACTTCCCATATCTTTCTTGCAGATCCTCAAACATGACTTTCTGGAGGTGAAATTATTTTCATTCCCACCACAACCAGTGTAGCTAAATGGGCGACATCTTCCAGTTGAGTAGTTGTAGAAAAATCTTAACTCTTTGGCTCTACAAAGTCCTCTGTCCATAGGGGTCATGCACAAAGAAGGGATAGAGGGTGGTTCTAGAAACACCAAGAAATACAAGGTTAGAGACACGACTGCAGTTTACCAGTTTCCTGCTGTGTTGATGTTATATATGAGATTTGAAGCTCACAGAACTTTGAATTGTATATGAAATTTACTGGCAAATTTAATTCTGCCCTCCTGAAAATCCAGGACACTTTACACAAGCATCTGTCTTTTTCTGATTACAAAAACTACCTCAGCAATTGTACTTCTCTCTTCAAATTCCAAAAGCCACCAAAAGCTTACCTGAAAGCAAGGCTTGTTTCCTGTATATTTAGTGATAAAATTGACAGTTCTGTGACTGGAGCTAGTATTCAAATTCAATTAGAGAATTTTCAAGTGAAGCAATTGTGGAAAGTGAAATAAGGACAGCTTTAAAAATATGGTAAGTACTTATGATAATTTATGAAGTGAATTTTCCTAATTCCTGATAGACATTCTGAAATCAAGTACAAGTACTCGGCATTTCCAGCATAAGATTTGATACCTTAATATTGGGTTTGTTGTATGAATACAGAAAGTGTGACCTAAGTGATAGAGGTCAGTCTAATAGAAAACATGGAACAATTATCAAGAAATAGCTCATAACGTGCAGAATAACAAAGAATTGAATGAGAAGAGTAAGTGCACAAAGTGGCTGAAATGATAGTGCTTTAGTGCTGCTGTAGGTTTTTACCATTCCAAGGAGTAGACTGATGGTTTGTTTCTTCAGCATCGCTGCAAGTGACAGTACGAGAACTGAAACACTGGAAGATGAACCTGAGGTATCTGAAGTACCTGGGCACTGAAACAAGCTCAAGGAGCAAATCCAGGCCAGAATTCACCAACCTGGAGAAACTCCATCATCTATCACCCTGGAGTGACTCAGATACAAAGTTAGAGCTGGTACAATTGCTGCATGGGATGCAAGACACTGAACAGGAGCCATCGTATCATCATTAGTCATGAGGGATGTGAAGGAGTGCCATTCTCCTTCAAGAACTAGGAGAACTGAGATAGCTGAGGTCTGAATGTGCAGAAGGAAATGTGAAGCTAGTCAGTTGGCCCTGCTGAAGTTACAAAGCCAGGTAGAAGTAGTACAGAGGACAAAAGCAAATATTTTAGGGAATAGTTTAGATTACAACAGAGCTGAAGATATCCTGTTATCACAAAAGTGTGAAGCAGAAGAACTGCTGAAAGCAAGAAGTTATGAATTAACTTGGGCAATTCAAAAGGCTGAGAAGAAAACATCCAAAAAGAACAAGCTACATCTCAGGTATCTTACACATGACACTAGCTGAAACAAGTTCATATGCCTAGAACAATAGTTGAACTAGTGAAAAGTATGAAAAATTCCTGGAAAAGAAATAGAATGGTGATGTATGGAAAGCTAAGACAGCAAAATGAAGTTAGCAATATATTTGAAGCTGTGTTAGCAACATGATGCTATTCAAAAAGAAACCTGAAATGCAAAAACTGAGTCATGAGTTAATTTTTCAAGATAGATTAAGCTAGTTTCAAGTTATAAAATGAACACTACTTAATTTCTTTTTATAATTGTGATGTTATTGTAAGAGCAAGGTTCAATCTGGTTCCAGAGTAAGAGTTCACAATGTGATAGAATTTGCATTAAATCCACTGTTTTATTTATAATT
Source organism: Brachypteracias leptosomus (assembly GCA_013401335.1). Lineage (NCBI taxonomy): Eukaryota > Metazoa > Chordata > Aves > Coraciiformes > Brachypteraciidae > Brachypteracias > Brachypteracias leptosomus. The sequence continues at coordinate 2,025 of VYZX01024475.1, forward strand.
AAGGTGGTAGTTAAATCGACTAATGCAATGCATTTAGTACCACTCTGAGACCTCTTGTGCCTAGAATTAATTGCATCTCTCGCTAGCTGAAGAGGACATCAGCTTTCAAAGTGTATGTTCAGCAACATTAAAAAAAATGTTTACCTATTTTGATCTGATAATTTCTGAGCCTAAAAAGGACAAAGCAGAAAGGCTTGCCAGTGATGAAGGGCCAAACAGAAAAACTTTTAGTTCTGTAACAGAATTTAAATACATACTTTGTAATGTAAATTACTTATCTGGTATTCCAACATGACTGCAAGCTTTAGGGGAGCCATGGAGCCAGTGATGTGTTTACTGATGGATAAGGGCTGCCTAAGCATGGATAATGCAACTGGCAAAGCATAATCCAAATGCTATTCTGAATTCCTCTTGTATTCTTTCTAAAAATTCTGTTGTTCTTTGTCTAGATCATTGCTAGATGAATGTCCCAGCTACCATTTATCTTCAAAATATCTGCATATTCTTCACTCAAAGAAGCAAGCAGTCCATGAAGAAAACCTCTTAATTTTGCCACTTAGCAGTATATGAAAATAAAAAGTAAATTACTTATAATAATTTCCTGTCTGCTGAGGATCACAAAAATTATGAATTTCTTTTACTATACTAAAAGACCTGTTAACTGTAAACATAAAATATGTACTGTGTCATGCCCAGCCTGTGTATGTTAATACAGGCACCATGAGCATTAGATCCAGATAGGTTTTCTCTGTTCAGCCCAGCTTCTAATGCTGTACCTATGTACATGATCTTACAGAAAGTGTAGATATTATGTCTGTTCTTGAGTTTCTCTCTCAAATGTTTTGCTTTTACAACCTCATTTTTCTGAGAGTTGTTGAAATGTTTTGTCTCCTGCTTTTCTATGAAGGAAAGAAGCAAATCCCACAACCCACAAAACTACGCAGAAGAAGGGGTATACACTGAAAAAGTAACAAAACCAGTAATACACACCTTACTATCAGAATTCATTTCCCCTAATCTAGTCATTATAGGTTTACAAATTACAGATATCAACTCTATCAATCTTTAAATGCATATGGTTTAAAATTTTGATTATTTTCTTTAATCCCTGGCACCTCTCTCTGTGGTGTGAACAGATGACATGACCATACTTCAGAATCTCTGAAACACGTATATTCAAATATAGACTCATATTTATCAAAAATAATCCCAATCCTGCATTGCAACAATAATCATTATCCCTTAGGTTTAGCTGGGATTGTGTGACAATGACCAGAATACAAAAAAAGTATGAAGTGATCTTGGTGAGCTGAATGAGAAACAACACTCAGTGTGTTCCCTTTCACCAGACACGGGGTGTGACATTCATGAAGCTTCAGCTTCAGTATCTCATTTCTGTTGCAGCAACGAGAAAATAAAAGAATCTTCAAGTAGACAACCTATTACAAGAATAATGAGTCATCTGCACTTGACAAGTACTCTGTAGGTATAAATTGATGCAGATACATTATAGCGAATAGAACTGTCTAAATTTTTATCAGCAAAGATATGGCCCTGACTTTGAGAATAACAGGAACTGCCTCTGTGCACCATTCCCTACTTACCAAGCTGAGAATTGACTTTTGATCCTGCATCCCACTGAGACCTCACAAATCAAATGAAGGGTATAGCACTTGTAATTTCCTACCATAGATCACTTTCTACAATCTAAAAATGAAAGGTTTGATTCTTGGCTTCACTTTCTCTTTAGCTTTCCCAGAATAAAAGTTATTTTCAATCTTACAGCAGAGTAAGACCAGAACACTCTTCACTCTCTGCAGAAAGTTCATTGCTGAGAGTTAGCACTGGAAGTTTCATTTTTATATGCAGAAAAAAACCCAAGTTTGTTTTGTTTGGTCATAGAATAGTTGAATTTTCTGAAGATCAAGAATTTTTGTTGGAAATCTACTAATCTGATATCATTATAGAGTTATACATATCACCAATAATATGTATTTTTCTTTAAATCAAGATGAAATACAATTTCAATTGTAAAGTAAGGTATTCTGTAAGAGACAAGTCCTTGCAAAATGTTTTTTTAGTAGTGGTCATGTATTTAGAAAAAAGAAGATGCATAACCAGGCCAATATACATGCAAATTAGATATTACAGCAGCAGACGAGACACTTTGCCTGCACTTGAGAAGATGGGCATCTGCCACTCCATCCCAACAGTCCATCCTGACCTCTTATGTGCATAGTGAGGTTCTTGTCCTTCACTGAGGGCCACAGGGGGTCACAGGTATGTTTGTGAGAAGGCTCTACCATGCAACTTCAGTGTACACCTCTATCTCTAGTAAGAGCAGGAATAGAGGCTCTGTTCTCCACACCTCTATAGAGAAATCAGCTGTCAGTTTTGGTCCTACCCTTTCCTCCTCCTGTAGTGAGATTGCACAAAAGCACAGGATTTTAGCCCATCCCAGCAGCCTGAAAGGTACAGGCTGATAAACAGAGTGGCAGAAGTGGCTGCATGGGGGCTCATAGAGACAGACAAAGCTTATATAGTAGGAAAGAATCTGTGGGGTCTTCACTTTCCACTGAAACACACTGGTCCTTCCAATGTCACTTCTGTTACCGGACCCATCCAGCCGCACTGACTCCAGATACTCTTGTTCCCTGACCCTTTCTTCCACCAGCCTTCAAGTCTTCTCTTTCTCTAACCCTCACCTCTCCTTCCCCAATTCTGCTCTACCAGAAAATTCATAATTGCTGACACAACCAAGAACCCTCCTGTTTCCTCTGAGAAAAGACAGTGAATCATTTCCCTTTGTCCATGGAGATTAGTTGTTTTAGGGATTTGGGGATTCTTATTATGAGTAAAAACCTTCAGGGAATATGTACGTTCTCATGTCCCTAGACTTACTACCAGGCCTTAAATCATGCAAATATTTTTCAGTAAAACAGGTTGCCAAAAGCTTTACTGTTTTCAGTCGTTTTAATAACAGAGTGTATTGGTGCTTTGTATGTGGTAAACAAACAATCCAGCTATGACAGAAACTTACCTCAACCCAACAGTACATGAGGATCACAGTGCAGGCAAAAAAAAAAAAAAAAAAAGAGTACAACGTACATCCAAGTTTTATTAGACATACCACTCTAAGCAAAGAGCACAGGAATGTTATCCTACATGCCAAATATCTTACAGATCATAAAAACCACATAAAACTTAACGTATTTGTAAACCATCACTCAACCCCCAAAAGTACAAGTAAGTGTAAATGCAAAAAAACCAACAGAAATACTTGGTAAGGATGCTCAGGCTTTTTCCAACTGTTTCTTGTTTCCTCTTGCACAACTGTGGATCACAAAAATGACATGCCTCAAATTCAATCACCGTTTAGTGTGAGCAAGCACCAACAACCTACAGCAGACAGTCTGCAGTAAAGGTCCAGATTCTCATCTGCATTATAATATATAGTTCAGAAATACCTTCAAGCAGACAAAAAATTTATTCGAGCTCACTTTGATTATACACAAATCAAGACCTGAGTTTAATATGGCCTCAGTGAAAATAAAAAAGTATTATGATAAATGTACTCTGCCATATTCCAAAATTCAAATATGATCCAATTTAATGGGTAAAAGGAGCTTTAAATCAGCTGCCAAGTAGATCCCCGCAAAAATATTAATTTTGACTAAAAGAACTCTGCATCAGTGCTTTTGGTCTTGGTTCTTAAATTTTTATATTGATCAGACCTTCAGGAAGCACACGCATTCAGAAGAGGACAAGATGTCAGTCTTCCACCTTCTGATACTTGTGGAAGATGTGTAAGTAGCAATATCTTGCTTTGATTTGACTTTCTCTGCTTATCAAAACACTTGACATAGGTGGAAACCCATTTTTACTCTCAGATATGTTGGAAAATGAGTGGAAATAGAAAAGCAATCCTGAGTGCATATAAAAGACTGAGACCTAATAATTACAAAACTGAATTCTTACCAAAAAAAAAGGGAAACTGATTGTGCTCCTTCTTTGGGGAACTACTGTTCAGAGTGTTGGATTTCTCCTCATTTGGAGTAGTTGGCCACAAATCTAGTAAAAGGAAAAAAAAAAGGAATGAGACAGGAAGTGATAGGTTACCTAGACACAACAAAGCTCTGAAAATGAGCCATGATTGGTATCCATTTGCCTTGCTCCATGCCAGTATTAATACCACAAAAAGGCAGCATTTATTTAAATAGCAGAGGCATAGGAAACTGATGTGCTGAGGCAGCTTTGGGATGGATTCCTTTTTCTTCTTTAATTTTACCAATGTATGATTGAAATAAGTCATGGTTTGGTATGGTTATTTTTATATTACTAGCAGACATTCTAACCTTTGCAGTAGTAAGCCTTTTTCAAAATACATATTCTTGGCAAGAAAATGGCTATGAAGCTAGTTTTAATGTTACTGGCTTCACTGTGCTTACATATTTCAATTATCAAACATAACTTCAAATAAATGAGAAAACAAGTGGACAAGCCAAGGAGTGTTCACATTAAGAAAGATAACTATAAACAGCAAAAGCAAATACTTACAAAAAATCCCAGGGAACTGGTTGGGTTCTTCTGCTGGGGAACTTCTGTTCACAGTGTTAGGATGTTCTTCAGCTGGAACAATTGGCAATACATTTGCTAGAAGAAAAACGAAATCAATAAGTAGAAAACACAAAAACCCATTGATATAAATGATTCAATATCACTAAGGTAAAAACTTTGCAGGAGTTACAAATGTTACTATATACACTGACACTGAACCATTCATAAGAAGTAGAAGGATGAGGAAGTGGGTGAATGATGTATGGCCAGTTTGAATGGATGGTTTGTAGCCTAAACTGCACAGTCAAGTCATTCAAAAGTGAAGGACAGGTTTCACATGAATCTTTGAAAAGAACATATTCAAATGGTCGGGTTAAAAAGTATGTATTAGCATTTTATGGTATTGTAAAGTCAAGCAGCGGGCAGATTTTAGATTGACTGTCAGAAGAAAAATAAAAAAGTAGGAGTCCTGCAATATTCATTAAAGTTCATAGGACCTATTAGGGGTTTTTTTGTTTATATATTTAATTTTTGTATTTTTATTTTAAACTACATATAATTAATGTTAATTTCAAATATAAATTCTTGCCACTTCAGGGTACCCTAAGTTGCCATTTTCTCAATGCAACAAACCACCAAAAAACAACATTGTTTATGCAAGAATAAGACTAAGACTAATGAGGACAACAACTTACAGTTGTCTTGGCAGGTAGTCTGGCATTCTTCCAAATTCTTGAAGTTGTTCTGGTTTCCTAGGCACCCACCATACTTGAATACTTCACATAACTTTGTCTCTTTGTTATAGAAATACCTAGAAAAATAGCCTCGGCAGATTCCAGGGTCTTTCTCATGAAAACAGAAGTTGGGCTTTTCTGCAAACAATGGTAAATGATGAGGAGCGTGGGGGAAGGAAAAAAATCAACAGACATTCCAAGACAACAATCGAACAGGAGAAAATTTATAAGATAAACCTTAAACTTTGGACTAAAGACCAACAGTAAAATAACTGCTGCATTATTGTACTGCTTTTGTTTTATATATAACACTGCAATAATATGCTGGAGCACTACAGGGACATTTTTATTGCTTTTTTTTCCTCTTTTCAAGTAGCCAGTAAATTATGTCTTGGAAAATGGGGACTAAGATTCCATTAAAGTGTCCTCCTACATTGAAGCTTTAAGATGACAATTAGGTTTTACTCTGAATTAAAACAAGACTTGAATCTCAGCTGGATCATTTGAATGTACATATCTATTCTCGTCATAAATGTAGTCATTTTAGTCAATGTTAGTGTGGATTATAGAGAAAATAATGTTAAAATAGAAGGAAAAAGGAATTAGCTTTTTAAAAAGAACAGAAAAAAAATCTAACAATGCATTTTATCTGGAATAGTCTGCTGCTATAAAAGGATACAGGAAACAGGGAGACAAAGCAACTATTCTATCACTTTTCAGTCCCAGTTCCTAGTTTGCAATCAGTAACTACAGTATCAATCAAGAAAAGGTTAATAAATGAATACTGTGGAATTTGACTAAATTATCAAAGCATGATATCATGGCTTCTGGCAGAGATAAAAAACATATAGCCATACAATAATCCTCATATGCCAGATATTCACCTTATTCAATTTTTTCTCAAAATCATATTCCTAAAAGAAAATCATTGAAACAACAATAAAATATATGTAGAGGTATTCTTAAATTCTTGCTGGTAGATCATAGAATCATAGAATGTTTTAGGCTGGAAGGGACCTCTAGAGGTCATCTGGTCCAACTTCCCTACACAAGTAGGGACATCTCTACCTAGGTCAGACTGCTCAGAGCCCCATCAAGCCTGATCTTGAATGACTCCAGGGATGGGGCCTGGACTTTGACTGAGTTGACTTGCAGAGAAAAGTGTATTTAGCCATCACATGAGACAATCATATCAGATGAGACATATAAAGGCCTCCCTTGCCTGTGAAACTCAATAGAATATTCACCTAAAACAGTGTGCAGAGGGCTGCCATTTTAATAAAAATTGCTATAGAACAATTACTTTGAAGTCTCTAACAGTTTTTGAGTAGGTTATGGAGCTGTAAACAAGTTAATCTTACTACAGTTATTTTAGCCATGTATGTATAAAAATAATTTCTAGAACAAGAATAGTATTAAATTCAATTGAATAAAATACAATATGCTTTCAGCTGAGAACAGAAATGAGCTAGGTATGTGACATGTAGCAGGCAAGAATCTACTAGAACAGTATCTATTCCATATACCATCTATTAGGAGCACACAGTCAGTAGGAGCTACAGAAACAACTCTTTCATGAAACATTGCATAATATTGTGAAAAAACAGGAAAATATTATTAGATGGATATTAACTGAGAAAAGAAGGCAGATAATAGTAAGGGTATGTGAAACAGACTGCAGGATTATGACTGATTCTTAAAAACAGCTGCTCTTCATTTAGAAAATCCTTATATTGAAATGGTTCCTGCAGAAAAAGGAAATGAACTCCAAACAAGTTGAGCTCACAACTAACTTTTATAGCCACTTTTGAAGAGAGAGTTCATGAAGGCAACAAAATCCTAACTATACAAACTAGTATTATACTTCTAAATGCCAAGTGTTTCTTCAGAGACTCAATATTCAAGACTGCATTACTGGAAATAATAGTAAATATGTTGATGATAGCCACGAGCTGAATTTAACAGGATATGTTCTGTTTTGTCATTGAAAACAGGGAACTAGGATCAGACCTTCAAGGAAGTAGTGCCAAATGTCTGCAGCATCTGTGGAAAATCAACTTTAGTAACTTCCATAGCATAGAATAATTTATTTTTTTTAATCTATTAAGAATGGAAAAGATAGTAGAAAACAGGAAAAGAAAACCATCACCTCCGTATGAAAACATTCCAAATACCATTCTGCAAAGAGAAATTACTTAATTAGTACATTTCAAAATATATGTGCAAATGTACACCAATTCATAATGAAGCAAGTGGAAGGAGGGATGAAGGAGGGCAAGCAGAGAAAGAGGAGCTCACTTGGGAAGAAATCTACTCAAGTCTGAACTTAGGGAGCTCTGACTACCAGCACTCAGCCCAATCCAGAGAAGTGTCTAATGTGGAAAGGGGAAGGGTGGAATAATTCTTCACAAGCTCTATTGTAAGTGTTAAACTTAAATATCCTTGTTAGGAACATATGTTTGTTTCAGACAAGATACTCTCAGTGCTTAAGCACTGGCTATTTAGGAAGGTTGGGTACCAGGCATTTAAATTTCTGTAAAAGGTCTTCCCCTTCAGGAGCTGGAAACTTGTCCCCTTGTTTAATGTGTAATTAGAGGATCTGCCCTAAAGTCTGTTAGATCCTACACAAACAATGCTTGAAAAATCCTATTTCAGAATGGTTTTTCCCTATTTTTCCTAACAGTGGAGGAAGCATTTAGATTATTCTCAAGACACACAATAAAGAGTTCCACATCATGGCTAACTTACAATGCTTGAATCTATGCAGAGTCCTTTTCTCTTTATCAAAGAAATAAAACAAGTGTCAGGATGTGTTTATTTTGGGGAGAAGAGATTGCAGCTACCATCTTCTGTGACCATAACTGTCCTCAAAGTCTTTGATGAATACAGAAGATGAGGAGTAAGAACTCACTTTAGTCTGACATTGCTGTTTTGATAGGAGATAGCTTGGAACAATAGACAAAGAATTTATCAAAATAAGCTAAATCCCTTATCACTGTACACATAGATTACTATGTAAACATAATTACCTTTCTTAATTTTTCCTAACATCACCTTCCGAGGCAATTCTGCAACATAAATAAAAAGAAAAGTACTTAGCAAAAGCAAACATGGTTAGATCTCACCTGTGATACCATGGTCCTTAGCAGTGACGAAGAGCACTGGGGAAGAAGAATATAGCATCTCTTCCCCTTCTTTCCTCTCTTTACTAGAGAAGTAAAGCCTGTTCTGGAGGACTGAAGTATAATTTCCTTTGTATGAGAAAACCTGCTATACTGGAAACATGAGGATATGGAAAGCACTGGAATCAAATTATGCCAATATTTAACAGAGAAATTCCTTTTCATGTAACTGGAACCAGAATTGTGTATTATAGAACCTTAATTAGCAGACTAACTTAACCTAACTCTTAGCTACTGTTACTGCTGACGGCTTTGGAGCTGATGTAGTTAGCAATAAAGGCCTCTCTTAGGCTATCCAGTTCCCTTTGCTATGCTATGTAGCGTCTGAGTAAAGTTTTCAGTATGCTGTTTATGATACTAAAGTCCATTTGGTCAAGTATCTCCAACTATCTTTAGGGTAGTATAGGTGACAAAGTGCTTGCACTGTTCTTTCAGTGCATGATCAGCAGTGATGAAACAGCTGTTGTCATTTTTGGGGGGGGATCTTGTGTTTTATTGTACTTGCTCAAGAAGCTGGATACCTGAATTCAACCCCATGTTCCTTTTCAGTAATGGAACTAATCAGCCTAATCATAAAACTACAAAAGAGTCCGAGGGGTGACAGGCCCAGCCAATGTGTAATAAAGGCTGAGAAGCTTTCACCAGCTGAGAGAGGGAGAAGTGGCCAAGGATAGATTAGAAATTTTCTATCGCAGAGATATTTTTCAAGGCATATGAAATTTCAGCTTCTGGACTTCACTTAAGTTGTTTTAATTGCATGGCAATTCTTGTTTTGTTATCTGCTGGAAAGTAAATGCAACCAAACAGACCATAATGAAGCAACACATTTGCCTGACCCTGGCCATCTTACTTAGCTACCACAGCCCCCCTTAAGAAGATACCAACTCCCTACAGTACATGTCAAGAGCAGCAGTTCAGTAGCAGAAACATTTTACAACTACTTTCTACTGCTGATGGTTCTTCCTGCTTCACATTTTTCTGTAATTTGCAATTCTAATAACGTCTCATTCCCCCCGTTATAACAATCTCTTCGCAGTCCAAAATTGAAAGGAATTTTAGCAGTTTATTCTCCACTCATATTCCAAAGCAAGTGTTTCTAATCAACCTTTATATAGTGATACACCTTCCACGGCTCTTATTTTAAGAGGTGCTGCTGCTGACTAATAAGCTTTTAACAGTAGCTGTACTGCCTTTGTGTGCCATTATCCCACCACAGCGTGTTCTTTTTCTTCTGGAAACGTGCCTGTGTTATATTTTCAAAGCTAATCTATCGGGTAGAAATTCTGCCATGATACATTTTCCTTCCATCTCTGGGATAAGGCAGCTGGCATCCTTAAAAGAATATTATTTAAAGACATGACACACACTTTGGAGTGGCATATCATTTGTTTGAACATATTTCCAGTATTTCCTATTAGTAGGAGGCTGTGCCTTCAGCAGTTAAACCCATGACCTAAACCACGGACACTCACATCAGGTCATTTCACTAATTTCACCCAGCTGTCCCCTTCAGGCCAAAATCAGCAATCAAACTTTGGCATAGGATGTCCACTCTTCTGGCACAGAACAGGAAGAATTTATTATGAGTTGATACAGGCCTGCAATGTTTTAATCTCACTACCATGTCAACAGTGTCTTTTGGCTTCTGGTTTCAGGCAAAAAGCCAAATCCAAAGCTGAGTTAATTTCTATTTTGTAAACAAACTCTATTTTGGAGTAGGTCTGCTCTGTAAATAATGGACATTAGAATTGGTGCTATATTCAGAACCTTTTATCAGGGGGTATTTTCCCCTGTTAGAAGCTTAATACTCAAAAATCTGTCCAGGCTGGGTTAAGTAGAGCAAGGACAGCAGTTTCTTTAGCTATAAACCTTTATGGGGCTGATGATTACCAAACATGAAATTTAAGTTTTTTCCACCCAGTTTGGTGGGTGGCAACCCTCAGCCTAAACTGGAAGCAACACCACCTCCTGCCTTTTAAGCCTCAAGCACTACATTCTACCTTCTCTACTAACAGGCACTAAAACTGGTGTATTCTGATTGGAGAAAAAGAGCCAGACACAAAGGTGACAGAATTATCACTTAGGCATTGATAGATGAAATTTGAACTCTGTTACTGGTTATAAGCTGTGTTATAACGAGCACAAGGCTATTTGCTCTCCTTACATATTGTAGGATTCAGTTCCTGAAAAGGATGAAGAGCTGGAATTTCTAATAGGACAATTTGTAGAAATATAACAGCAGAACATCAGAGGTAGAAAAGGAACGAAATGTCATTTTCATGTTAGTTTGTATACTGGTTAAGCACAGCCCCAATCTTCCATTCCTCTGTAATTAATTTCTGCTTTGATTATTTGCCAAGAACTATCATCTGCTCCTCTCCAGTAGTTATGAAGATTTAAAAGCATACTACATGAATTCTATCTTATTTTTGTATTTTTTTTTTTCTACTTAGGTATGAAGAATCCAAGACACAAGTAGTATAGTCTGGAGAAAGAACAATACTGTGAACAGCTTTTATCCTAACTGATTTCTAAAGAAATAAATACAGGTACACTTCTCCCCTGGAGCACATCTGATCTCTGAGACTCATGAGTGGACATTTTTAGAAGCCATCAAAAGGTAAGTTTCAAATTAATTCTTAGATTAAATCCACTGAAAAACTGCCATTCACTTAAAGAATGGAGTGATCTGATCTTTTTAAATTTAATGAATTGTTAGTGAAATTTTATTATTAAAATACTGCTTAGGGTAAGTGCACATCAGCCACAGCCACTGTTCTGATACCAAGATGGGAAACAGATATTTTGACATCTAGAATAAATTTAGTGACTCAATTCATAGTCATTTCTATTAGGAAATACGGATGTGTTGTGAAACAGACAACATAATAGATTTAAGGCCTGATCTAGATGCTATGTAAATGTGAATTCTGGAATGGATGGGAGATGATATTTGCAGAGATATTTACATTTATTGCAGACAAAGTACCATGCTATAAATCAGCTTGTGCTATATATATATATATGGACTGTTTGAGTCAGAAAACCCAAAAAGGAGTTTCTGAAATCAACATTCCAATCTGAAATTTCTGGAAGCATGTTTTGTAACATACACAAATTTACTGTGCTTGAAAGTGATTTATGCTAATCCTAGAAGGTACAAACTTCTATCCTACAAACTAAGCCAGTACTGGTAGCACATCAGCAAATTTCCAGTTTTATGGAAAGGCTCAGCACTAGAATAAATTATTGAAATAGGGCAAACAAGGTGACATCTACTGAGTTCTGCAGAGCAGGGGGTGCTACCACGGTTCAGCTCTAACAGGCAGGAGAGATTAGCAATCTTCATCTGATTGTGTTGCCTATCCTCAGAATAACCTGTAAACTGTTCTCTACTGCAGGATTGCCCAGCACTTATGTCTTGAGCTCAGTTACGCTTAATGGCATCTTCTGCTGCTGTGCGAGGCATGTATGACTGAAAAGTACCTTCTGTTGAGAATGAATCTTTGTATCTTACCTCAAAGTCTAAATAAATGAACATAAGGTTTCTTGTATTGGTTCCCTATTCCACAGGTCCACTAAGAAACGTCCCGCTTTTCTTTCCAAATCCTTAATGTGTGCTTGCACAATGTAAAATAGTTCAGGTGACTGCAACATAGTATAATACTTGGGAACATAATTAGAGACACCACATTACTGTATTAATAGGAATTGAAGAGGGCTTCTACTTCCAAAGTTCATATGGTTTGTAGATAAGAAATAGCAGATGCAAATGAAGGGTGGATAGGAAGATAAGAGAATAGGTACTGGCCTGTTACCACACACTTCTTCTGACATTCTTTCAGTGTCAGAAAGTTGTTCTCATTGCCATGGCATCCACCATACTCAAACATTTCACACTCATGGCTCTGAATGTTGAAGTAATAGCGTATGTGGATTGCTTTGCAGGGACCTTCATCTGCTTTCATGGCACAGACTGAATGCCCTAGTTTCAGTGGTGGCAAAGCAGCACCTGTGAGACAGAGGAGAATTGGAGCAACCGTTATTAAGTTGGTTTGCTTCACTGCACAGCATCACTTCAAAAAGAGATTGCTTGTGCCTTCTGCGAGAGAGGCACTGCTTAACATCTGGCTGGAAAGCTCTGAACACACTAAACATAGAGGTAAAAATAAAATCATCATCTACATTAGGACAGAAATTCCATTCAATCAAATCAAATGCGTGGTTTAAACTTTCAGCCAAAACAGTTCATATGATAAACTAATACCTAATCATAAATCTTTAACCAGCTATAAATAGTGGCTTAGTCACAGGAGCTAGTGAGCAATTCAGAACAACAAATATATTGAGAAAATCCTAATAGCCCCCAAAGACACAATGCCTACCCCTCACAAAAAAAGATGGGAAGAGGGTTCCTTGCACTCTCTTTGAATAGTGAACATAGCTCCTGAAGACATCTCATAGTAAACAATGTGGGATGAAGTAGGCAAGACTGCCCTGGAGAGGGCACCATTCCCCCACCAGGTTACCCTTCACCAGTACCACTGGAAGGTCATCATGCTGACTGACTTTTTCATCTCACTGCTCCTGCATTAGAGCTTTCTAGAGCTAAGAAGTATACAACAAAAAAGCTAGGGTGAAAATAAACTGTATCTTTTCAAATTGTGTCATTTCTATGTATTTCAATATAAGTAGTTCAGGGAATGTTTTGTTATGAGTGTCATACACATCATGAAGAACACTAGCAAAGTTTCACACTGTTAATGTCTATAAGGAGATTCTGGCTGACAATCCAGTTTGTGGTACTGTTCCCCTATCAATAGATAGTTTAATATCCTTTCCTATTTTGCTTTTCCAAGGAACTATTTTATCCTAGAGGATAATCTTCCAGAGATTGTGTACTTGCAATAGTAGCCAGAACAGACCTGAAATTTTTCATTCATTCTTGCAGAACTAATCAGAACATTCATGTCTCTTAACATGTACATGCAAAAGTATCTATCAGTGCTCTTTGCAGTGGCCCAGGAAAGAGGAGGGAAAAAAAAAAGATGAGTTTACATGATCATTCCTATTGAGCTTCCTACAATTTTAATTAAAAGAATCCACAAAATTCAGGCTTTATGATGGTAAAAGGGAAATTGGTGTAACTACTACCTACCTGCTCTGTGGATATCTAATTTTAATATGTAAAATTTGCCTTATTATATAATCCTTAAATGAAATACACAGCTGAGATAAATCCTCGTAAATACTGAGGTCAATGGAAGTTTACTGATTTTATTCCATTTGAGCCATTTATATCTATTAAACCTACAGGAAAGGAAAATTTTCAGGACTAGAATTTTTGAACTCATAGCATTTAAATCCATGAAAAATTAACGACCTTTATTACATGATTACCATCAACACAAAAATTGTGACATACAATTAGATTTTCCAGAAATGGACAGTTTAATGTTACAATACCAATTAAGATGACTAATTTCAAATTCTCCTTAAATATTCAGTCCCTAAAATAGTTTGTGACTGTTTTCTCATTAGTGAAATTATATTTACAGATTTTGAAGTAAGGAAAATAGATTTGAAAATATTGATGACTGTCTAATAGGAAACATCATGAATTTAAAGAAACATTTTTAAGAGATGTTAGATTCAGTAAACTTCCTATGGAACTCAGCTTGCCAAACAGATTTCGGAATTCTGTTTCTTGCTAGTTTCCTTATCAGGGTCTTCCTGAGTCCATAAAGAATTAGGATTTAGAAGTCACGAGAGATTCCGAGCTGGACCTCAAAGGCTCCGGCAGGTTTGGGAATACTTTGAAAGGGACTTAAAAAGGCTCAACTTGGAAAGTTGATAGGATATTGCATTGCAAAGTGAAACTTTGGACATTCCCTACTCAGTAATAGGGAAAAAAATTACTTCAAAACATCAGAATTTTCAATAACTTTTGGAATAACTCCCAAAATAGAAAAATCAAACATTCAGAGCTCCACTGAAATGGATCCAGCTCGAATGTGGTTGGGGTGACAGCTGGCAGCTGTTTTATAAACATGTTATTTTCTTGGCACACGAGAAATGTGATCTCCTACACGACCTGTGTCACAGTCAAATGCTGGGGCCTGGGCTGTGGGCCCTGAGTTGGAGTTGACCTATGGATGAGTCACAACCCAGCAACATGTTTTGTTCCCCAAGGCCTCAGAGGCAGAACCTGGCCCACCTGTGTAAGGCCCTGCCTGCCCCCAGGTGATTGTCGGGGTAGTGGGTGAGGCTAGAGATATACTAATCAGGAACTGAATCAATTTGAGAAGAAGCAAGAACTGAATAGTTTGAGAGGAGCAGTAACAAGAAGCTGATCAGTTTGAAGAGAGTTCTTGTGGAAGAGTTCCTGTTGGGGCCAGTTGAGGTGAGTTTCTGTTGGGGGTAGGTTGCTGAGCTCTCTCTCAGTGGTGTGTGTTCTCCCTTGGCTGATTCAAGACAGAGAAGAGCAAACAGATGAAGAAGGTGAAGTTATGCTGAGGGGATGCTGCTGAGTTTGGTGTTGGTCTGAGGAGGGAGAGAGCTAACAGCACAAAATTGGCATGGTCGGCAGGATAACTGGCAAAACACACAGACACAGCTCAGTCTAGAAGGGGTTGTGAAAATTTACTGGGTTTCCTAACTACTGGAATTTCAGACATAGGGTTAGGTCAGCTCATTTTGCTTGCTATATTATGCCATGCGGATGTTGTGAGCTATCAAAACAAAAATAGTATGCAACAGTTGCAAAACTACACAAAGAGGATGAACAAAGGGCTTAGCAGAGCTTCTCTTAGGAGCTTTCTGGCCTCAACTCTGAGCCTTTTTCCCATCAAACCCACAGAACTAAGTTATTGTTTTGCTTGCCTCTTGAGGGCTTTCCTCTGCAGCCACAGAGACACTGTTACCACTGTCAGATGTACTGACATCTACTGCAGACATAATGACTATCTGTGTCACACTTTTTGGAAACCAGACATGTATTTTCTTAGGAATGCTAGGAAGTCACCATACTTCAACTAAGATCTGTAACCTGTGAAACCCCCAAGGGCGAAACCCTCCAAATCTGAACAATAACCAAGTCACTCTGAAGCAAGAAGTCCCAAAGGGTTTCACAGGAACTGAATCATTCTTGGGTCTGGGAACAGTGAAAGAATTCTTCCTCATTATTTTTCACCTGGGAACACTTAGCTCACACAGATGATACAAAATTAGCTTTCCTTCTAAGATTAGAGCAGCAGATGAGATGGCAAGTGTGTTTGTCCAGTAGATCTGCATGAATACAAATCTGACTGTACTCATTTCACATGTAGAATGTACCCTGAGAAAACTAATTCTTAGCATAAGGCCACCTCCTCTACTCTTGAACACTGGAACAAATTGTAGGTCTTATGTGAAAAACACAGAAGATGACATCTAGGGAAGATGTCTGTCAGGAAGGTCAGTGAATATTCTTCAATATAAACAAGGGAAGTTAAAATTGGAAGGAGTTTTAATAAAGTTTCTCATTCAAGTTTTGGTATATTTCTATGGGCTAAATACCTTGAGACCTCTTCTGACAGATGTCCAAATTGTTCTTAAAAACCCAAGTGAAGTTTCCAGCAACCTGGAGCCAGTTCCAGGATTTAACTACACTTCTTGCAAGACAGCCCTTGTGGTGCAGCAGCCACCCAGCACTCACTGCCTCTCTTCAGCAGCCCATCTCTGGTCTACTCTCTTTCTTTTGGGAGACTTTTGTCTCCTTTTAATTATCTCAACATTAAATAAACTCCTTTATGCCAATCCTTTTATCTGCCTTGCATTCTAACCCTCTTATAAATCTCCTTTGGATCTGTTCCTGTTGGTCTGGGTTACTGTTACAGTGTGCTGCCCAGAACCAAGCATAATCCTCCACCTGAGGCGCTAATAGTGCCAAATAGAGTGGAATAATTATCCCTTGTTTTTTTCTTAATACAACAAAGACTTACTTGCCTTTTTTACAACACTGCATTATTTTTGTAATGCTCTGCAACTTCCACTTACTTTCCAGCAAATATAAGCTTGTTATACAGGTGCTTCAACAGTTATTTCCCACCTTATATTTATGAATGTATTGATTCTCCTTAAGTACAGTATGCTGCATTTGGCCTTTTAAAAAGAAAATTAGTTTAATCCTCCACACTGGATCTGTCCCTATTATGCACTTATTACTCATACAATGTAGGCATCTGGACCAAACAAATTTAGAAAATCTGTAGAATTATAGAACTGTACTATCCTAGACTAAGAAAACTGAGTTTGTTTTGCTAAAAATACATTAAGTAATGGTTACAGTGATGCTCACCTCACACAAAAGTTATTACTTGCCATACTAAAACAAAAATAAAATAAAATCTCCTATTCTTATTTAATTTAATGATTTCATTATATCAACTATGTAAGTCTTCTTTACAGAAGGCACTAAGCATCCACTCTGTCTGTAGTTTGTGGTAAGTGCAAAGCAATGCTGATGAAATGGCTCACAATGAGCATAAGTTAAGTGCAGGCATCTCATGACACTACCTTCTTCCTCCTTTCCTTCAGCCTTCCTAATTTTGGAAATTGCCAGAAACAGGATACTGGCCAGGACTGTTCGTACACACCACAGGCATTCCCACAATTATTGTCATTCACATGGCAACTTCTGCAACCCAAGACATGGCTGTTTAACACGTGGAGAACCACTATCAACTAACGTGCAGTAATTGCACTGTGAGAGCTCTGATTTATCTGCAGTTAGTCCTGCTGTAGCCCTGGACCTGATATGATCAATGCACAGCACTGGCATCACTTCACTAGTGAACAGTATAATACGAAACCAGATGTGGTGAGTAGCATCTCTAATCCTCTTACATCAATACAAGTAAAACCAATATGTTTTCCCCTGGCTGTAGGCATAATAAAAGGCTAACCTGACTTTCATAATCTTAAGAATATCTTCAGGGCTGGTTGTTAAAAATACATCCTTTTAATTAGAAAGTGATCTGATTTCTGTATTATACTTCCAGCACAATAAATATGAAAGACAACAGTATTATTACAGAGTTGCTTTTCAGAACAGAACTATGTAAACTGGGTAAATAAATCTTGGTCAGGAATATTTCTGACTTTTAATGTAAAATACTTTCTGGGTTTGTTTGCTTAAGGTTATGGGTTCTCAACCTTATATGAGTTTTTGTAGTTATCCTTAATTATAAACTGTCATATTTCCAGGCTTTCTTGTAAATGTCTCTCTTTGATAAGTGATATCAATACTAAGCACCTTGTCACTAATGAGTCACTGTTCCTTCTCTATCCATCTTTGTCAGTTTGACAGCTTCCTACTCGCACACTGTTCAGTGCTTTTCCTACCCATGTGTTTCCTACCCTTTCTTTAAACAGTCACACATATTCTTGATAAACTTTCACATATTAATAAAAAGCACATTTAATTTGTGAAGTCATTTTCTTCAGGCTTTGGAACATCAACTAAAGTGCTTCCAACTCTATAAGGTACTACTGAATAATATACATGAACTAGTTATTCTTATATCTTTTATTTTTGTTATTATCCTTATTTATTGGCGGAAAAAATGACAGGATCTGCCAGAAGAGAACAAATTGAGAATCCTTTTTAGTCTCATTGGACTTGACTTGCAATGTTAATAATCACTGTAATTTAAATACTAATAGAATAAAAAAACCCTCTTAGATTCACAAAGGACTTGTACCCAATGTGAGCCAAAAGTATGATATTACAAATAATGGATGCATACAACTTATTTTATCCTATATTATCTGAAATTCATTGAATTTTAGGGTAAAATATGTGTACATGTTATAACACCTAACTCAGAAAATAAATGCTATCAGTGAAATTGCAGCCTACAAAATTTCTAGTTAAATTCACCGAGACCAGAATTTCACTCTTAAGAAACCACAAATATAATTTTAATTAGCAACAATCAAATCACTTTATAGAAGCAGCATACTGCAAAGATACTTTTTTGATAAACACTGCAACTGAGTTTTCCATAGTCACAAAAACTGGGTCCTAGTTTAACTTCCAAGGATCACTTTTGATTGTTTTTGAAATACAAGCCCAAAAGTTCAGAACTGTTGCTCCCACTAAATCAGTTACCGGTTGTACAATGTGACTTCACCCTCAAAGGAAGGCACTTATGTACTTCAGGGTTAAAGAGAAACACATTTATTCTGTATGAAATACTCTTGACTACAACAACCATTCTAAGCATATGTTTAATATGGACTGGCACATATATTAAACTGGGACATGGTCCAAAAGCACTAGTTTAATTTGTAGCACAGCCATGATTGTGCACAATTTTTTTCTCAAGGAACACTGCTGCAAAAGTCTGATAGAGAGAAATAACCTGGATGGAAATTGGACAAAATATGGGCAGGTTAAGTAGAGTGCCAAAATAAAAAAAGGTTGTCCTAGGCTGAATTCCCAGTGAGACTTCAAAATCACACCTGTCAAATGGGAAAAATATCCACTGCATAGTTCTCTGCTGCTTAAGAAAGAGAATACAATTCTAAATTATTTTCTCAAAGGGAAGAAAAATATTTTAGTGCTGCCCTGAAAGTGTATTTCCCCCTATCTGCTTTCTCAAAATTGTTTGGGAGGAAATTAAAATATCTTTCACAATGATAATGCAAAATTCTAAGCATCTCCCTGTTAGAAGTCAGTGCATTCTAGCTTAATTCCACTTTTGAAAGTTTCCCAGAAAAGTTCTCAAGTACAGTTACATCTACAGTGCATTTTAACAGAGTTAAAGGGTTTTGTTGTTTGAGACAGTCTTGTGTGTCAGTTTTGAAAGTTCTTACCCAGAACATCCTCCTCTTTGCTGTCATCTAGGTCAGTAGTTGCATGCCCAGTGATACAGATGAAGAGCAAGATAATGGTTAAACATCCCTTCTTTCTTCCTTTCATCTTTCCTGTGTAAAATACAAATGACAAGATACACTTCCATCAAATTCCTTGAGAGCTTTGCGAAAGTCAAAATTAAAAGAAATCCACAACTAAGAAAAGTTGTATGAGGAGAAATATTAAGTAAAAAAATTAATAAAGCTGCACAAGAATAAAGACTTAGCATTTACTGTAAATAAGGGTGGTGATAGTTTGACATCATCTGGGCAGAATAAAAGCAGAAATATCATGAAATATTCAGATTTGACACTTAGGAATAACTTTCACACTTTCCCTGGCTCCTGTGAATTCATGGAAATGAAAAAATTACGGAATATACTCTCAATTTTAGCTTTTGAAATGACATGGGAAAGTGGAATTTTCTAAGTACATTGTTTTCCTTAGAAGTATTAATTTGCAATCATTGGCACATTTGTGACTCTTCATAAAGGAACTTACAAATTATTCACAACTTCAGTTGCCCATGGATTAATTCCAAGTTTGCCCTGAGCTCTCATTTTCTATATTTAAGTTTTCCCAAACATGACAGGAAAACTCTCACTAGTTCAGGAAAATCCACTTGAATTTGCTTTTGGATCACTCGAGTTGAGGCCCTGGTTCCATCCTCCAGGAACCTGCAGAGTATAGATTTAGATTGCAAAACTTAGCAAGCCATTTTAACACAGTCATCCAATATCCCAAAAGCTTGTTCCCAGGTAGAAGAAAAATATAGGAAACAATCAGCCAGAAATGGAAATCCTCAGTAAGTTTCTCTTTTTCATTTGAAAATAGAATTTTTTATGTCTTGAGCTACTGTATGTAATTGTTACTATGTGATTATGAGGATAAATTAGTGCATTTGTGCAGAGAACAAAAATCTTGCCAGGGTACAGTATTTATGTTCTTCCTCTCAACTCCTACACTTCCCTTAAAAGAGGGAAAAATAGGGCTTGCTGATGCTTGGGCAATTTCCCAAGAGGAAAAATTTAGGCTGTATACCTCCCTATCTGCCCTACTGCAAAGTCTACTGAGCAAACACAATCTCCCTTATCTTCTTGCTAACCTTCCCCCAAAGTCACAGGTTCCCAGAACATTGTGTCAGGCATGGGTGGAGGTGGGATGAAAGGGGTGAAGGTTTTAGGACTGAAATGCTTAAATCTTTCTTTAGTTTAATTATTTATTATAATTCCTAAAGGAAGAGTGAAATCCAGGATCAAAGTGAACTTGGCACTGCTTTTTCAGTTAAAAAACTTGAACCCTCTAGAAAAGTCCAAGTTTTCTGTTTTAATGTCCAGTTGCCCAGTAACGTGACTTCGAAGCTTAAGCCTCTTATGATATTGATCTTATTTCCTTTTTTTTAATGCATTCTGCTTATTTTTTATTGTATTTATATGGAAAGCACAATTCAAAATACTCCGTCTATGACATTTGGCTCAACAAAATATCAAATGCACATATTTGTGAAGGGCTGCCTGTTATGGGAACGGTAGGAAATGTTTTAATAGTCTGATTATTTAGGCCAAATTCTGAAAAGCTTTGGGAGTAAATATAGCCCCTTGCTCCAGAAAGGTTGTAATTTAGAACAGTCAGGAATCAGTAATACTGTTTTTTCTCTACATTGAAGTGTCATTAATTCAAATTTCATAAATTCCTAAGACATCTCCTCAGGAACTGGCACTCTATTGCTCCAAAACTATCTGCCTTTTGAACGAGACATTTTTATATCTATAACAGACATCTAAGTTACTTTTCAGAGATAACAGGTCTAGGGGTAATAATGGGCACTGATTTATTTACTGGTTTAATTAAATGCTTTCATTTATGAATAATGCCATTATCTTCCCTCAAGCCGGAATACAGGTAGACAAAGCAGAGCACGAGCAATCAAGGAAGTTCCTAATAATAGACCCTCATTACCTGGTCTTATAGCTAGGCCTTTTTTATCCTGCCACCAAAACACAGAAATACAAGAAAGCTCTCAGGATTATTTTTTTTTCCTGAAAACAAACAAGTACAAAACTCGCATTCTTTGTGCAGTTTGCAGCCTCTGGAGCTAGATCTTTTATGTGTGTATTTCCTCCCCACCCCCCCTACTTAGCAGTCTCTTTCTATAGTTACCAGAATGTTTAGAAGGAAACATTTTTTCAGCATGGTATTTATCTCTAAGTAGCTAACTGGAAAAAGCAAAATAAAAGCTAGCATTTCTGAAAGTAGCCAAAACAAGATAGATTCAGAAAATGGCATAAAGTGACATTGTAATGACTGTAAAAGTGACTCATTCACACAGACAGCTCAGGAAATGGAAGCATACACAGGAAAAAAAAAAAGGCAAAGGATATAAGTAAATAAAGAAATTAATAATATGTGCGTACTCAGAGGCTGAATTTAGCACAGCCTAAAATTAAAGATTAAAAGGTCTAACTAGACAAGAATATAGCACCTCTGATATAAAAGCAGACCTTTTTCATTTCACTCTACTTCAGAGGTGTTATATTTGCCCTGTGATATCTCGTACTACCTATTAGGACTTGTATGAGAGAGATGTAATTAGATGTATCTGTAGCACTGTCTTCCAGCAGGCAGTCAGTGAGTTCCCTTAAAAAGTATTTTATGACATGGACTATTTTGCAGCCGTTTGAAACATCATGTTTTCTCATTTACTCTGGAGTAAGTATGAAGAATGCAGTAAGGATAAATTCTGTCACCTCTGCTCTGATGTAAACTGAACAAAGACTGATGACACATGCCCTAACATTCCAAGGTTCCAGAGTCAGTGCTGGGCTGTCATTAAAACTGAATTCTGTCAGAGCAAAGACTTGCAGTGTCACAGTAACCTAAGAAAAAGGGAGGCAGTCTACACACAATCATTACTGATTCAAAGCAGGAGCTATCAAAACTCTGCCAGCCTCACTCTTCTTTTTTTCCCATAGTTATAGACCTCTCTTGCCTTTTCACTTTCCTTTGTCAACTCCTTTCACTTGTGCTTTAAAACTGTTTTCCATTTTCCCAGCTTAGCTCCAGGACCTATTTATTCCCTGTTCCTAGTCAGCTCACTCCTGGCATGGGGTACTTTTGCTATCCTGTCTCCACTCGACACAGTTCCAGACTCTCATTTCCTCCTCCATTGAGTTCTTCTTCTTACCTGGCTCAGTCAGGGCCTCACATCCATAATATACACCACCCAAGAGCTGGTAACCGGATAAATTCTGGGCTGCAGAGAGATGGTGACAGTATGATTTTGATCACAGCTGACTTTTAACCTCATCATGACATAGATCACATTTTGCACACATACCAAAGATCACAATACAAATTCCTCTGCTTGTCAAGCAAGTTTAGCACACCCTAACTTCCCAGCTGGAGACACCATGTAAATTTTTACTGCAACGGATGTATGAGCTTTGGATCATCACCCAGGTTAGAAATGCTGTAACTGCTATCAGTGGAAATACCCCCAGATTCAGACCATGGAATCATAGAATCATTTAGGTTGGAAAGGATGTCTAGGATCACCAAGTCCAATCTTTGTCCAACATCTTCCTGACTCCTAGACTATGTCTAGAAGCACCACATCTACTCGTTTTTTGAAACCCTTCAAGGATAGTGACTTCAGCACCTCCCTGGGCAGCCTGTTCCAGTGCTTGACCACTTTTTCAGTAAAGAACTTCTTCCTAATGTCCAATCTAAACCTCCACTGGCGCAACTTGAGGCCGTTACCTCTTGTCGTGTCATTAGTACCTCAGATGATCATCCTGCAAATACTTAAAGCCAACATACAATAACACTGCCATAGAAAAGGAAGGGTCATATTCCTTTCATCTCCCATTACTGTGTAGATAGTGCTGCTTATCCAGGTGGCGGTACTAGCTTCTCTGGACCTAGAACCATCATGAGATGAGTCTCAAAGCACAGAAACCTTTGGCCTCATCTTTCTACACTACCTTTTTTCTAACTGATGAAAGCACGTGACATTGTCCAGAATCTCATGATAAAGACTGTACGAATGCAGAGGAAACAGATTGTTTATCAGCCAAAGCATAAAATGTTTACAGAAAATGCTAATATACTTCTGCAGACCTTTCTGTGATGTTCATAAAACCAGTACCTACTAAGTATTTCCTTTATATATTACTTGTATTTCTAATTTACTTGCTATTTTCAATATACTTGTTTTGAAATCCATTCTTTTGGAATGCTCCATTTTCTGGAAGAAGGTTGAACTAGGTGATACCCTGGGTCACCATATTCAAATGCCTAGTTTTATTTTTTCACTAAACAGGCAAATTAAATTTACCAGTTAACTTCAGAGGTATACTCAATTATGAACAACACATGTCAGGGAAGATGGCAACAATACTAAAGATGGAAAATTAACAGATATTAACAGCAACAGGAAATAATTAAGGAAACTGAACAAAGGAGTTATGAGAGAAAATTAAAGGGATTAAAAATAAGTCTATTTTACTGTGATATAATTATGAGAGGAAAGGAATGATATAATTCCCCATATGGTTTTGTTTCATTCTGCCCCCAGGGGCACTCTGTCCCTATTGTAAAGTTAAAAAACCATTTCATAAATGAAATATGCAGAAGTAGGTAATTTATCCCTGTTTTTAAAGACAGTTTTCCCTGATTTCAGCAGGAAGAAGAGCTTCAGCTATGAAGACCCCATCAGGTTTTCCTAGTTCTTAGAGAGAAAATATAACATCAGAATGCAGCCCAAATGAAGAGCAATAATAAGTACTGGAATTGGGCACCTTTTAAACAGTTTGCTCCACAATTGTGAGATATGAGAGTCATGCAACTCTTGAGGCTCCTAAGCCTGATGTTCTATTCTTTAGACTTAAAATTTCTTTTCTTGCTCCTGTACACATATTCTGACTCCCTCTGGCAGACATTCTCAGAACAAAGTGATTGCACACCAACAAAATCATGATTGTTACAAACACTTCAAGCAGCTATCATTTTATTTTAAAATGCAGAAGAGAGTTATTAACAGAATCATCTTTTTAAAGTAAACGTAGATGCTAAAGCAGCTTCACAAAATGTGAAAGATGGTTTCAATGTCTCTTTTTTCCCAGAGATTTAATATTCACGTTTCCAGAAACGATCCTAATCCCACTGATACATCCTTAGAGAGGAATCTGTGTTCTCTGCCCCAAAAGTAATTCAAGATCCACAGAATCAGAAGAATAGCATAACAGGTATCAGTGCTCCTGGAGGATCATGATCTAAACACTAGTACCTGCTCCTGTTTATTCCACTTAACTTGGAAGAGCTGTTGGAGAAATATTTCTCAAAGCTAGATCTGGAATCCAGTAACTCTCCTTCTCTGTGGGGCTGGTCTAGCTAGAGGTGAGATTTCAAACTCACAAAAGGCTCTGGACACCTTCTCTGAAAGCCTGTAGGAAACTTGTTCCTTTACACCTTTGCTTTGTTTCCTAGACACACTATATCTTGGACCACTTTTCCTCCAATCTTTTAAAATTTCCTCTCTCTGACTGAAGCTCTGCCTCCTTTTTGTATGTTCTCCCTCTTGCCCTTTAGATCTGACACTAAGCCCTAAAATAGATACCAACATTTTGTAAGTTTTTATCATTAGACTTTCAAAATTAACTCTCTGATGAAATTAAGGATAGATAAATTCAATGCCATTAATTTTCTATCTGTCCTAAGTCAAGAAGTTCATAAAACTTTAACTTACATTTATTCGGCATATAGAATATTCTCTAGATGAGTAACAACAGAGTTTGCATTAGGAAAGTAAGTAAATGTGGGCTCTGCACTAAAAAGCTAAATGTACTTTAAAGGTCACACAACTACATCAGGCAGCTGAAATGCATTAAATCCTCAGACTGCAAACTATGCCATGCACAATGTAAGGATAAACGTAAAGATTACTGGAAGTCAATTTAAAGCACACTTGGAGATCCTCCGGCGTAAGTTATAAAAATTTCAAAGAAATGGATTTATCAAGTAATTGCCCACAAAACTACTTTTTAATTAACCCTTTTGGGTAGGATATATTTGACAGGAGAAAAGGTTGGAGCAGAAAGTGTTTTAATCATCTTTCCTCCTCAACATTGCTTTGTGTGCATTACACACAAAGTGAACTTGATTACAATTCTCAAATTCAACTTAAACAATAATCTAGATAAATTTACTGTGGATACAGAAACTCTCTGCATTCACAGACAATCACAAACTCTTTCCTTGTAGAATTAAATAATAAGCAGAAGATTAACAAGGGAAAAGGCTGGCAATTTTTCCTAAATATATGCCTAGCTATCCCTACAGCATGCTTCTGCTGTTCCTATCTATACTGACAGTTGGACTTCCTTGTCTTTGGATCTGTCCATAAGACACCCAGGAAGGAAGGTTTATATCTTTACATGTTTTCCATGAATTGTTTTGATGACTAATTTCTAGATTACTGAGTCACACTGACCTTTCACATACTCCCTCCATCCAAACTGCTATTGTTCTCCCCACTCCACTTTTCCCATTGTTACATGTCTTTTCCTCATTTGAATTGTATTTAGATTTTCTAAAACATGGTTATTTAAATTTTAGCTAGCTTTTTTTTTTTTAAATACAGTCTAGTAACACTGTTTTTCATTACATAGTTACTAAAAATGAAGTTTATGTCAATTCTTCCAAGTAAAATACTACAAAAATCACCAGTAATATTCTGAGGCTTCTAGGGGGCTGTGGGGGTGTTCATTTATTACACTGACACCGCTGTAAGTCTCATTCACTACTCTCCTCATTGCTTAAGGGTTTTTAGCTCCTGGAGAATTTCAATATACATTGTGAGTGAAATTGGCTTGTAGTAGCATCAACTTAATTTGATTCTCCTAAAATGTTCTTGTAGTTCTCAAAATATTCATTGCTTCAAATGTTACATGCCTTAGAATGATGTGAAATAGCCTGGCAGACCACTCTATCTGCAGCAAGCCTCCCTTGGAGCTACTGTAGTGGAGAAATTGTTTTAAAAAACCAAAGATTTTTAAGCTTTTTATTTTTTTTTTTTTAAACTCAGCTATAGATCAAAATTAACATGTTCATCTTTCTTGCAAAGAACTGCCTTGCAGCTCAAAATATCTTAGTCTGAGAATCTGACAACCAAAGATTAGTTGTATTAATAAAAGTGTACTCATTTTTCTACTGCTTCAAATTAACAGAGAAAAAAAGTCTCCCTTTTTGCAGCACTCATTCCTGGACATTGAATGTAAACATCTGACTACTGCATCTACCACATTCTAAAGAAAGACTGGCTAAAGAAAAAAAAGATCTCTCCTGTAAAACTGAAAGTCTGTTACAAAGTACTCACCAAACTCCTAGCAACAGTTGTTGAAGAAAGAATTCCCGAATCAGTGCCGAGTATGATCCTCTGCTACTAACTCACGTTGAAGGGGTGTGGTGTAAAGCTACAAAGGCAGGATTGCAACCTGATCTTCCCAGAGCAGGCTCCTGCCTGTGGATTAACCAGTCCACAACCAGTCGTTGTTCTTGCTCTTCGTGGAATGCATGGCTTCACTCCGGTAGGAGTCAGAGATCTGCGGCAGCGGCAGGGACACTTCCTGTTTAAAATTTTCTGATCGGCCTGCAGCTCAGGCAACTGTTTTGTAAACAGCACCAGCTAAAATGAAATACACTTCTAAAGGATGAGAGACAGTCGGTAGGATTTTCTATTCCTTGTACTGTGCAATGCTTTGATATGGCTCACAAGGATGCCTTATCCACTGCCTATTTAAGAGAGAGATGTTGTGGTTCACTGTTGGGTTTGTTTGTTTTTAAATCAAGCTATGCTCTCCACTCTAGATCCGGGCTGTGTTGATCACACTATCTGGAGCTGCACTATAAAGGCTTTTCTGCTTTCAGCTAGAATATACAAATATTTACAAATCACACTAATACATGCTAAAACTACAGTTAAGCATCATTAAGAGTACAATGACTGGAGACGGAGATATGGATTCCAGTTGTAAGACCTTTTAAAGTGTGGATGTCAAGACAGATGACCAGGATCCTAGTCCTGGTTATACAAGATGAGAATTCCCCAGATAATTAATTAAACAGCAACAGAGAAGAAGTAATGGCTGAAGAACAGTAACTTACACAGTAGCTGTGACTAGCTTCTTGTCTCTTGTTCCTGACTGTAAGAATGTCTGTAATACTTTTCAAGAAAAAGTCAGTAGGCAGCTGAGTCTACTGACCATTAACTGGGTCAGTAATCACATGGATTAACTGTCCCGAAATGGACTAGAAGCACTCACAAAGTAAAAGGGCAGTTTAAATGCTGGGGATTAAAACTACCAACTCCTAGCTCAGACAAAGCAAGGGGCAACCCGGCTCAGGACAAATGAGTTAAATGGAAATGGTCAGTCATTTGTGTGCCTCTGAAAAACATATTTTGGGTGCCCATGTGTTAAGAATTGGTATCTATCAGTACTATCCATAAATCTCTTTGAGAGTCGTAAGTAAGACAGCCCAAACCAGAGGTACTAAAATGACACCACGATTTAAAGAACTTTCAGTCTATACATTTACAATAGAAACAAAAGCAACTAAATTTCCAAAGCACCACCATACTATTTCACTTTGGTAAATAATAAAACAGGATGAGAGTAAAAATACCACCATGTGCATGAAGAACACATAGTCAAAAGAAAAATTAAAAGGAAACATGAAAATTTCATTTTAAGATGAATATGTTTGCTTTCTAGTCTGTTAATGTCTCTTCAGTTCCCACATGTAGTCCTCCTAATTCAGTTGTCAGAAAGGTCTCTGGACTCCTTTGCATCATAACTATAACATAAAAGGCTTCAGCTAAAACTGGAATCAGACTTTGAAGATGGAAACAAAACTAGTTTGAACCTTAAGTAGGATCAAAGAATTCCATTCAGCTATGACCTGGCCTAGACAATCACACTAACCTTCAGATTGCCCTGAAACCTGCTGATAGCTTAAGACAGTTGTCAATAACAAAGTCCACAGTGGAAAGAGTCCCTACAATTCTAAAAAACCTTTTTTGTTTCTTTTTATAAGAGGCTTTTGAGATGAGCAAGATGAAATTTGTGAGCACTAAAACTAATCACTAAAAAGCACTTTTCTAAGGTCCTATGGGAGCCTAGAAAGTAAAACTGGCAAATCACAAAGCTCACTGACTAAGCTTCTCCTGAAGAGATCACCTATGCTTTGTTGCTGTTCTGAAAAAGCCAAGAATTTCTAATCTTTGGGTATGTGACATCATCATCATGTTCTCTCTTCACGTTTACTTATAGCATGCAATACAAAGATTACAACTCAGAAGATCACCATTTCACTCCAGATAATTCATATCACTGAGAACTTCCATAAAGAAATCAGACACAAGCACAGTTTATACTTCATTTCTGTAAAAAAAAAAAAAAATTGACTTATGGCTGCATTTTTCATAACCTCTATTCCTTACTATGTATCAGTAAATAGATATATACAACAGTACAGCTAAAGTAAATTCAAACAGAGATGCTATAAAAAATGCCTTGTACAAACTCTTTGAATACTCAAAGGTAGTTTGACTCTGCAGAGTTCAAAGTTGAAATAATTAGATTTTAGCCTTCTTACGTGTATAGAATTCTCATCCACAAATTGGGAGATCAAGGAATGAAAAAAAAAAGGGTAAAGCTTTATGTGAGAGGTTAGCATCGTTACAAACCTGATGAATGAACAGACACTGCTTGGAAAGGCACACTAACTAGTTTTTGACCACAAGAAAAGTCCTTCAAAGCCAGGTTCTCAACTGGTAGCTCTCACTGTGGAGGTCTTTCTTGTGATAGCTCCAATTTTTCCTGCAGAAAAAACAGGAGAGAATGTGCCATTCCAGAACACATCTTGGAGTGGAACTCTGTGTTGACTACTGGTGTGCAGAAGGTAGGCAAGGGTAACAATTCTAATGGTAAAAACCTTAGGATTTTAAAAATGCTTACAACTCACAGGTCAAAAATAATTTTTTTGCTGTTTTTGAACTCTATCCTCGCTGAATTAAGATCTACTATGTAACACAGCTGGAAAAAAAACAAAAAGGATTTGTTTACACAAGCTGTTCTTCAGGTCAGAACACAAAAGCCTGAGGGTGTGACATTGCTTGGTCCTTAACAAGGTAGATGTTTGTGATGCTTTGTTGCCCTCTAGTGATGCCACTTCATTTTTCCACTGCTTAGTTTAAAAAAAGTTTTCAGAGGCAAGAGCATCCTGTCTCCAGTCTTCAACCAACTAAATAATAACTTAATACCTTGTGCTTGAATTAGATGAAGAAACATAGGTATTTCTGAATCCTCCTAAGGAATCAGACAGCAAGCTTACAGGGAAAATAACACTAGCATTGTTAGCCTATCACAGACCACACTATTAGTATTGTAGTTAGGTGCTACATTATCTTAAGACTGGCTGATCTTTTTGAGGCCATTGAAGTATATTCCTGTTTTTCCAGCTGAGGTCATCTACATGTTGATGCCATAAAACCAGGTTCTAAAAGAGGGACATCCTGGTCTCCAAGCTGGTAAAATATGGGCTCGATGGATAGACAACTCAGTGGATAAAGAACTGGCTTGACGGCCGCACCCAAAGAGTGGCTGTCAATGGGTCCATGTCC
>VYZX01024485.1:0-10050 GCA_013401335.1 Brachypteracias leptosomus
CTGTTCCTTTGTCTGCTGCACCGTCCCCTGCCTGCAGCAGCTCGGCCAGAGTGGCAGGGTCGGGGCCTGGGGCGGCCGGCGCGGCAGGGGCTCTTAAGGTGGCTGCGGCTTTTNTCAGGGCAACCCCCACAGAGCAGAATTAGTTTCACCCCTCTTCCCCCTCCCCTCTTCCCTCCCAGGGGAGGAAGAAAGGCCTCACACAAAATTGGAAATCAAGATTACAACTTTTAACAGGGAGTAACAAAAGGGATATTAAAGGAAGGGAAATATACAGAGGTATCAAAGGAAGGTATATATACAAATATATACAACACCGATCCTCGGATGTTGCTGGATTCCTCCCGAGCCACATGGAGTTGTAGTAGCCACAGAGCCGTCCGGAGCCAGCAGCAATCTCAGCAAGGAAGGGGTGAGCAGAACTTCCTGTGTCCTTTTATAGAGTGTGGCAGGAAGGGGAGTGGAATAGCCGCTCCACCTGTCCCTCCCCTTCCCCAAACCTTAAACCACAACAAATTCTTACCACGAGAGCTGTAACATCCATCCCTACCAGAGCTTTATGAACCTTACAGACATCTTTCTTTGTCATTCTGTCTTAATAAAAGCAGAATCACATGAAAGGGGTAACTACAGCCTCACACAAACTTGTTATGCATTAAATGTAATACGCTTCTTTTTTAATAGCAGTAAAATTTTTTATAGAGATCTTGTGCATTCTTGCTGCTGTGGAGTAATATTCTGGGCATTTCTCTGACACAGGGACAGCCATGTGAAAGACAATAAAAAGGGGCAGGTAGGAGAAAGGTAGAAGATTTTTCATAAGACATTGGCCTTTTTTGTGTGTTTTTTCAAAGATCTACTTATTCTTATATTAGTACTACCTGATAATTAATAAACTATACTGCTCTTGTTTTCTATATTGCTCTGTTTAATCTTTTGGTGCACTATATATTCATGCTTACATACTCATATATCTACTACAAAAGTTTCTGTTGAGGCTTCCATCAGCTAAAATAGCATTAGAGATACCAGTTTTGAGAAGGATATAACAGTTATTGAACCATGTTCAGCTTTATAATTTGAATAAAAAGCAAAAATACAAATACAAAATTGCAGAGCCTTTGCATTTCTTTAAATCTATTTGTCAGCTCTCAGTTTTCACAGTGTACTTTTTGGCTAAAACTGAGCATCTTGATAGAGCTGTAGTATCCGAGCCAGCTTCTCTGAATTATAATTATAATGTCATTTGTTTCTTTGTGAGTTGGATAATAAAAGCCAAGAGCTTGAATAGTAATTAGAAAGGGATTAACCATTCTGTGGATAATGAAAACTTCCACAAGAGTATTTAAATAGGAATAGTTCTTTTAAGAAGGGCATAAACACTTTTTTTCCCCTCCAGTGCATAAAGTAAACACTGACTGACAGCACAAAGGGAATGTGGAAACAGGTTATTCCATAACTATTTACTCTTGAAGTGCAACATGATCAGAGACTATAATAGGACTTGATGGAGGCAAGTTGAGGCTTAAAAGACATAAAGCAAAGATAG
The DNA here is from genome assembly GCA_013401335.1 of Brachypteracias leptosomus. Lineage (NCBI taxonomy): Eukaryota > Metazoa > Chordata > Aves > Coraciiformes > Brachypteraciidae > Brachypteracias > Brachypteracias leptosomus. The sequence continues at coordinate 1,547 of VYZX01024485.1, forward strand.
ACACATTACAGCTGTATATTTCTAGTGTTACTGAGCAAAATTGAAATGTAATGACTCCTTCACAGCATAGCGGGGAGAATGCTATTGTGTTTCAGCTTACATTGCACTTTTCATGCTTCGGAGAAGTACAAATACACTGCTGGTAACTCAGGGGGTGAAGCTACACCAGAGGCCAGGTCATCTATCCAGCATTTTTCCCTTCTTTAGAAAACAAAAGGGCTTAGGAGTAGCTCTTGTGCTTAAATGAAAGACCATATTACCCATACTACAGCACTTCACTGTCTGGTTTCTTATACATACAATTAATCTAGTGATAATTCCTAGCCGTTCTGTATATTCGCTATTAAACTGTGCAGAGAGGAGTCTTCTGGCCTGCTGTGATGAGGCATAATGTGATACAGCTTTTATTATCAGCATGGAAATGAGAGTTTTCTGGTTGAAACTGCGTAGTTTTGCACTCAGTTTTGCAATGATTCATCCTATCTATTATGCATAAAGGATGCACTAAATCATATCCAAATTACTGCACTTACTCTGAGTAAAAAGTTTATTTTCTGAGAATTTTCAAGGGAAGCTGTTCATTTCTTCATGGGTTCAATTTATTTAGTGATGAGACCTTTAATTGAGCAATCAGTGCCAGACCTTTTCTCTGTCCCTAATGATCTGTGCATTGGCAAATCTGCATATACAAGCCCTGGCAAAGGAATGGATCTTGAGAAACTCTGACTGGATTTCTTCTTTGTAATGCTTATTGTTGGGTTTGAGGACAGTATATATCAGAAATTCAATATAATTGAAAGTTTTTCTTCAAAGGAAATCTTTAAAATTATATTCTCCTTAAGAGAAGCTTAACAATCTCTTGAACCACAAAACCGAGGCTATGTGTTATCCTTGTTTAAGGCAGTTGACTTAATATGGTGACCATCATTTAGTAAGGAGTGTAGGAAGGGAGGAAACAGGTTGTCTCGATTTATGGGTTTCCTGGAAAGATCTCCCATCTAGCCTTGTCTCCAGACGTAGCTCCTGCCTCTCCTGATGAGATCCCTGGTCTCATCCCAGATGTGACTCGGTACCTTACCTTTCCTGGGACTGTAGATGGACCCTGTCCCTCTCACCACTACCCTGCTCTGATGCAGTGGGGCTATGCCTTCATCACTGCCCTGCCCATGCTGTGCTCACTCTAAGCTCCCAGATCATTCTTTTCATTGGACTAACCAGGCTCTTGCTGCTCCTTGATGTGCACAAAATGAGTCACCACTATGTGCAAAGAATCTGGTAAGTTTACTAGTTTACAACAAAGGAGCTGCTGAAGTGAACATGTGAATGAATGACAGCACTGGAGTTATTTATTTAATTTGGCTATTAAGTAGAGCTTAGCAAAAATCAGAATTCTTTTTTCTTGTTGAGAAAAATACTTTTTCAGCGTTTGTGTTAATGTTTCTGATATTTTTCTCAAAAATGTTAATACTTTTATATCTCCAAAACAAGAATGGAAATACTCATACTTCTCATGGAAAGAAACAGCTTGGGAAAATTAGAAAATGTTGAGCATTTCAGTTGAGTCTTTGCTCTTCCTAGAAAAAAAATGGCTTTCCTACATCTGCATAACTTATTTCAGATTATTGAACTAAAATATCTTGTTCGATTTAAAACTGTATTTCCTTAGGTAATTCACTAGACCACAGAAGTTATCATTTATATGGCAGTTCTTTGTTATTTTCCTATAGATTTGGGTTTACCCTGCTTCCCATAGTGCATGAGAAGTATGATCCAGCCTATGGGACATTACAGAGGTCAGTCAGAGAAGAGATGCATGAGTCATGATAGATTTCAGTTAGAAGTGATTCATATGTATAAAGGTTAAGTGTGTCTGTTGTGCACTGTATGATCAAAGTAAGCTGTAAACAACTCAGATTTTGGCGAGATGTATTTTATGACAGAGGCAAGCTAAGATTACATCAGAAACTACGCAAAATCTAGTTTATTTGTCAGCTAAAATGATTGGAAGTTTATTTAATTAATTATTCACAAATTTAATCAAGAAGAGAAACTGCACACTGTTGAGAGTGGACCCAAAGAAGTAGATCGTGAGTATTTACATAAGATGAGACACAAAATGTAAACAGCTGCTTTGGCATATGTATTTCACTCTTCATATCGAATCATAAAAAGGAGCTACCAAAGCAGATCAGACACCTTCTGGGGGACTTTACAGTGGTCTTCTGAGATTACTGGGGGGTTTTGGGATGTCCGAGTCAGGACAGTGTCAATCACATATACCAGAAGGAAGGCAGCAGAGTCAGAACTGGTTTGCAGCTAAGCCTGTTAGTTCCAGGTCTTATACCTCTTCTTTTTAGGGTAAAATAAAACCTATTCATTTAAACCAGGTTAATCTGATGCTTGTGGGTGGGGGTAAGTTCCCCATCTGAGGACTACCCCAGGCAGCAGCAGTGCTGCACACTATGCGGCATCCACCACAGTAAACTTATGGAGTGGGTTGAATAAACTTGCTGAGATAATGGAAAGATACTCCTAGTTTGTTCAGGGAGGGGAGAGGGAAGTGTGTTTGGGGATTTTGCAAGGTCAGACTTCCAGCCCACTCCCAGCTCAAGTGCACAATCACAAGTGGTGACACAAAGGAGGTAGTGGGAATGTGAGTCCAGGAAAGGGAAGAAAAGTAGGAAAGTCCCTTTGGAATTTGTCTGATGTTGCTTCATAGAATCATAATATAGTTTAGGTTGGAAGGAACCTCAAAGATGATCCAGTTCCAACCCCCCTACCATGACATCAGGTGAAAACAATTTGTCAGAGCTTTTAATTTCCTTCCAAGGTTCATTCTAATAGGTTAATTCAAACCAATGCAAAACATATCCCAAGACTTAGAGGTGTGGCACAGCACAAAACAGAGTTCAAGGTACTGGGTTCTCCTGGGTTTGCTACTAAGGTGACGCCACCAGGGAGCTAGTATTTTAACAGATAAACAAATTTTTAAAAATCTGTATTCATATTCATTATTTGCAATTTCAATTACTTGCTTTGCATATGCAACCCTTTTGTTTAGTGTTGCACCAAAAGTGTAGATAGGTCTGTGTTTTCATACTTGAATGTGGAAGAAGTTTTCCCACAGTATTGACTATTTACAAAATTTTACCAAAAACGTAGATAAATGTGTATTAAGGCCTTTTGGATGATTTCTGATTATAAGACTGCAAGTCTTTCAGTTAGGGAGATAGTCCTAGTTTTTAATCCTGAATCTTGCCAGGTTCCTTTATTTCTTGTAATTTAAAACACTAAAATGTAATATTTTCATAAACAAAAATTCACTTCAAAGGAAGAAAATCAGACACCACCTATTGTAATTCTCCAGGTTGGGAATTTTAGAGGAAAAGAAGCCTGATCCTTCCTGACGTATTGGAGCAGCTGAGCATCTAATTCTTGTAGCTCACTTTAGAAAAATCTCAGGTCTGAGGCAGCTTTAGGTTACTCTTTAAAAAAAAATAAACTTTCCTCTCAGACATCTATTTATTTGCTAAAAGGAATTCAATCTCCTTCTCCATTTAATAAACAAAAGTTATATGATGCAATCATCATGATTGCCATAATATTGACTCGAGTACCTGTGAGGCATTTCTGGATTTCTGGGGACTCAATGTTGTTTATGAACAGCTTGATTTTTCAATATACAATTTCATTTTCTCTCACTCTTTTTAATTCTACTTGAAGTTTATATATTTTCCATTACCATAAAATTGACAGTCTTTGAATACACCAAATACAGAGACACTATTAAATGGCATTTATAATCATCGCTTCATGTGGAAAGAAATCACTGAAAGATCTGCTGAGTTTATAACTGGAAAAGCAGAACAATTCTTTCTTTCCAATATAAAAAACCTTTTTTATCTAAGCAAAGACTTACAGCAAGTGGAAGTTTAATATCACACCTTTGAGAGTTACAATCTGTTTAGTGCAAAGTAAAACTATTTGAAAGGAAGTATTAAATAGTGGGAAGCAGTTATGCATGGTAATTTTCTAAAATATTTGGATTTTTCCTTTCAATCTCAGCAAGTTTTCTATATGCAGTATCCTTTCCACTTCATATCTAGTTCACAATTTAAAATCTGAAAGAGACTTTGAAGTGCATCATTTATAGTAAAAAACACAGGCAGAATACTACTCTTTTTTTCCCCTGGTGCAATGAAGGAAAAAAAGCATTGAGACCCTTGATTGTGCACCTAGACCCCATATGGAAAAAAGCATTGCCTAAATCCCTGCACTGAAGGGGTGATAAAGATATTTATTCAGTCACAGGTGAATTTATATTTATGACAATTCTGGTTTCATTGCTGACATGCAGTCCTCAGGATATGACAAATTTATCATAAACATATTATGTCAAGATATGATATCTTAACAAATCTTATCTCTGTTACAATACCTGTTTTGTTTTCAAGAGGGTTGATGTCACTTGGAAAAAGAAGGCAGCAAAGTCTGATTCCCAAGGGTGTTATAAGGGAAAATATATTTCTTCACCTTCTGTCTTCCACATAGCGCTACAAATACATGCAAACTCAGTGGTCATCTTTTACCTCTGGATAAGTTTTCTGTATTGCTAGCTTCTTCTGCTTTCAAGAGTATGACAGCTTCCCTAAAACAAACCGGATAAAGCTAATAGAGAGCTTCTAAATTGGTAAAATTATATATATACAGTACAGCATCGTTATTAGGTTCCTGAGATATTATACATAGACAGATTACATATTGGCCACAAGTGGTGTTTCCCAGGGCTCAGTATTGGAGCCAATTCTGTTTAGTATCCTTATCAGTGATCTGGATGAGGGGATCAAGGGCACCCTCAATAAGTTTGCAGACAATACCAAGTTGAGTGGGAGTGTTGATCTGCTTGAGGGTAGGAAGACAAAGAGATCTGGACAGGCTGGATTGATGGGCCAAGGCCAATTGTATAAGGTAAAATGAAGTCAAGCACTGGGTCCTGCACTTTGGTCAAAAGAACTCCATGCAACACTCCATGCCAGCCAGTTGAACGTGAGCCAGCAGTGTGCCCAGGTGGCCAAGAAGGCCAATAGCATCTGTTGTGGTTTAAAGTTTGGGGAAGGGGAGGGACAGGTGGAGCAGCTATTCCACTCCCCTTCCTGCCACACTCTATAAAAGGACACAGGAACTTCCGCTCGCCCCCTCCTCACTGGAATTGCTGCTGGCTCCGGACGGTTCTGTGGCTGCTACAACTCCACGTGGCTCGGGAGAAATCCAGTGGCATCCGAGGATCGGTGTTGTATATATTTGTATATATACCTTCCCTTGTTACTTCTGTATATTTCCCTTCCTCTGATATCCCTTTTGTTACTCCCTGTTAAAAGTTGTGATCTTAATTTTCCAACTTTGTGTGAGGCCTTTCTTCCTCCCCTGGGAGGGAAGAGGGGAAGGGGAAGAGGGGTGAAACAAATTCTGCTTTGTGGGGGGTTGCCCTGAGCCCTAAATGGAGACAGTATCCTAGCTTGTATCAGAAACAGTGTGGCCAGCAGGAGCAGGGAAGTGACTGACCCCCTGTACTTGGCACTGGTGAACTTTTCCTAAGTACCAAATCCACAAGGAATGGTAAAATTAGTTTCTTGAGGAGTAAGTTGCATAATGTCAAAGCTATGATTCTAGGTAAAACAGTACACTGCAGTGCTGTTTTCTGCACTGCTATCTTCTCTTTCAGTGTACATATCCGAATTAAATCTAGAAATATTTTAATGTTCTCTGAAGACAGTGAAATGTCATTTCCATTTTCTTGCATATGTTTTGCAGAACTTTTTGTGAACCCATTGTAATCAGTATAAACCATGTGGTGCTATATTGCTTTCTGCAACAACAAGAGAAGGAAATGTTATTATTACACTTTTATAACCATGTTAGAATCTTTTGAAATGCTGTTTTGAAGCATAATTTGTGGAATAATGCACGTAACTGGCTGATTCATTGAAAAGGTAGGATTACTGCTCACTCATATCTTTTATGGGCAGTTGGAACATCTTCACACAACTACCTCTCTTCTATAGCAGGAACTTTTGTTTTGTCCATCATTTGCAACACTGAGATTAAATTCAGTTTAATTTAAAAATCCACACCTGTGGATCAGACAAAATAAACGCATCTGCCTTTGGCTTTTCCATGGAGAAGTTCCACATATTTTCCTATTCAAGATACTTGAAAATTCAGTGATGACACCTGTAGGTTGATAGCAATCTTACGATCAATGTACCTGTCCCTGCAGTGTTGGACAAAATGTCAGATCTATTTTGGGGACCATATCCTCCTTCTCACTTACTTTGGCACAAATAGATCTCCCACAGAAATATTCCTTAGTTGCTGCAACTCCATGTGTTTGCAAGGGTCACAGCTACGTAGAACTGCCTGCGCTGGCACACATGGGTAGAACTGTGTAACTTGTCCTTGTCTCTCTCTGTGAGTGTGACATTTCACTTGCTGAAAGCCAGTTCAGCTAAAAGGATGGCAGGTGCCCAGCTAGGTACTGCTAACTGCTGTGAGCTATTTTGCAGGAACCATCAGTTTTTACACCCAACAGATTCATACCAAAGCACCTCTAAAACCTGGAGGAAATTGTGAGGACTGCTCCAATGCTGGAAGTCAGAGACCTTCTCTAGATTAGAAAGCCAGAGTATAAGGAGCCACTTATCTTCCAAGGATCCACAAGGTCTACCTTCAAACTTTTTTTTCCCCAAGTTCTTTCATCCTTTCATCCATATTCAGAGAATCTGACTTTTCTCTTTTTAAACTTACTATGTAATAGCAAAGTGTTTCACATTCTAATAAAACAGAAGGAAAAATGAAGGATAGTGAGTTTCTTTCCCAGAAAGGTTGGGAGGTTTCATATCCTTGTGATTCCTACTTCTGCCAATCTTCTTTTTTGGTTGGGCTCAGGTGATATGCTGCCTAAATAAGGCTGTCTGCAGGTAAATTGGGGCTGATATGAAAGTTTAGGAAAGTAAAAAGAGGGCCTGACAGTCTGGGTCTTCTCCCACTATTGACTGCTGATTAGACAGGAACACCAACAGAACACTTATGTAAAAACACGGCGTGGAAAAACTTGCAGTCATTTTCACTGCAAAATGTGTTTTGATGAAGAAGATTATTTTTTGCACTTCTTTGATACTTTACTGCTGTTTTTTCTTTCACTGTAGCACTTAATGGTAAATTGAAATTATACAAATGATATCTAGGATGTTTTTTCCTGCCTTTAATTCTGTATGTGTGAATATGTGTTCTAGTTCTTCAGATCCAAGAAAGCATGTAAAATCTACAAAATGACCTTTCCCAATTTCTTTAACAGGAAAAAAAACCCAACCCACAAAAGAAAAAAAAAATCAAATGGAAGTGATAGACATAATTCACACCAGAGTAAAAGGAAGGAAAATCATGCCAATAGTGATATTTTTAAAGTTTAAAATTTCCAGCTTTTGTGAAATGGAAAAACTTCTGTTAGACAAGGAACTGTAAATGAGTTTCAGTGGGTTTGTGTGATTTTAGGAGTAAGAAAGCTGAATTAGACTAGGTCAGTTATGCAAACAGTAGGAAGGTAAGATTTGTTGTTTGCTTTTCTTTTGGGTTCTTGATCAAATTTCTGCAGGTTTACAGCTGTACTGAATACAGTTTGAAAATACAGAATGATCTTTATTTCTTCAGGGCTGTCTTTCCAGGTGATGCAAACTTGAATTATTTCTTTATCAATCTGTGCATTACAACATCTGGATAATGGAGACATTTCTCCTAGGTGAGAGACATCTGCAGTTTCTGTCTTCTTCAGAGATTGGCATTGGTGATTTTGAGGGTTTAATGAAGTTTCACAATGATATTTTGGCCAATGGATACACAGTAAAATGTTACTGTTACCCAAATCAGCATAACAGCTGCAGTACCTAAAATGTTACAGGGCTGCTTTTCAGTAAGGTCTATAATTCACTTTTGAATGAGTCTTCAGACATGGACACCAACTAATTGTACCAGCAGAAACCCCTTTGCTCCTGTACATTAGTACAGGTCCTTAAAGTTCAGTTGCCTTGCTTCAGTTATCAGGAGAATAAGAACACTTTTTTTCACTTCTTAGGCATTTCCCAGTGCTGGTAAAGACAGAGGTGAATTAAGTATTGAGAACATCTGTCTTTTCAGCATTGTTGGTGACTAATTCACCTCTCCTGTCTAACAGTGGGCCAATATTTTCTTTCTGTTTCTGCTTGTTGTTTATATATCTAAAGAACCCTTTCCTGTAGTTTTTGACATCTCTGGCCAATTTCATTTTGAGCTGAGCTTTTGCTTTTCTAACTGCATCTCTGCACACCCTGGTAATGCCTTTGTAGTTCTCAATGGCTATTCATCCAGGTTTCTCCAGGGTTTCTTTTCTACTGCTGTGCTATTCCTTCACAGAGTACATAAGTTGTAGAAATTGAACTTCACACAAATCAAAAGAAAATGGAAAAAAAAAA
>VYZX01024485.1:12519-24663 GCA_013401335.1 Brachypteracias leptosomus
AGAGAAGAAATAAGGAGCTGGTCAGTTTGAAGAGAGCTCCTGTGGAAGAAAGTTCTTGGGGGCAGCTTGCTGAGCTCTCTCTCAGTGATGTGTTCCCCCTTGGCTGATTTGAGACAGAGAAGAGCAAATAGATGAAGAATAAAACGCGAAGGTAGACTGAGGAGATGTTGCTGAGTTTGATGTTGGCCTGAGGAAGAAGAGAGCTAGCAGCACATACAATATCAGGTAATGCTTTCCAGCGTAGATGGCTATGGAAATGAACACTTCTTATGACCTGGCATCTTCCGTTATATTGCAGAACACCACATTGTTTTATCCAACAGACTCCAAAGCATTCACAGTGAGATAGTTTTAAGTGATATTGGAAGGGGGCCTCCTTGGTGGGAATTCTGCATCTCTAATTGAAAAAATTAACCAGGACCCGTATATTAAATTAGGCACAAAATCTACATGGCAATAAGTTATAGATTACACGAATGTAGCTGTTCTGCTAGCTCATGCATAACTGTACTCACAATTTTTTCTATTGTGGCAGACACAGAACTTAGAAATGTTGGCTGGAAGGACCTCTGGAGGTTATCTAGTCCNCTAAAGTAAATATAGTATAAAAGAAGTAAGAGAAAATAGAAATGCCATTCAACAGTAATGCTTAGTCTTATAAAAGCAGTCACTTGATTCATGATCAGTTGCCTAAAATTTAATTTAAAAGTAGGAGTACATATCAAAATTACAAATGTTTCCTGAAATCAGTTCCTTTACCTGTACATATGAATCCAGGAATGTTACAACAAATTATTAAAAAAACCCATTGTTCCTTTTTTTCTAGTAAGTATAATCAACATGTTGCTGTTATTGACCTAATTATACTGCAGGGTGTCCTTTTATAGAGGAGATATTTGGGTTATTTATATGTTTCTCTGAGTGGTCAACACCGTTATCTGATGGGCTGGCTGTATTTACTCTTATTTGCTACAGATATGTCCATAACTCAGCTCCGCAAGGATATAAATCTATTGTTAAAGAATCAAGTAAGGTCTTTTGGGAAGTAAACTTGTTCTGTTCAGTTCCACATGAACACTTAAAGGTAAGATGTTTTTTCAGTCTGAAAATAAATTTAATTCCAGTCTTCCAGGTGTATGAAACTGCATAAACCAAGCAGAATTGTCATAGTTGGATAATTTCTTCTACAATGAAATGCTGCGTCCTGGGTAGGAATTGACCTATGGATGAGTCACAACCCAGCAACATGCTTAGTTCCCCAAGTGATTCCCCAAGGCACCAGAGACAGAACCTGGCCCACCTGTGGGGCCCTGCCTTCCCCAAGGTGATTGTGATTGGGGTGGTGGGTGAAGCTAGAGCTGTATTAACCAGGAACCAACCAGTTTGAGAGAAGAAATAAGGAGCTGGTCAGTTTGAAGAGAGCTCCTGTGGAAGAAAGTTCTTGGGGGCAGCTTGCTGAGCTCTCTCTCAGTGATGTGTTCCCCCTTGGCTGATTTGAGACAGAGAAGAGCAAATAGATGAAGAATAAAACGCGAAGGTAGACTGAGGAGATGTTGCTGAGTTTGATGTTGGCCTGAGGAAGAANTCATCCTTCTCAGGGCAAGGCTATTCCCACATCTACATCAGGTCAGCTGTGGTCATATCTGAATCTTGAAAACAACCAGGAATGGAGGTTTAGTAGCCTCACTGGTGAACTTGTTTCAGTGCTGCACTATTCTGGTGTAAAGGCTTCTCCTAATGTGAAGTTTAAACCCCCAAAGAAACAATTTCTGGTCAGTGCCCCTTTTCAGCAGTAGTCCTGTCTCCTTGTCCCTTTCCAGTTTTTCAACATCTCTTTTCAACAGAGAACACTGGACTGCTATCTTGGTTGAAAATTTCATGTTGATCCAGCTTGGACTTCATCAGCTTTACAAGGCGAATGCTGTAATTCTCTACCTTCTCCCTGTTTGTCTCAAAGAAGGATGTAGTGTTGACGTTTTTTCTTAGTCAGCAAGAACCTCCTCTGATAAACATGAAGTTTCTTAGATGATAGGTGAGTCTGACCATCACTACAGCCAACTCCTTCAATACCCTCAAGAGTATCCCATCATGGATCTGAAGACATTCAGCTACTCTAGTCCCCTAAAACTTTTTCTCCCAGACTATCATCTACTTCTTTCCTTCCTAACCGTACTGATAGAAGCAGAGATCCCAGGAGAGGACTTTGGCTGTAAGGACTGAGACAAAAAAACCCAGACTATTTCAGCTTCATGGTTTGCTCAACGCCATGGTGCCCTCTCCAGATGTATCAAAGCCCCCCATGAGGGCAAGAAATAGGTTTTTAAGGCTCATCCACCATCTCCTCTGCTCCAGGTGATCAGTTACAGACCTCTGACACAACATACCCAAATTAGTCCCATCTCACCTTGACCTCTGGTTTCTTACTGGCGTTTTTCAACATTCAAGGGTCCCCCTCACAGAGTGTGCAGTTATCCCTCCTTTTCATGCCCTTCTGTCCATGTTGAACAGCTTATTTTGTCCATGCCTGTGCTCCAATTGTTCATGCCATCCCTCTTGCACTCACTGATTTTATGGCACTGAACCTAATTGTAAAAACTGAGATACCTGGACCAGGATCTTTCTTCAACAGCACTTGTTTCTCTTCTGTTGCCAAGGCACTGAAGCTGTATTTTAGGTTAAATAGCTGCAGGTTGAAATGGAGCCTTCCTCCCACTACCAGAAGTCACAGGCTTCCACCCTGTTGGGTGAGTATCCTCTTGGCACTCCTGTGTGGCCTTCCCACCCTCAAGGTGACTCCTGCCTCAGCAGAGTCTCTTGAAGATCCTGTCAGCGTCTTATCTGTCATCCTGGATATGAAAAAGGCTGCTCATTTCTTGGCTAGGATTGTTTTGCTTGTTTTAATAAACTGAAGGAAAGCACAAAGTAGCAGAGGTCTCTGACTTTGCATTCTCTTGTTTCATTTTTCAGTCTGAACTCCAGCCTCCAGAACATCTATATGCAATGTGGATATATTGCCTGGCTTGCAGAGATGGAAAGTCAGACTAGCTGATTTCATGATTACCTATGTACCTAAAATCTATGGTCTACAATAGTTTCTCCTTCTCTTTAATTATTTGTGAAGCAGAATCTTCTTCCAGCTGTGAAGAACACTGAAGAAAGAGGTGTGTAGGAAGACATGCAACTGAAATTCTCCACTGTAACTCTAACCTTGCAGAGAAAGAAATAGCATCGAATGTGTAGATCCTGTTTTTTGGAACTGAAATGTTGCCCAGCTGTGCAGGCAGAGAGAGGAAAAGCTAATGAGCTGGTGTCCTACTGTGGGAGTGTGTGCTGGGGATCTCTGAAATCTACCACAGCAGAAGAGATTTTTCTCTCTATTTTGGGGTCAATCATACCTCACAGTGAATGTTTTTCATTTTTAATGTGTTCCATTGGAGAAACAAAACTGTGTGTATTTGCTGTTGTGAAATAGTCTCTCTGCTCTAACAAAAATACATCTTGTGACAAACTGACACACTTCTTTCTCAAGCAGCAGAACAGACATGTTTTTAGGAACAGAAGCACCCTCACGAGATCCATTCAGTCTCTGAGTGAACCTCTGTCACCCACTAGACACAATTCAATGTTTAAAGATGCTTGAGGGTAAGCTGCTCTAGAATAAATCCTGATAGAGACAGTCTGTCTGGAGTCTCACCTGGCAATCACTGTTTCATACTTCGAAACCTATTTCTAATTTCTCTGCTGTAACTCTCTAATCTTTTGGAGAGACTCTCCTAAGCTTCCCAATAATGTAAGCTGTTGAAGTTAATAATTATTACACAGTAACATAAGTTATGGAAGTTAATAAGTGAAGTTACTGAAGTCTTTTATTAGTTTCTCCCATATAGACTAAATAACTCAAGCATTATCAGTCTTTTCTGGAACAGAATAAAGATTAGCAGCATATGACCATTCACTGACATGAGTTCTTCCTGTCTATTTTAAATGTTAGAGGTATATACGACACTGAAAATATTAAAAATAAATAATGCTACTAGTTTCCTTCTTGGACAGTAGGAGAGCTAGATAGAGATTATTAAATTTTATGGAGCTTCAAGAGTGATTAAAACAGTAAATCAGCAAAGCTTACCTTTCTTCTTTAGCATATGTATATAGACTACAAGTGGGGAATGGAACCAGACCACCCCCAACAGATGTAAGTTGACTTGGAATCACTGGATTCAAGATATATGTCGATTTGCATCAGCTGAAGTTACAGCCTGTAATATTTAAATTGTATGCAAGCAAATGACCTGTGGCTTGAATTTTTGCATAATGATGTAAAATAGTCTGCTTTACCATGAAAACAAGGTCCTGATTCATAAAACACTCTTCTCAAGTGTCACTGACTTAAGCATTTAACTAAAAAGAGATGAAAGAATACAGGCTTATTGAATATTGTACTTTAAGGGAAAAAACTCTGGTTTAATTCTTCTTTCTCTAAACCCTTCACAATCTTAACTGTGGCTGAGAGATTTAAAATAGAATTATATGCTTCACTCAGCAAGTCTTCCAATTAGTTTTTAAGGCAATCCACATATTTTTACTGTATGAGGGGAAGCAGCAAAATTTATGGATCATTAGGCCAGTAAAGCTGAGAGGAAAGTAGCTGCAGTTACTTTAGACAAGAAATGAATGCACCTATTTTTCTCAGATTTTTACATTCTGAATTTATACTATATGTCACTGCCTCCATAATTTTGAAAATTTTTAGGTTTTTATAATTTTATCTTTTTTCAGTGTTAGATCTCTAGCATTACTCGAAAAGAAGAATTGTTACAAGAGAGATAATGAATAAATGATTATCACATTACCTGTCTGTATTATTTTATTTTGGGATTTATTTGAGGCTCCCTGAAAGCTGCTACTACCTTTCAGGGAAAATTATAACAACACATGCTCTGAGAGTGTCTATATGTCTATTACCATAAAGTAATCCCATTTTCTTCACCCTGATATGAAGGTAGAAAACATAACACCAGTGTTTTTTTGACAGAAAACATTCCATTATCTTAATTAATTTAAATAGATTAGGAATATCGATTAGTCAAAGATTCCTAATAGTATGTTATTCTGCTTAATACTCTAAAATTTTATGTATGCTGTATGAAATGCCCCTGGGCATTTGGCACCAGACCAATGGCCCACGACCACAATGCACGTTTCTCCTGGGCTCACCTCTGAGTTTGGCATAATTATCCTGAGTAGTCACTTTGGCGTCAAGGATGTCAGGCTGACTGCATATAAAAGAGTTTTGCAAAACTAAGGCCCTGCTTAGTACTCCCTTGAGACTGACAATTTTCAAGTCACTACTTTATGGAATGGCTTACACTTAGTAAGAAACATAGTAAGAAATTTGCTAACAAGGTCCATATATGTTAACAAACCTCCATGACTATAGCAGACTAAGGCAGTTACTTAAAATATCAGATTCCAAATGTTATGATTTAACATTCCCAAATTTTACATTTTTTGGGTTTAGAGCATCAAAATCATATAATTCTCTTACTTTTTTTCAGTCTGACCTTCAAAGGAAGTCAAATTTATTTAAATGTCTTTCTATCTTTCTCTGTAGTGCTATTTTGACAGCCAGTCTGATCTCTTCAGATTTGAAATCTGCTACCTCTTTATTTTATCTCAGCAAGTGTTGTCACCAATTTTGTAAAGGAATTTCACTTTCACCTCATGGACCCCAATATGAATAATATGAAACACCCCAGACACAAAGCTGACAACTGAAATCTCTGACAATTATTTCAATTACTGAAGAAAGAGAATCAAAAAACCTAAGCACTACACTATGATTATCTATAATTTTGTTGAAATTATATACATTATAATGGCATTTTCAACATAGCGTATGCATGTCTAATAACTCAGAAGAATTTATTGCCAGAGACATGTTCCATGATTTATCAGGATTGCATGCATTTCCACACAAAAGATTCAGGAGTTTAATTTCAACACGTTCTTTGCATGTGAACCCTAAGCGTGTTACCATTTTCATTTCAGTGCTTTACCAGATATTCATAAAAAGACCACTCTGCAGATAGCTTCCAGGTAAACAGCAGTGTGGTGCTATTGCAGCAGGTCTACAGGTAATTTGACCAGTCTACAAGTAGTTTGACTCATAGAATCATAACTTCTCTAGGAAATGTCCTCAGACAGGAGCAAATTAAACCAGGTTACAATGTACACTCTTCAGTTTACCTACATTTCCCACTCTGTGAGAAATTGAGAAACTTACAGCAAAGCCAAGATATCTCTTGCTTCTGCCAGCACACACATGAAAGAGAGTTAGTGAAGTGTCAGATACTGCAAATCAAAACACTGCTTTCAGAAGTGCAGTCTGGTGCAGGGGAGAATGGTTATGTTTATTTACTCCCCTGCGACTCATGGCCACTGTTTAAACCCTTCAGGCCTCTGCCATCTTTTGATTGCTTTCCTTCCAGTTTGTCATGAATCAGAGAAAAAGTTATTTTTCTGAGACTTCCCCCGCTTAGATTCTCAGAGCAAGAACTAAATAGTAATTTATTTGAAAGCATGATTAGAATGGCAGCAAAGGTGTCCAGCTGCATCCAGAGGCATTATGTGACACAGTAAAACTTCTAGAGTCTTATTTCACTGATGCTCCAGGAAGAGAGCAAATTAAGCCAAGCTACAACTTACACTCTTCAGAAAAAAAAAACCCAACATAAATAGAGTGCTGCTTTATTTTGTTTGGGGTTTTTTCATATGCTTTTTAACACAATTCTTCAGGGAATGGCTTAAAATATCAAATGTAAGCCTATGTGCTGTTGCATGGATTAGCTGTTATGTCTTATTGGCTGCTCACTCTTTAAAAGTCACATAACCTTATTCCTAAAACACGACCTTGTTTCCATGACCTGGA
The DNA here is from genome assembly GCA_013401335.1 of Brachypteracias leptosomus. Taxonomy (NCBI): domain Eukaryota; kingdom Metazoa; phylum Chordata; class Aves; order Coraciiformes; family Brachypteraciidae; genus Brachypteracias; species Brachypteracias leptosomus. Next base: position 19,451 of record VYZX01024485.1, read on the forward strand.
GAGATCCTCTGAGGTTTTTTAGTCTTTTTTGGTCCATAAATTATGCAGGTAAGATCAAGAACCAGATTTATAGCAGAGAACTGTAGTGACATTTCACCACTCACAGCGATACTTTTTTAGTTTCACTGAACAGTTTCATAAATAAAATTTAAAATACCAGAGCTCCCTATAAAGCACATTCATGAGCAGCACTCTTAAGTTCCTCCAAATTTTTTTTATCTGTATTTTCCCTTGAGTGACTATAGATCATACTCAGAAAGAGATATAGGAGAAACAAGTTAGCCTTCACAATAAATTGAACTATGATGACCACTGGTGAAATAGTGACAGCCAACTGTCCTTCTTTACTGCCCACTCTTTACCTTAATTATCACAAGACATCTTGTTGGGCCAGTAAGAATCCACTTCAAGATAATTTGATTCAGTTCCTTTTTCTCTCCATAGTTTTGTCAAATAGCAGCAATCATCATTTAGTTTCCTAAAAAATTCTAATTAATTTCTTCTCTCATTTATCTTCAAGTATTTTTAACCAGCACTGACATAGTATAATCAAATGAACTAAACAAAAATAAATGTCTAAACTAAGAAAATAAGAGCCTATATACCAATGGCCTTTAATTTCTTATAATAATGAATATTCATTCTCTTTCCCTGAAATTGGACTGAGCCTTCTTTGAGAATAGCCAAAAACTGAATTTAGTTAAGTTACATCTTAACATTTATTTTTCTCATTAGTGGATATCCATAAAACCACTGCTGCATTCAGCAGTAAGTTTTCCTTCACAACTTGAGAAAAGAAAAATGCTGAATTTCAACCTGTTTATTTTTGCTTTGAGATAAAATTACACCATCTAAGCACCAATAAATCTGTCAAAATAGTGAGGTGGTGGGTTTTTTTACTTCCCAGAGGATCCAAGGAAACATTTCAAAATTAAGGTAAATATGAATCAACATTTGGAGAAAGGAGGATACTTTTGACTAATCGAAATAATTCTGATATGTTAGTAGGCATGACATGTTCTCTGCAGTTTCCATTTCAGGCTTTTAAAAAGGTTAGTTTAACAAAACTAATGAAGATGTAGAAACAGATTTCAGGGGCAAGTGGTTACCAGGGAGCACTTACAAAAGCAAAGCAACTTTGTGCTCTAAACATAGTGGGATTAATTTTTCAAAGAAAGAGGTCTGTTCTTATCCTTGAGGACTCCAGACACTTGGAAGAGTGATGCAGTTCCTGAACTTTACAATTTTAGGAGATGGGATTTAAGCTCAGGTTGCCCTGGATGCAGAGGACAGAGAACAAATTAGTAAAGCACCAGTTGGGGGATCTTGGCCTGCTTTTCCTGCAGCCCACAGGAAGGTTATTAATTATGTAGCTATAATGTATGAGGCTTTGGCTGTAGTGTTCCAAAGAGCTTCTGCTGGATCACACTAGTAAGTGCTGAGAGACACTAAAGATATATCAGGAAAAGAAAAAAAAAATATTGTCAAGCATCGATTTTAAGATGCTATATGTAGAAATTGTCTGTTTCATGTTCCTTGTAAACAGACCAGGTGTTTCTTTGGTTGGTGAGAAGGAAAGGCATATATAAACATTTCTATTTTATACTTTCTGCAAGTTCTGCAAGAAATGACGCTGGTTATGGAAGGTAAAGGGTGAAATAAGGAAGCACCAGCAGTCTGGGAAATTTTACTACTTTGCCCTTTTCAAAGACAGAAAAGAAATTAGAAATTATTTCTTTTAAGCAAAGTGGAAACATAATAACTTCTAACTAAAATAGGGTATCAAGAAGGACTAGCTAAAAACTGTTCTGTGGCAAAGTCTCAGACTAAAAATCAAAATAAAGTCCATTAGAGAAATTAAGCCAATGTTCTCATGTAGACAGACTGTTTATGAAACCAGAAATGAAAGACAATTTAAAAGAAGGAACAGAGACTTGGGTTTGGGTGGTTTTCTTTTTATTTGACACAAACTCTTGTTTGGGTTAGTTAGTGTTAGGGTAACACTAACTTTCCTTTTGGTTAATATATGGGGGGTTTTGAAATTAATCTTTTTTAATATCTTTTTTTCCCTACAGACATTACATAAAAATCTGTTCAGTCATAGTATCATAATAAAAACTGATTTATTTTCCTGGGCTAGTTGAAACATTATATAATGGCTTCCAAAGACTTTAAAATTGTAATAATAAATTTAAGGTGTAATCATTTCTCTTCGATCATAAAGGAAGAAAGTTTTTATAATGGTGACTATCTTGGCCTTGAACTATTGACGTCACTCTTCTTAAATACAAGCATTTCAATCATACCATCCAAAGAAAACTTCAGCTGGAGCACCTGTACTTGGTAAGACCACCACAAAGTGGTTTTGTGTTTATTACCACTGAACTGCAGTTCAAAGAACCACTCCACATTGGTATAATCAATCAAATTAACTTTCAGATTTCAACTATGCAGTTTCTAGCTCTGTTTACAGCTGTCTCACACCCTCCCTCAGATTTCTTCACGAGCTCATTAGGGGCACAGTTTGGCTATCACCTTTCAGGTCACTTACCTGCTCTTGAAAAGCAAACTGTACATTTTACCAGCTGAAATCTCTGTTACCAATCACCACTGTATTCTTCCGACTCTAAGATATGAGTAAATAATAAAATATGCTCACACAACTGAAGAATAATAAATCCTTTAGATCTCACAGGTATTTCATCAGAGAATAGTCTGCAAATAAAAGCCAGTATATCAACTGCCATCATACAGGCTCTGTAAAATACAACCATTGAAATAATACAGAAATGGTGATGCAGAAAAGAATGCATTTAACTACAGAAAAATTCCAAGACAACACTCCAGTAGTTTTAAAATATTTTATATCATCATAAAAACTACTGCAGAACATAAGGTATTTCTTTGGCCCCAGCAGACCATGAATAATTTTGCAGAAATACTTAATTTCTTTTAATAGCACTGAGATGTGCATTTCATATAAGAGATAGCCTGACTGCTTAGAAGAATTGATTTACAGCAGTCCCCAGTGAAACTGGTCAAATAATCTATTGTGAATAAAACCTATTCTAAATTTGGCCATTTCTCATAGAATAATTACCCGTGAATAACTTTTTTCATTATTCAGCCAGCTCTAGACCACAGTATACTTATTTCTGAAGAAGGCACTAAACCATTGAGAAACTTTTGAGTGGAGAGCTATATAGCTTTACTTAAATTTTGCACTCATTTAGGGATGCTGTTGTGGCTGAATACTGAATTATATCATACATAGCACACATAAAGTAGAGAAAATCCCATAAATTTGATCAGACTATGAAAAATAATCTTCAGGAAAAGACTCGTGTTTGAAAAATTCACAGTAATTAAGTGAATGATATTATAAGTGAAAAGAAATTTGGGGCTAAATTCTATGTCCTGAGTTTGGCTAGGATAGGGCTAGTTTTCACAAGAAGCTGAGAGGGGTCATAGCTGGGATAGTCAACCAAACCAGACAATGGGATATTTGATGCTATACTGATGTCATGCCAACTATACAAATGGAAGGCTGATCAGGGGGAAAGGCACTTGATTTGAGCGAGCTGAGGCTGGGCCAGTGAGTAGTCACATTTTATATCACTCTTTTTATATATTATTTCATCAGTATTATTGTTATTACTGTTACTTCTTATCTCTTTGTGTTGTTTTATTTAACTGTCCTTATCTCAACACACGGTGTTTTACCTTTTCCTCCCAATTCTCCTCCCCATCCCGCTGGGGCAGGGAGGAGCGAGCGAGCTGCGGGTGGTGCTCAGTTGCCAACTGGGTTTAAACTGCAACACTGTATAACGGCAGCTGAAAGCCTTCCGCCTACAGCATGAGGTATTGTGCAAACTGTCCAGTCATTAAATGTTGTGCCATGTCATAACCTGTATGCTGCATTTCAAGTTTCATTTATTTTTAGTGGTGTAAACAAAAAAAAATATTATGGGTATGAAAACTGTTTTTGTTTCACATCTGAATGAAATTAAGAAATGCTTTTTGCAGAAGACATGAGAGTGACAGGCACCTTCTTCTTTGCTTTCCCTGAGAATAAGCAAAGCTTAACAACTAGACATTAAGGTTTAATACAATTGCTAATCTGTTTCTTTGTCTTTGAATGAAAAAAGGATCTGAGCTTCTGCACTGATTCCTTTGTCAAAGCATATAACCCACTGCAAAGGGTATGTCCAGACTTTTCCTGTAGCAAACAGAGACAAATAGGTGCGTTCAGGAGATGATTCATCCAAGACAGTTATCAGGAAACATTTTTCTCAGTTTAGAAAAGCATCTGTCTAAATGAAGATTTATACTTCATTCTCAACTTGTAGTTGGCTGAAAGTAGGTGAGACAACTGCTGTCTTTGATAGGTATCTTCTCTTTACTAAAGTAAGCAGAGCAGTGCCCTATTCAACGTAACATTGGAGATGTACTTCTCTCAGCCTTGTGTTAGAGCTATTCTCTAAGAAAGTACCCAGTAAACTAGTAAGTTGAATCTGTCTCCTACACCCACACTGAGTGCTATAGCAACTGGACTACTAGGTATCTGGGGACAGTGTTATGTTTGGTGTATTTCTTTTTTTCAGGTTTGTTCCTTTGAAAAACTTCAGCCCACCAAATAGATACTTTTGGTCAATCATCAAAAGTAAGAAAAAAATATGACTCTGCTTACTACTAAATGTTTGTATTTAGGAAACTGCACTTACTAATGCATTCAGTCTGCAATCCCAATTCTCCTTATTGTTTTTTACTAACAGTATCTTTCATTATCCACATCACTACCTCACATAAGAAGAAGAAAAGAAGGGTACTAATTGTAGGAGATTCTGCCTTGAAGGGTACAGAGGGTCCAATATGCCATGCAGACCCTCATCACAGGGAGGTCTGCTGTCTTCCTGGAGCACGAGTTAGGGACGTCGCTAGGAGACTTTCTGGCTTGGTGACATCCTCCAACTATTATCCCCTTCTGGTTTTTCATGTGGGAAGAGATGAAGCAGTAGAACGTACTCCAAGAACAATTAAGAGAGACTTTAGAGACTTGGGAAGGCTGGTGAAAGAGTCAGGAGCAGAGGTTATTTTTTCATCCCTCCTTCCAGTGGAAAGCAGCAACAATGGAGGGAACAGAAGAATACACCACATCAACACGTGGCTCCGGGGCTAGTGTCGCCACCTCAAATTTGGGTTTTTTGATAATG
>VYZX01024491.1:20910-42983 GCA_013401335.1 Brachypteracias leptosomus
AGCCAGTTTCTCCAGATGAATGCTCTGGGAAACAGCATCAAAGATTTTACTGAAGTCTAGGTAGACAACATTCACAGCCCTTCCCTCGTCCGCGGAGCGGGTCCCCTTGTCATAAAAGGGACTAACAAGGGACTCTGTCAACCAGTCTCCTAAACAGGTCAAAGTCTGTCCTCTGAAAGTTCTATTGACCCTCCTCCTTACTTCCCCAAGAATTAAGAACTCTACCATTTCATGACTACTATGTCCAAGACATCCTCCAACCTTCACATCACAAATCGATCTCTGTTTGTGAACAACAGGTCTATCAGGGAGCATTCTCTAGTTGGCTCACTCACCAGCTGTGTCAGGAATTTCTCTTCCACACGCACCAGGAACCTCCTGGACTGTTTCCTCTCTGCTGTATTGTATTTCCAGCAGATATCTAGTAAGTTGAAGTCTCCCATGACAACAAGTGGTAGTGACTGTGAGACTTCTCTTAGCTGCTTATAGAATATTTTGTCTGCTTCTTAATCCTGGTTGAGTGGTCTATAACAAACTCCCACCCTGGTATCTGCCNGTAAGATAAAGAGTCCATTATGAATATGTAGATACATACTTAATACCCATAGGCAATTATTTTCCCACCTGCACAATCATTTGTCTGCAATATTATAGTAATAATTAAAGGTCTCCTCTCTAATTCTGGAGAATTTTTTACTGTACATTGCAGGACTGTGACTTGAATCAGAATTGTTTTCACAGATGTTTCACCATGGACCAGGCTGCACACACTATAGCCTTATGCTGTCATCTTAATTCAAAATATTTTTCTGAGTGAGTCCAATCAGGCTGACCTGTAATTTATCCTTTGTGTATCTTTGCAAGTAATCAGTAGACTATTAGCCTGAGAATGTGGTAGGGGATTTTTTTATACTCTTCGGATCCTATGAGGATAAAAATGTATCTACAATGAAAACATGCTGTACAAATGAAATCACATCAATTGGAAAAATTAAGGACTTTGAAGGACTGGAAAGGCACCCCATCTTCTTGCTATGACAAGAATGATATATTCTATTGAACTCTAAGATACGAGTAAGAGAATAGCACAATAATGGTGTTACTAATAGCTGCAGCTCTCTATCAGTTTGACTAGATAAAGGAATTTATTGGGGAAAAATAAGAGAGGATTATGCAAAGCTGATATATATTCAGAAATAAAGTATCATGAAATAAGTACTGTCCCTCAGTACTGGGACTAGTTCTGTTTAATGTCTTCATCAATGACACAATGAGATTGAGTGAACCCTCAGCAAGTTTGTAGATGACACCAATCTGAGTGGTGTGGCTGACACACCAGAGGGACCTGGACAAACTTGAGTATTTGGCCCATGTGACCTTCATGAGGTTCAGTAAGGCCAAGTTCAAGGTCCTGCACCCGGGTCAGGGCAATCTCCACTATCAATACAGCTAGATGGATGAAAGGATTGAGAGCAGCTCTAAGGAGAACAACTTGGAGGTACTGGTGGATGAAAAGCTGGACATGAGCCAGCAGTGTGCGCTCACAGCCCAGAAAGTCAATCCTATCCTGAGCTGCATCAAAAGAAACAGGGACAACAGCTTGAAGGAGGTGATTCTCCCCCTTCACTCTGATTTGGTGAGCTCTCACCTGGAATACTGTGCCCAGCTCCAAAGTCCTCAGCACAAGATAGGCATGGACCTGTTGGAAAGGGTCCAGAGTATGGCCATGAAAATGATCAGCAGGCTGGAACACCTGTCCTATGAGCATAGGCTAAGAGAGTTGGGGTTGTTCAGCCTGGAGAAGAGAAGGCTCCAGAAAGACCTTAGTATGGCCTTTCAATACTTAAAGGGGGCCTAAAAAAGATGGGGACAAACATTTTAGTGTGGCCTATAGCAACAGGACAAGGGATAATGGTCTTAAACTAAAAGAAGTGCAATTAAGACTAGATATAAGTAAGACATTTTTTACAATGGGGGTGGTGAAGCACTGGAGCAGGTTGCCCAGAGAAGTGGTAGATACCTCATTCCTGAAAAGATTAAAGGTCAAGTTGGACAGGGCTCTGAGCAACTAATTGAAAGTGTCCATGCCCATGGCAGGGGATTGAACTAGATGGTCTTTATAGGTTGTCTCCAACCCAAACTAATCTATATTTCCATGAAATACTGTGTATGAACTTTGCCATAATTAATCTGGCTGGGAAGTCAAAACAGGGTTCTGTTCTTTGAGTTGAGTGAACTTTTAGTTTCTTGTAAAAACAGGTTTTCTTCAAGAAGAGTGAGTAATCTGATTGCCAGCCCAGACAAGTCAGTGGAAGGCTAAGCCATTCAAGAGTTCCCTCATTTGCCAGAACTTGTATCATAAGAAGAAATTTTATGTCATTAAAAAAATTGCTTCTATCATATCTGTTCAAATGTTTAAGTGGCACTTGTCAAGTCCTTGAATGACAGATACCTGGTATTTCTGGTGCTGACATATTCACAAAATGCCATTCATCAGTCTTGGCATAATTATTCCCATTGAAATAGGAGCCATGCTTGTTAACACAACATGTACGTGGCATATCAGGTTTAATCAAAGTAATACTATTTTTGAATTCTTGATTGACAAGTTTTTTGCTGCTCCCTTAGCTTACCTATGACTTTATCAGCACACACACTTCTGATCAACATATCAGTAAATTCTAGGGTTATTCTAATCATGATCTACCCATAAAAATGGGTAAACATGCTGTTTGTAACAGGTCTGTCAGTGACATGGACATTGGGATTGAGTGCACCCTCAGCAAGTTTGCAGATGACACCAAGCTGTGTGGTGTGGTTGACACACTGGAGGCCTTGACAGGCCTGAGAGGTGGGCTCTTGCCAGCCTCATCAAGTTCAACAAGGCCAAGTGCAAGGTCCTGCACCTGGGCTGAGGCAACCCCCAGCACAAATACAGGCTGCACAATGAGTAGATTGAGAATATTCCTCAAGGATGAGGAGAAAGACTTGGGGGTGCTGGTTGATAAAAACCTCAACGAGCCAGCAATGTGTAAATGCAGCCCAGAAAGCCAACCATATCCTGGGCTGCAACAGAAGCGTGGCCAGTAGGTTGAGAGAGGCGATTCTGCCCCTCTACTCTGTTCTTGTGAGACCCCACCCGGAGTATTGTGTCCAGCTCTGGACACCCCAGCACAAGAAGATCATGGACCAGTTAGAGAGGGTCCAGAGGAGGGCTACAAAGATGATTAGAGGGCTGGAACACCTCTTCTACAAAGACAGGCAGAGAGAATTGGGCTTGTTCTGCCTGCAGAAGAGAAGGCTCAGGGGAGACCTTATTGCAGCCTTCCAGCATCTGAAGGGGGCCTACAAGAAGGCTGGAGAGGGACTTTTCACAGGGGTCTGCAGCAATAGGACAAAGGGTAATGGGTTCAAACTGGAAGAGGGTAGATTCAGATTGGAAATTAGAAGGAAATTCTTTACTCAGAGGGTGGTGAGACACAGGAACAGGCTGCCCAGGGAGGTTGTGGATGCTCTATCCCTGGAGGTGTTCAAGACCAGGTTGGATGAGGTCCTGTGCAGTCTAGTCTAGTGGAAGGCATCCCTGCCATGGCAGAGGGGGTTGGAACCAGATGATCTTGAACCTTCCAACCTAAACCATTCTATGACTTTTTTCTGGGCACACACAAACCATTCATTCATATGTAAATGAAACAGTGAAGCTCAGCTTTTTGGCAATGGATCTTGACTTCCATTTTAAGAAAGACTACTCACAACAGCCTACTGAGTACTGTATGCAGACTCTGCACTTCCAAAATAATTCAAATTTCATTTCAATTTTTCAGGAAAATAAACATTAATAACTAATTTAAGTAGTAGAGGTAAGTTTAAAGCATACAGAGAAGGTGAAAAGTACAGGGGAAGTTAAACCACTTCTTTGTATACGACATTTTCAGTACAAATTCTATCATTGCCACAACACCTGCCCAGCACTTTGCAGTCACAGTTTCATGCTGGTGCTGATATACTTGTCCTACACAACACTGCTATCTATGCAAAAAGCCTTAATTATTTCTTGGCACCTGATAGGAGATGAGTTCTGCAAAAGCCATCCTCCTGCTTAGAGAGTGATGTAGATCATCACGGAAGGGAGCATGACCACTGCCTACCAACTGTGTTGATAAAACATGAAGCAGACACACAGCAAGGACTCGACTTCTGATCATATCTTTAGTCTCTCTAAAATAATGTTACACATCATCATATACATCACAAAGGCACAGCAAACTATGCAGGATCCTTCACAGAATTAATTCTTTCCTCAGGAAATGTATGCATGTGAGACAGCAAGAGGGACAGAAATGACAATCCCAGAGCAGCAAGGGGACAACAGCAAGTTATGCTTATTTAAATGCTTCAGAGTCCTCGTAGCAAAAACCCCAAAGCAACAGCTTTGGGGCAAGATGAAAGCTAGCACAACTGAGAGTGTCAATGCTAATGAGGAAAGACTATCAATGCAAACTGTTGGCTACATCAGTAGGACAATGAAGCTCAATTTGCTGAATGTTCCAAAAATAAAATTACAAATTAAGCATTACCATCACACTTTCAAGTGTACGACAACAGCTTTTGTGTTTCCTGCTGAGAACCATATATTATGGTGGAACACAAGTAANAGGGTCCAGAGGAGGGCTACAAAGATGATTAGAGGGCTGGAACACCTCTCCTACAAAGACAGGCAGAGAGAATTGGGCTTGTTCTGCCTGCAGAAGAGAAGGCTCAGGGGAGACCTTATTGCAGCCTTCCAGCATCTGAAGGGGGCCTACAAGAAGGCTGGAGAGGGACTTTTCACAGGGGTCTGCAGCAATAGGACAAAGGGTAATGGGTTCAAACTGGAAGAGGGTAGATTCAGATTGGAAATTAGAAGGAAATTCTTTACTCAGAGGGTGGTGAGACACAGGAACAGGCTGCCCAGGGAGGTTGTGGATGCTCTATCCCTGGAGGTGTTCAAGACCAGGTTGGATGAGGTCCTGTGCAGTCTAGTCTAGTGGAAGGCATCCCTGCCATGGCAGAGGGGGTTGGAACCAGATGATCTTGAACCTTCCAACCTAAACCATTCTATGACTTTTTTCTGGGCACACACAAACCATTCATTCATATGTAAATGAAACAGTGAAGCTCAGCTTTTTGGCAATGGATCTTGACTTCCATTTTAAGAAAGACTACTCACAACAGCCTACTGAGTACTGTATGCAGACTCTGCACTTCCAAAATAATTCAAATTTCATTTCAATTTTTCAGGAAAATAAACATTAATAACTAATTTAAGTAGTAGAGGTAAGTTTAAAGCATACAGAGAAGGTGAAAAGTACAGGGGAAGTTAAACCACTTCTTTGTATACGACATTTTCAGTACAAATTCTATCATTGCCACAACACCTGCCCAGCACTTTGCAGTCACAGTTTCATGCTGGTGCTGATATACTTGTCCTACACAACACTGCTATCTATGCAAAAAGCCTTAATTATTTCTTGGCACCTGATAGGAGATGAGTTCTGCAAAAGCCATCCTCCTGCTTAGAGAGTGATGTAGATCATCACGGAAGGGAGCATGACCACTGCCTACCAACTGTGTTGATAAAACATGAAGCAGACACACAGCAAGGACTCGACTTCTGATCATATCTTTAGTCTCTCTAAAATAATGTTACACATCATCATATACATCACAAAGGCACAGCAAACTATGCAGGATCCTTCACAGAATTAATTCTTTCCTCAGGAAATGTATGCATGTGAGACAGCAAGAGGGACAGAAATGACAATCCCAGAGCAGCAAGGGGACAACAGCAAGTTATGCTTATTTAAATGCTTCAGAGTCCTCGTAGCAAAAACCCCAAAGCAACAGCTTTGGGGCAAGATGAAAGCTAGCACAACTGAGAGTGTCAATGCTAATGAGGAAAGACTATCAATGCAAACTGTTGGCTACATCAGTAGGACAATGAAGCTCAATTTGCTGAATGTTCCAAAAATAAAATTACAAATTAAGCATTACCATCACACTTTCAAGTGTACGACAACAGCTTTTGTGTTTCCTGCTGAGAACCATATATTATGGTGGAACACAAGTAAACACATTGTGTATCACAGACTTTTTTGCCCATAAAAACGCACCCATCCAAAGTCTGAGATGCATAAATGAAAAGTTTTAAAACATCAGCAAAAGTAGCAGTGAAAAAACCACATAGTGGATGTTGTTTCTATTGGCTACCTTCACAAACCCATTGATGGACCAATATTAAAAACCAGATGTCCTACAGATAACTAGTAAAAATTAGTTGTCTTTGTCATCTGTAATACTTGAGATATTAAACGGAATTAAGTATGTTGTTTTATCACCAAAAGCAAGATGAGAGAAAAATTAATATAGGTCCCACCTACTAGGAGAAACTGGTGTGTCATAAAAAGGAGTGCTTCTGAGAAGACTTGATTATAAGTAGACAACCAATTGATACTGCTGCAGCTTAACCAAATGTTGCCCTTAAACTCCATTAAAATATCTGTGACATCTGTATATATATATATATATATAGGGAAAATGCGTTTTAACAACTACTCCTTCCAAACCTCTCCTGACTAAAGCTGCAGATGTAGGGTTCTGGAAGAACTTCTAAAGACCTCAAGTATTGCAAGAAGCTGCATAAGATTTAACCCAGTACAGATCCCAAGTCACAGAATGTGTTTTGTCTTGAGATAAGCACAACTAATCACATCAGCAATTATATTTTGCAACTTTTTTTTTATCAGCTTGGCCCGTGGAACACTCAACAGGACAACTACCATACTTGCAACTACAAGAATTGTGCTTAATAAAAAGCTCATATGCAGACCTTGGCAAAGGTACGGTTACTTAATCTCCAAAACAGGTCAGTAATTTGTCACATCAGCCCTTTTATGAACCATCAACCTCATTATCGCAGTTCACTGCACAAACTGCCCTTGGGAGCCCAGTACTAATAGTGTGCAGAGAGAGGTAAGACAGTCCAAACTACCTCATTATAGATCCACTTTAAAGAAACACTTACATATTAGGGTGAAACAAGCATTCATTTAGAAAAACGAAAATCAATAAGAGGAACTCAAAAGCTAAATGTGTGTTTTCAAGTAATACCATCAAAATTAGCTTTAAGAAGCAGCCCAGGAAACAGCACAGGTGCCAAGTATCATTGATCTAGCTGTTAGCAAGGCTGTATGAATAGCATCATTATACACTCACCATTACTGGTAAAGGCACTGCAAGAGAGAAGAATTGCATATTTGAACAGGAACATGCTTTTAAACAAAAGATACAAAGGACCTCCAATTTTACATCTGCATGTAGGTGTCTGCATTATTCTCCAGGTGTGCAGTGCCCAAGGCCTCAAGCCTTTAAGTTGCCAGGTGCACTGAGGGAGCCCTTACTGCTTTTATCAAATTTACAGCAAGCTGAGGGCACTTAGTGCCTTCTTGGCACCATTGATGCAAATCTCCCTCTCTGAAACTTTGAAAATGTGGCACAGTAAAGCAGAAATCAAGCTTCTTCGCAAAACTTCCTTAACAACATTAAATATTCCAAGTAAGTACCATACCTCTATTTTTTTAATGTAGACACTGTAGAACAAGAGGACGATCAGTAGGTAATAAAGCAAGAGATATTATAACAAAATTAATTTGTTGGCAATTACAAAATACTCTGTTCCTTCTAGTATAGCAAAAGGAGATCACCCCAAAATGCCTCACACTTTATAAGTTTTAAACCCACTTGCTTCCTACTATTAAATTTGATCTTGGCCCTATCATCCTCTTTGTGATGCTATTTTAGTCTTCGGTAGAACAAGGATAATGTTTTAAGTGTCTAGAAAAGCATTTTGAGACTTTAATGCAGACACGAATTCTGTATCAGTTTTACGTCTTCAGCTTATCTCTAGATTTGAAAACAACTTACCCAGGAAAAGAAGAAAAATCACAGAATCACAGAATGTCAGGGATTGGAAGGGACCTCAAAAGATCATCTAGTCCAATCCCCCTGCCAGAGCAGGATCATACACTGTTAAGAGATCAGTAGGGCTGAAAACAGATTAGTTGTTCATTTCTACACACTTTATTTGCTATTATTCTTCTTACAATTTAGTTGACTCAGATCGAACTTCTCTCATACACTTTTTTATTTGTTGTCATAAACCACCACAGATCCAAAATAATCACTGTGGAGAAATTCATTCTTGCTCGTATACTGTGACCAGGTATATTGGTATTACTTTTCTTCAGAAAATAATGTTTAGCAAAAGGAAATGCAACAGGTCAGAGAAGGCTGGATAAAACAAATAACATTAGGCAGAGCAGTCTTACCAAATTCTGAAAGTTTAGTAAGCCTGAAGTTTAAGTTGAAAACCTTGGTGTCTGGAAAAGAGTGGGAGGAGATACTAAACAGTAGGGTTTTGCTTACTGCTTTATAGTCTACTTTAGCAAAAAATGCAAGCTGATAGCATCATTTTTGACTAGTTTCCAGACTGCAAGAAGATCATACATACCCATAACTGGTTTTGTTTACATAGATATGCTGACCTGAACTGACTTCATATTCTTTAGTACATTATTTTAAATAATGCTTTTTCCTTATTTTCTCTTCCATATACTGCCTTGGAGGTAGATCAACTAAAATTGAAATGCAATGGGTTTCAAACCATCTAGATCAAAACCAGTGATTTTCCATAGGTTTTCACCAACTTGCACCAGGTAAGTCTCTGGCTCTTTGGATCAATTGTTGGTATGAAGGTTTCATGTTAAACCGAAACTAGCCACACAACCCGCAGTACAACTGGGAGGTTCTGTTCCCTTCATCCTCCTTTCTTTCACCACTTGTTTGGATAAGCAGTAACCAGCTCAGGGAACCAAACTGAAAACCCACAGAAAATGAATCATTTTCCACTCATTAGGTTTCCCCAAACAGCTTGTTGTGAGATCAGAGAAGCCCTAGAGCGACCCCAGAGGACTAGATGGGACTATGTGTGTGACAGAAGCAGGAAGAGGCTCTCATTTGACCCCAAATTCTCATTATACTGATTTACTAGATGAAGGTATGTTCTCAGAAATCCTGTTTTAAAAAAATGTTCTTTTCTAAAACACAATGATTTGGAAGTGCATTCTCTAACAGTATTTTCAGAAGATGTCAATGCCTCCTCTAGAACAACCCAGTAAGCACAATGCACTAATACAAAGAGCCTTGGTGCTTCCTTCTGCTATTACAGATGTTTTTCTTATTTCCCCTGCAACTTTGTTTCTCCATCTCCACACATCATATTTTAGAATGTTAAAGTCTAAAATGTGGTGCCAAAAAATCTATGTTTTACTACTCAGATCAGGAGCCTGATTAACACATAATCTGACAAATGTTCAACACTACTGAAAATCAGACCACCTAAACACAGATAGTTATTTACCTTTGAGCTTTGCATGTGAAAGTCTGTTTTCTTCTCAAGAGGAGTTGGCAAGAGGTGAGGATGTCTTCTACTTCCTTGTCATGCCACTTCAGCAATCATTATTTTATGCTGCCATCAGCTCCCTGATGGCACAGGCCAATGCTGAACTCAGCAACATTCCCTCAGAAGTCTTCTTTCAAACAATTCTGTCATAAGCTCCTGCAGGCCCAGCTCCTCCTCTGCCCACTGTGGTGCCAGCATTGCCTGCTGGACACAATGGACAGCAATGGCTCCCTCAGTGGCCCTTCACACAGGACACAACCAAAAAGAGCTCAGCAAGATGTAACCAGCCCCAACAGAAGCCACAATCAACGGGGAAACTTCTCTGACCAATCGGCTCCTGGTTTATATAGTCCTGGCCCCACCCACAAACCCCTGGGTGAGGGTGGAGCCACAAAAACACAGGTAGGCCAGGTTCTGCCTCTGGAACCTGAAGCCTATAGGGAAAACAAAACATTCTGCTGGGTTGTGACTCATCCACAGGTCAACTCCAACTTGGGGCCTACAACTCAGGCCCCAGCACTTCATACCTGCACAGATCCTGAGTGAACACATCAATTCATGTTTCTTTTTATTTCCCCAGAATAATGGAAACAGCCTCTTGCTTCAGTTTACTGACTCTTATCCCCAAGGCCCAACAATAGAGCTGTGAAAAAGATTGAGCAAATTTTGGAGTGTGTAATAAATTGATAGGTATCAAATGTACTGTGAACTGCTTTCTATTCATCAGTTCATGAAAAAATACCCACCAGAATGAATCAAAAATGCATCATCTCTCTCTTGAAATCTTACATGAAGAATATTTGAGGTTGCACAAAAAATAAACTAAACAACACACCTAAGTGAAATGTGTGATGTCAGCTACAAAGGTATTTCAGATACGATTATATGAAGAGGTTTTGTTGAAAGTAGGAGTATTCCTGAGTAGCACAAGGCCTTGTCCTTTCTCTTTGCCATCCTTTCCAGCACTCAAAAGCTCACGAAGAAGTAATTCTGAAGTTTTCTCTTGATAGAAGAGTAAGACAAATCACAGTGCCAATAGCCTTGACTTTAATTAAAAGAGACAGAGATTCTTTTAAAGTAGCCTTCTACTTCAGGAACAAAAGAGACAAAAAGCAGAGTAACGTCTGTGGGGCTTGCAATACTTCCAAGCAACTGTGAAAAATGAATCGCTCAACACTGCTGAGAGCACAAAAGGGACCAAAACAGCGCTACCTCCTCACAACTGCCTTAGGGATTCAGCACCCAGCTCCTGGTGATGCTTAAACTCAGTGTGAGTGTGTCTTCCAGCTCCTGCCACGATAGGTGTTCCTGGCTGCCACGGTCTCTGAAATCCAGGTTTGGTGTCTCTGAGAGTAGAATGAAAGATGGTGGCACCTCGAATCCTCGTTGTGGTGGGGCCTGTGCTTCCCATCGCCCCCACAGCCTGGCTGCAGGGCCACCAGGTGCTCACGGGGGCACAGGGTGCGGGGACGGGCCCAAGCCGGGGGGCTGCGGGAGGTGGCCCCGGGACCAGCAGCAGGGGCAGGGGGCCGGCGGCGTCACCGACCCCGCATCGGGACCCTCGGTCCCCGAGAGGCGGCCGCGCTGCTCCCAGTGCCAGCCCTCAGTGCAGAACCGCCGTGTGCCCCGGGACAGCCGCGGGAAAGGGAGTTTTGGGGGCGTTGCCGGACAGCTAGAGGCCCGCGGGCGTTGCCTGGCAGAACGCAAGGCGCGGTGCTCCAGGGGAGGGTGCCAATGAGCCCGCCGAGCGGCCTGAGTGCATGGAAAGGGAGGAGAGAGAGTCAAGAAATAAAATCCTCACCTGTTTCCTGGCTGGTTGTACTCAAGGGAAGTGTTTGAACATTTTCTCCTTTGAGTAACTGCAAGCAAAACCCAAACTGGGATGGTTTTGAAGTGGGGCTGGGTCAGGCAGCAGGGTGGGAAAGGCTGATGGGGTTGAGCAGAGAGGCGCTGTGGGGTGGCCGTGACAAAATGAGGGTGTGCCCTTTGCTGTGTGCACACAGGCCAGTGTGTGGGCGCTGAGGGGCCTTTCTCTGCCTGCGTGTGAGAGCTGAGCCGTGGGGTGTAAGCCCCTCTTCACCCTTCCACAGGCTCTGCCGTAGGCATTTATGGATCCTGTTGTGGTATAGGCCTCAAGGCAGGAGTCTAGGACTTTAGAGGAGTACAACACAGGCTTGTTCTTCTGTCTCTAACTCTGTGTGAGCTGGCCCCTGAAGAAATAGCATTGGCCTGAAAATCTCTCACCATGTTTCCTCACATGAGGTGGTGCTCAATGGCCTTTCATGGGAGGAGCTGAGAGCGGGTAGATGGCACTCGATGCGGCCACGCTGAGAAGCTTTCATAGATCAGACTTTTCCAGGCTCTTGTGCTCATCCTCATGTACGCTGCTTGCTGTGCCTGTACTAATGATATAGGCTGATTAGATTTGAAGCTAAGATTATGCAGTGGCACTTCCTGCATTTCCAGAATTGTATTTTTTTTAAGGTTATGGAATTAGGTTACAGAGCATTGCCTTATATCATTAATTTTAAACACTATTTCAGTGTGTTTACTACATATAACTTCATCGGCAACGCGGACAGTGGCATTGAGTGCACCCTCAGCAAGTTTGCCGATGACACCAAGCTGTGTGGTGTGGTCGACATGCTGGAGGGAAGGGATGTCATCCAGACGGACCTTGACAGGCTGGAGAGGTGGGCCCATGCCAACCTCATGAAATTTAACAAGACCAAGTNTCTTCACCATGAGGATGGTGAGACACTGGAACAGGTTGCCCAGGGAGGTGGTGGAAGCCCCATCCCTGGAAGTTTTTAAGGCCAGGCTGGATGGGGCTCTGAGCAACCTGATCTAGTGGGAGGTGTCCCTGCCCATGGCAGGGGGGTTGGAACTAGATGATCTTTAAGGTCCCTTCCAACCCTGACGATTCTATGATTCTATGATATATTAGACCACTATGCATTTGAACTCTACTGAGCAAAAATCTCATATTTCTGTATTACTCTTAAATAACTAGGGAATAGATAAACAAGTTATTTTGCTGTTACATGAAACAAGAACTTCTGAGCTAAGTCACATCAAAGGTCCATCTGGTCCCCTTTCCAAAAGTTACTGTAAAGAGCAAGACTAGGGCAAGGATACTTCATATGCTCTTGACCTTGTTGACATTTGCTGTTCAGGAGATTTGCTAGGCAGGAAGTAGCTGTGAGTATTTAGTAACTGAGTTTCTTGTCTCTCTTCCTTGAATTCATGTGGTCTTTGACATACTTGTATCTTTTGTTAGTGAGTTTCAGAGAACTGTTTCATGAAATTTATATGGTGAAAGTATGTGTTTTGCTTTTTACTTATCCATTGTGAAGTTAAGAGAGTTTATTTCCCTTCAGTTTTCTGACAAACATTAGAGGAAGAAGGTCCCTTTTCTCATTCTGGATCAAACATGACAAATGAAGACTATGAAATGTCTCAGGGGAGATGTGCACCTCCCTTCATGCTCACATATATGCAAGACTCACCTCTTATGGATGGACATGTGTTTTGTAATGGCTGCAGTTTAGCCAAACCGCTGCACTTGGTTATTCCTCCCAAAGTTCAAGTCAAAAAAAGTAAAATAGCTTGTACTGACCTGCAGTGCTAGATTTAGACCTAACCTAGATAGTGAAGTCTATCTACAGCCACTTGTCTTTCCAGTGTAGACATAGTGCACAGTGATATCAAACAGTAGCTATTCATACATAAGTCTTAACTAACTTTTGCTCATGTTTTGCTATAAGGAGGAGATAATGGACAATCAGAAGCCTTTTCCTTTGAAGACCTTGGTGTGTAAACATTGCTTCAATACTTAATGCAAGTTCTAATTTCCCTCTAGCTTGCAGTGTGCCAGACGAAATTTTTTGGAGGATGGTATTTTAGCATTTTGATCAAATTTTTGCTCCCACTAGGTGGCATACATTCTAAATGCAGTTTTAGATGCACACCAGTATCCTTTGGGGAAGAATAAGGCATTATAAGTCTAAGTGATCATACATAGTCCATTTTTTCCCCTGCACTTTCAAAATAATTCACTTCCATGCTGTTTCTTTTAGTTAAAAACAAAATTTGAGACTAGTACTAGGTACGGAAGGACTGCTTTTCAGTGAAGGTAAAAAGCCAGGCTTTTATCCTATTAGTCAGCACAACTCACAGAATATGGACACTTTATGTTATTTGTAACATCCAAAGATTTAGCCAAAATTGTTTCCAGCTCTGGATCTGAAAATTGATACATGCCCATTTGAATAGGTCTCTGTCTGTTTGTTTTTCACTGTGCCAGTTTTGTTCTTTATTTAATTTCAGAATCCCTCGCAGTCCTCAATTGTTTTTATTATGGTAAGCAAGTGTTAGAATAAAGTTTGAAGAGTGTCTGTTATTTTTATCTGCTTGCTTAGGACATAATATTTAATATACTGCAAAGCCTGCTTGTTCATTAACTTTGTATTAAATCAAGAAGTAAGCATAATAAAAATAAAGAAACAACACAGCATACATTAGTTTTCAGAACCTTTATTGTCCTCACTGTTTCTTTTAATTTACTTTATCCACATGTAATGTGCTTATCTCACTGCTATACGGTATACTCTGCCACTTCACTGCTCTGCATTTGGAACACCTTGCAACTGTAGTGTTCTAGTGAACTGAAATTTCAAGCAGATTTCTGCATGTGTGTAAAGAGTATAAACTAAAAGCAGGCACTTTTTATCTGGACACTGTGAAGTGTGCATTAGAGATGATTACCCAAACACCATATTTCAGGCATAATGTTTAATGAAAGGCAAAGAGAGAAGGCACGTAGGTAACAGCAAAAGGGATGTAAAAGCCTGATTGAAGTGCTGCAGTAGAGAAGTATACAACCTCCTTGGGGTGGAGGAAATATTTTAGATTGGTTAAGTAGATTATGACAATATATCTACAAGTGCTGAATTGTATTTGCTTTAGGTATGGATCCTGGTCTCTCATGTCAGGATAAACCAAGTGCAGCATTATGGATGATTGTAGCCCTGCCCTGGTGTCATACCGAGTAACTGAAAGGAGATCTACCTCTGCTGACAGTTTTCCAAAGAGAATCCCTAATTGTGCAGGTGCTTTTATGCTGTGTGTTGTGTAGGAGGGAGGAAGAATGCATCTATGTCAGGTGCAGAGGGGGCAGAAGGGGGATATGCCTGAGTGTGCTGACACATCGCTGATCGCAGTGGCAACTGGAGCAATGTTAGTGCTTGCAGTCTGATACAGCTACGGTTTTAAACTGTTAACAGTTAATTTGCTCAAGTAATCCTTATGGACCTTCTCTCTGCTGTAGAGAATCTTAATGTCTTTTGCATTTTACTTTACTAATAGCTGGATTGCAAACCTCTCTCAAGTGTGAACCAATACCCTGTGAATAATAGCATTAACTTCAATAAGATTTCAAGAGGAAATAATTGTTCATAAATGGTAAGGAAAGACTCCCAGTCTACTTCTTTTACCACCTTCTTCTCTCCAATTTGGGGTGAAATTAAAAGGGGAATTTGGTTGATAACCAAGTAGAAACTACCGTACATAAATAATTGTAATTCAGACAGGATTTCTAGCTTTCCCAGAGCATTACTATCAGCTTGACAGCTTGGAAACTTAAGATAAATATGCTGTCATGAATTTCAGTCCTTATTAGATGGAATTTAGGGAATTAAAGTTCCTTCTTCATTCTTCTGCAAATAGAATTTTTTAGAAGTGTAAGGAGTATGTTTAATAGTGGCTTTTTTTCTTATTCCTCTTGAGATGAAAGAAGCTTATGCTGGAAGAATATAGAGCATGTGGTGTCTTTATATCTAGCTACTTTAGGTCTGCATTGATAATCGTTCAATGGTACTTTTAAATGTCTTGGCTTTATGTTTTCTTCTCTGCTCCTTTTTTGCTTCTTAATGGTGACTTTTTCTCTGTGACTGTAGTATATGAAGTATTCCAAGGGAATACTTTGGTTCTTTACTTGTAGTGTCCAGTAACTTACTCTGTTCTGACTTCTGCTGAGATCTGTGGGACTAACCTGCAGGGTGTTTTAAGCAGGATGTTCATGGAGAAGTTCTGTTTTCTTAGTTTATTCTTTTACTCGGTGATTTATCTTGTCTTCTCCTGTGGCTTTCTCCTCCCTCTTCTTATCTTCTGAGATACTGCTTTGGTTGGATTTAGATGGAAAGATTAAAACCAGTAAAATTTTCTGTCATTCTTTCCTTCCTCTATGAAGAAAGAGCCCCATGCAGATCCCTCAAAGGGAGCCACTGCCTACATTTGAGTTAAGCTTATTTTTATTGCACAAAGAGAATATTGCATTACAGTTTCAATCTCTGGTTTCCAAGTGCAGATGTTGATATTACCAGAGTTAGCTCAAAGCTATCAATCATTAGAAAGCTTATTGACTGTTCAAAATAGTTCTATCAATATCTCATTTGCTGTCTGATCTAATGCACAGGCTGTGTAATGCCAATGCAATGACTCCATCTTTCAAATGATAAGACATAATTTCTTAGAAGTGTTTGTAAAAGGCCTACATTTTTATGTTTGGTCTGTTGAGCTAGATGGATATGTTTGGCCTACTTTGCTTCTAGGCTGATAGTTGTGAAGAAAAATTGCTCTTACAGTGTATGTCTCAAGTACATGTAATAAGAGTATTGAAAGAAATACTTTGATGAAATGCTGCTCAAAGTTCAGCTTTTGGAATGGCTTTATATAGTCTAGGTTAAATGGCACCACCTTTATTAGACGGAGTCTAAAACATATTTAACAAAACCTGGTCTAGCTGGATGATGTATAATGAGTATAACTGAAGACAGTGGTGACAAAACCCAGCTGCTAATCCTGTTTTGGCTTAGTACCCTTTTTTGTATCTGCTACTTGTCACAGTGCAGTGTTGTACAGGAACTGCAGTGCGTGTGCGGGCACCTTTGCCTGTTCTGGAGCTCCGGGAAGCTTTTGCAATCACTGAGGGCTAGACTGTGATTTGGGTATCAGGTCTGAGCAAATCCAAATGCTGCCTAGTCCTCTCAAGAAATCTTCCCAGACTGGATATCCAGGAGCTGAGGACAGCACACGTGTGCTGATTCTCTGGAGCAGACAAAGCAGAAGATGGACAGAGATGTATTTCTGTTCTTTGCAAATCAGTGGCCAGCACAGCTGAGCTAATGTTTAGGGGCAGGAGGGGTTAATGATTTGCTGCTGGTATAGGTCAGCAGCTAATTACTTTCTGTCTCCATCAACAGGGAAGCAAGGTGGAATCGCCTCTGTCTAATTTGCAGTCGCTCCTGTGGAATGCTCCAGTGCAGAAACATGCTGCTCCAGGCTGTGTCTTAGTGACATTGTCTAGCCCTCAGTAAAATATGCAAACACTGGCAATATCTTAGAAGGATAAGAAGGCTTAACTTCTGTAGGAAATGTTTGGTAACAACAAACTTTTCAATACATCCTGACATTTGAAAAAGATGATAACGGGTGTCACAAGGAAGCAGATTTTCATGGAATTGTACAAACTTTCCGTCTAGTTTTCTAGATATACCTAAACCCAAGTGCTGTGTGCCTTTGCATAACATTGTAAACTGATCTCCTAAGTGCAAGTACCAAGTTGAAGCCAAAAGATTTCTTAAAAGATTCTGGTGTTTCAACATTTTGTGATTGGGCTGGAAGAACAGACTGGCTAGCAGGAGCTGATGGGTAATCTTAGCTGCATCTGGGATTAGCAGCTATGCAATGGGATGATTTTAAGGTGACTTGATGATACACACTTTAAAGATGACCAATGACAGACATTCTGAAAACCCTGTTTTTCCTCTCTCCCCAAAGAGCAGATAAGTGTGCCTGGTGGGAAGTATTTTCTTCTGTGAAAAAAAATGTAAGGTTCATAAAATTTTCTTTTCTGGAATTGGGAGTAAAACTTCACAATACTAAAAAGCAAAATTGCCTTTAGGAAACTCCAGCTCAGTTTTACAATTTTTAAATGTTCCTCTTATCTGTTTTTGTTATGTTTTCATGTGTGTTCACCTTTTAGAACTAAAGAAGCAAAACTTTAGGATTTTAAGTAGCTTTTAATAGGGAATGTCTAAAAAAGTTTAAAAATACTGAATCATTTTTACAATTGCAAAAACATTTTTAAGGAAAACCCAATTTGAACCCATTTATTTTGAATCAGAACCAGCCCTTTTTGTGGGGGTGGAAGGGAAGAAAGCGAAACCATTCCACTACTGGTGCATTCAGTGTCTCATATAAGCTTTTGCTTTGGGGAGAGGAAGATAAAAAAAAATAATCAAGTTTGAGCCAGAATGTCAGGTTTGGGGGTTTTCTGTGTCTTGTGTCATGTCCAGTCCCCCCTTGCCTCTGCGACTTGTTAACCTCCCTTGCAACTTGGCATTTTGCTGCCGCTGAGACTTGGTTCAGATCTGGAATATTCAGTTCTTCAGGTATTATCAATAAAACTGAGATTGTGGATCTGAGGACTAAATCACTAAAATGAGTGCAAAACAACCCACATGCAGTCATGCAAAACAACCCACGTGAAATCATGATCAGAAGCATACAGGAATGTCAGCCAGCAAATGGATATTAATAAGAACTGCAGACAACTAGTGCAGAATCTCCTCAGGAGACCAAAATACACAGACCTGAAAAACCATCAAGTATCTCTGATGTTGCTTCATAGAGAGAATACTTAGGCCTAACTCTTGAGAATTATTATGATAATAAGTGCATTAGAGATGCAGGAGAATTTAGAAGTAGTTATGATAAATGTGAATAAATAGAAGTGAATGTTTGAGGTGGTAAAAAGGTGAATATTATTACTTATTTATACAAAATAATGACTATGTAACGTTTTCTCAGTTTCCTCAGGCTAATATCATAAAGTAAAACTGTCTTGGTTAAGCTACTGTTTATTGTAGATAACCAAGAGTGAAATACAAGCTTTCACTTCCATGTGTGTATATAAGTTTTGGTAAGGATGCGTGCACGTGAGAGCTGCCCTGGTAAGCTTATATCCTAGAATCTACAAGTAAACTATTGGTCTGTTGCATTAGGTGATGTGTACAGAGCATCATAAGACTTCTTTTTCCAAAAGTCTTAGTCTTGTAGAGCAGAAGAATTAGGGATGCAAAAGCTGAATTAATACGACTTTTCTAGCACAATTTGAGATTCAGTGTTACACTACTTTTGTTTCTTGACTGCTTAATGGTGCTAAGAACATCAATGTGACACTGTATGTATGCATCACTGCACATTTTATTGTGGCTATTTCGTGCAGGAAAAAATACAGAGTTGGTTTTAGTTCTTGGAGACTTTCAGTGTGTCATTGTAAAATATTTTGTAGTTGGTGCATTGTACTGTAAAAGAAAACACAACACCGTTATTAAGAGTGCAAATTTGGGTACTGAGGATGTAGCAAAGGCCATGCTTCAGACTTTCATTATGTAAATAATGGAGAATAGTGACATAGCCTTTTATATAAGTAGCTGCAATTACAGGCAATATAATTCATTTATTTATAGGTATACATGTTTGTTTCTCTTCATGA
Organism: Brachypteracias leptosomus; assembly: GCA_013401335.1. Taxonomy (NCBI): domain Eukaryota; kingdom Metazoa; phylum Chordata; class Aves; order Coraciiformes; family Brachypteraciidae; genus Brachypteracias; species Brachypteracias leptosomus. Next base: position 39,969 of record VYZX01024491.1, read on the forward strand.
ACATAGTTTGCTTGTGTGAATGAGTTACTGGACAAAGCATGATAAAGCTACTCAAAAGTCTTCAGTACATCAGTTATATAGAGCTGCAATTTATTAGAAATGACCATGTAGTTGTGTTAAGATGTTTGGATTGTGAAGTGTTACACAGAGCTTATCTCTCAAAAGCAGAGGCAAGTTGTCTGTGGGAAATGTTAGGGTACAACATTATGCTATATATGCTACATATGTTTTCTGTGTAGTCTGTTTCCATCCCTGTATCTGTAAACATTATTGACGACAATGTGAATGTTCTTTCAAAAAACACCATATAGCTTTTATATTAGAAAGAGAAGAGCACTATCAATTTGAGTGGGGAATAAGTATCAGGACCTCCTAAAAGGAAAGATCTTTTGTTGTCATGCAAGCATAGACAGCTATAAAACTGTGGAAGAGATTACAAAAGTATTATCACTCTAAGTGCTTTTATGAATGAGAAGGTGTTTTTGCTAAAACTGTGATGGAGATCTATAAGAGAGACCATTCTGTACTTGTCTATTGCATGGTGGATGGGAGATAGTATGTGCCATTTTCCTATCCCTCCTGGGTGGAAAAATCAGATACAGTCCTAAGTGCTTCCTGGGCCATGTGAGGAGATGCTGTTTTGAATGTAGGTCAGAAGAAACAAGAAAAGTTGGACTGCTGAGTCTAAAGGAGCCAGTATCAGTTCTAAGCTGGAGGATGTCTCGTTAAGGTAGACAAAGCAAGCACGCTATAGGTGCTGACCTGCTCTACTTTACTTTATTGCATCTGATATAAACTACTGCTGCCTTTGAGTTGAGAAATGTGCAGTGCTCTGTTTCATGGCATTCTCCAGGAAACTCTGGAAAGGTACATAACTGTACTCCTAGTTTGAGGAAGTGTAGGTGAGCTGTTGGTGCTCTGTACAGAAACATGTCAAAATGAAAACAATAGCTGATTTTGCAGAGAGCCAAGATGCAACTTCCAGACCTTATTTTACAGGAAGTACTGATTCTTGAAGGATTTGCCTTGCAATATCAGCTTCTGTAAGCCCCGTAAGCTTGCCTTCCCTACTGAAGGCAAGAAATGCTGGAAGAATGTAGAAGTATGAAGTGCTGGAGCCTAGGCTGTAGGCCCTGAATTGGAGTTCACCTATGAATGAATCACAACCCAGCAGTATATTTTGTTCCCCAAGCAGCTCCAGAACCTGGCCCGCCTGTGTCTCTGTAGCTCCACCCTCACCCAGGTGGTTGTGGTTGGGGATGAGGTCAGAACTGTATCAACCAGAAACCAATCAGTTTGAAGAGAGTTTCTGTTGGAGGTGGCTTGCTGAGTTCTCTCTCAGTGATGTGTTCCCCCTTGGCTGATTCGAGATGGAGAAGAGCAAAAAGATGAAGAACATAAAAGATGAAGGTACGCTAAAGGGATGTTGCCAAGTTTGGTGTTGGCCAGTGAAATTGGAGAATTAGCAGCACAAAATACTGCTTATGAATGTAGAAGCATTGCTAAATAACTTGATAGTCTGTGGGGTGGAACTGAGTAGCTATTGGAAATATAACAGAGTTGTGGACAGAGGTGCGTCCTGCAGAGGTGTATTGTGTTGTTAAATGCTGCAAGACTCTTCAGTGGCAGTAAAATCTAAGTACAAAATGTAATGTCAAGACTAGCAGAAGATTTATCATTGCTCTGAAGAGCAGTAAACCCCCAGAACCCATTGTTCTTTTGTATCTGTGCATGCATGCATCTATAAGTATTTTGTAGGTTTGGGGTTTTTTTACCATACACATAAATAAAATCCTGAAGAATATTAGTTAAACAGGAACTATAATGTTAAGAACTAAGTGTTTTTATAGAGGTTTGGTTCTGCCACAAAGGAGGAAGAACATTTGTAAAAGATCTGGTGTAGTGCCATGGTGTGGAGTCACAGCTTTGGAAATATCCTGCCCAGATTTACTGAATTATCAGTGCGTTAATAACAGGAAGAGGAGGGTGGGAGTAGTGTCCTTTGCAGTCCTGCAGCGTTTTGGAAAGGTTTAACCTTAACAGATGAAGTGAAGATGATAAATCACACTGTCAATTTTGACCAATCAAGCAATGAAATGGCCATAAGAGGCCATTGCTTTCTAGTGTAGGGTTATTTTTTTGTGGTGTGGGGTCTTTGAGGGCTTTGTTTGGGTTTTTTGGTTTTGTTTGTTTTAAGTTCTTTGTGGCAAAATTTTGCAAATGACTTACTTTCATTAAGAGACTTTACCTGTTATCTTGTCTTCTACAGGATGCTTTCCATACTATAGAAAAAAGTTTCTTTGGGAGGTGTACTAAATATATATTCTCTGAAGTAACAACTGGTGTGTGAAAGGGCCATAGGTTTAGCAGTGAATGAGAATCAATGCAGGTGCTTTGTCTTAACTCTTAACTACATCTTTGTTTATTTTGAACTAACTTTGTATCCCTGTGTAGATTTGCTCTGGGAAATCAATTACTGAAGCATCCCTTGGGATTTTCTTTTACTGCTAAACAACCAATTCACAACAAACATCAATTTAAGGAGGCAGTTCTGTTTGTTTTTCTTTTAAAAAAAGTGACCATGTGCCATCTCTTAGTTGGGAGTGGCAGCTGGAAGGATCACCTTTTGTAACTGTGAGCATTGGACAATAATTATTAAAGCAGAAAAGTTAGAGAAGCCCATTATGAATTTTACTATAAATGGCCAAATCTGTGTGCATTCCCCATCCTCTCTTGCTCTCTGTGGTTTTACTCACTCAACACTTGACAGACCAATTTGTCAGNTATCTCGAGGGCTGAGGTTTGTAAACATGTTTGGAACGAGCATAACCATGTGTCCTTGGAGTGCTTGGAAATGCTTTGATTGACTTTAGGAGACAGGCATAAACCACTAACAAAGATCTTATCCTGATATATCCAGTATAGTGAAATGTGTTTTCTGAGACTCAGAAAGATCAGTCTCTGGTAGATCTGTAGATCTGTAAACTACTTATGGATGGCTCCAGGAAGGGATTG
>VYZX01024491.1:43037-55084 GCA_013401335.1 Brachypteracias leptosomus
CTCCATTTTGAATCCTAAAGTAAACTGTACCTGCTCTGCTCATTCATGTTCCCTTGCACAGAGAGTTGATGATGTGGTCCTGTGTGAAGTCAAGAGATAGCGATACATTCAGGCTCTTGCATATCATGAAGCAGAGCTCCACCAGTGTTTTGTGAGCCCTGACATGGTGGGGATTTTGAGAGGACATGATACAACTGGAATTACTAGATCCATAAACTGTGGTGGGGATTAATTACCTGTGCAGTAAGGCAAGCAGGTGCTGTAGAGCTGCTCTCTTATAACTCTACAGTTTAGTGAGAAGGCTGTATTCTTGAGGGAGCTTACAAGTACACACATGGTTTCTAGAATTGCAGGAGCTTTCATTTAGCTCTAAATGACTTATTCATAGAGGTGTTAATTTGAAAGTTGAAAACAAGGAAAAAAGGGGAAAAAAAACAACCTCCGGAATACTTACAATGCATAAATAGAATATTTTACAGTATTTCTAGTTAATACCTAATGAGACAGCACATCCTTCCTGGAATTCCTGCTTCTAAATCCAATTATTGTTAATGAGAATTTTAAGCCCTCTGCATTAAAAAGAATATGTTGAGGTTACACTCATGCAACAACTTGTGGCTATATATTTATATTTAACGCCTTCAAAGGGAGATGAAGATAGTGTGTATGCCTATATGTCTGTCATTAGTATTGTCATCAATTATAAATATAGCAGCTTGCTGTAAACTTTGAATCTGGATTCATTTAGGGACTCAGAACATCCAGTATGCCAGGCTGTTTGAACTGTAGTGGTATATAAGATCTCTGAGAGGTGTGATACATTTTTATTAGAAATTTTAGCTATAACAGCAGCTATGTTATTTCAGACAAATGAAATCTGCTACAAAAGCCTATCTGACTGGATATTGTACCCGTATATGTTATACATATTTTATAGCCCTTGGTTAATGGAACCTCCTAACTGCTGATAGAGGGAAATGTCTTTTATGCTCACATTAAAATACAGACAAATCCATAGCATGTTACTGAAAGTCACGTGTAGTTGTCCGAGTCTGACCAAATAGAAGAATAATTCTTGTCTGATTAGTTGTTAACCTAATGGGAAGTTATTGGGATTTTTGGTTTTCATTTGAATTTTTGAAGTACATTATAGTGTAAGATAAAGGAGGATACAAGAAATCTTAGATTCTTTAATTAAGATAAAAGTAAACTGAGAGCTTATTTTGGACTTCAAAACCCTTGGCAGCCTTTGAGTTGGTGGTCTGCACAGTGATTGGTTGCATCCAGCTGGCACCTATAATTACCACATTTCCACCTATGTCCCAAGATATACTTAGTAAGAGCAGTCTCTAGGACTGACCTTGAGCTGTCAGTGAAAATGTTTCCTTTCTTCTTATACTGCTAACTTTCTAGAGGGGAAAAAGAACCCCTCTGCCGCCTGATGGTACAATAGCTTGAGCCAAGTGCAAGTGAAATCCAGGCATTGTAGTCATGTATGCATTCAGTCACATAAGTTTTGGGTTTTTTAAACTAAAGCAATCTTTTTTTGTTGAAAGTCTAAACAACAGATCTTCAAAATATGTGCTGCACACTGTGTGTTAACCTCTGACATACTGTAATTTCAAATGTGAAACAATCTGTATAGTCTGAAATATTTCACTGGAATTTAAGTCTTTTTTGCCTTTATATAATTTGCTGATATCCTCAGTCAAGCAGTTCTCTTTATGCTCTTGAAAAATGCCAGTCATTTTCAGCACAGTGAATAAGCTTCATGTTGAGTTATTTACATTAATTTACAATGTGATCTATAAAAATAAAGCATTTCAAATTTTGTATGCGTGCCAGATTCTTATAAAAGAAATAGTTTTTTTTCTTTCAACCCTCCTTCAAATGGAATGTCTTTGGCATATGGTGAAAGTATAAATACACGTGTTTAGATAGGATCCAATGGATATGTGTGTTTATATCAGCACTCAAATTCAGTAACATTTAAACAGTGACTCTTCAGCAAAGGTAGCAGCAGACAAAGGATGGTTTCCTTTCACTTAGGGTCTGGCATGATCTCTGGAAGTGCAATTCACACTCAGTTACTGATAGCTAACTGTCTGTTTATATCTGAAAAATATAATTGGGAGCTAGTCATGTAAGTCAGAGAACATGTTTCTCAGGCCTTAGTCTAGCCCATTAGATACAGTAGTTATAGTAAAGCTGAGTGCCAGAAGTCCTCTCTGTGACTGTCTTAGACCTGCTTAATCTCTTCATCACTGAGCAGCTCAGTGCCATACTATCTTGTGGTGAAATAATCCGTGTCCACAGTCAAATCCTTCTAGGGTCTGTATTCTCTGAGGGCCCTGGTCTTGCAGGTGTGCTGGCAGCTGCAGGTTCTAGTGTCCTGACCTACACACAGCACAGCAGCAATGGCTATTTCAAGAAATAGCCAGATAAGGATGCCTGTTTTTATGTGAGGTGGTCAACCTTGAAAACTTTTGCCTTGAATATGGGGAAATCAGTTGATATTGATGTAGCCTTTTGAAACATGCCTTTTCTCGTGGAAGGGGGCCAATCATTGGATCTCTGGGTTGGAGTAAGAGGGAAGGGTTAAGTTTGGGGCACAGTTTTGTGTCTTTCTGTGAAGTTCTTCTTCTGGACAACAGAGCAGATTAACAGTGCGTTAGTTCACGCTGAGAGAAGGAAGAGTATGTCTTTTCAGTCTAATATTTAGGATACTCATCTGTGGGTGATTCAGTCCTTGCTCTGAGAACTGTGCCCATGTCTTACACTAAATGGTCATGGGCCAGAATTCAGAAATGGTACTTCAAACAGGGACTGCAACCCATCTTCATGTCACAACCCTTTCTCATCATCTTGTTTTGTTGGGATTTTTAATGCAAATAAGCCTTAGGGTTTTAGGATGTTTTAGTGGATTGTCTTGTTCCACAGATAGCTCTTTTCATGTGTGTGTGGCATATTGGGGTTGAGTCCAAGTGTTTTCCAGGCTAAGTATAGGTGACAGAATACAGTATCAAATTCTTCGAGAATCTTGATTGTATTTGAAGCTTTTTCCAATAAACTGGATTAGCTGTTGAAAAGAGATTTTTGGTTTTTGGAACAGGTTGAAGGAATTTGTATTTATTAAGAGTTAGAAAGGGTGGGAAAATAATGTGGTTGGAGAGAGCATTAATGTATTACAAGGAAGGAAGAAGGGCTGGCTACTAGGACACTTGGTAAAGCATGGCCTTCCAGAAATGTGTGGTAAATTTAAGTGGTGCTACCAAGAGACTGTCCCCTTACACATCATGAGAACTGGCGTCACATTTGAGTGAGTGGTAAGTCGCAGGAAAGCAGAATTTAAGTGTGTACTGTTACTTGCTTGACAGAAACACCCACAGCATGTGAGGAGAATGACCCTGTGTGTTTTACAGTGGGGCTGGCTACTGTCAGGGAGTTTGGCCCAGAGACTAGGAGGTAATGTGAAATGCCAAGTATGGAATCTTCTGTAAAAGCCAAAGCTAACATCTTACAGTGCCTTAAACCTTACAGTTAATGACAGTTAAAGGAAATTATGAGATAAGAAGCTCTATTCTCTTCAAATTCTGCAAGCTTACTATCACACATACTTAATTGGATTGTATAACAATACCTTTTGTGTTTTTTACTCGAAATGTAGAAACGGCCAAAGCAAGTCTGTCTGTTCTGGCATTTTGACTCTGAGTGCTCAGCACCAGCAGCTTCAAGGGTAAGTGAGGGAAGCACCATAATGAGTAATTCTGGAGCAGTTTGCCCGTTGGGAAAGATTCTTTCTAATGCCCACCAGCAAGAAGTTGATTTATTCACTGAAGCATCAAGGTTTATATCTCATGTGTTTTTTTAATCTCATCTAATGTAGCTCTGGATGTTCTCATTACGCATATAAATTTCTAAATCCTTTTTGCATCTTACTAAGCTCTTGGTCTTGATAATACCTTCAGGAAAACTACCACTGGTTAATTATGTACTGTGTAGAAATATTTCCCCCTTCTCTTTTCAAATTCTTTGTTCAATATCACTGTCTATCCATTTGGTATTGTATTATTAACTGTGGTAAATACTACTATCCAATTTGTATTTTCTTTTTTTATTTTGTGTATCTGTCGACCTCTCATTTCCCAACCACACAATCCAAAGATTTAAACTTTTCTTCCACATTCTAAATCTTTCATTTCCAAATACGAGTATTTTCTCTTGACACTTACACCTTAGTTATGAACTGGACTGAAGATAAGCTGTAACACATTGATCACTGTTTTTTCCCAATAATGTTCAACAGTGAAATTCAGTCATGTGCTCCACTGGCATTTAAAATACAACAAGATTTCCTGTTCTCATCTGAGAACCTTCCATTACAGGCGCCTGATCTCTGATGTGGTTCTTGGTTGGGTTTTTTCGGTGCATTACCATTCTGGACCTATCCTATTTTAATATACTGGAAAAGCATTTTCTATTTTCATGTGGTTGACTTACATTAATTTTCTGCTTCTTCCCATTGTCATCTTTCCCTCTGGTTAGTATTATTGTTAAATCTTGTTACACCTGTTTCAACTTGTGTCTTTTTCCTTCAATCCAGAGGGGAAAGCATGTTTTTGTAGGTGCAAATTTCGTTACCTTTTCATGGGTATTAGTAGCACTTGCCATCACCGAGCGCTCTAACTGCTCTATAAATATTATCCAGTTCCAACAGAAGGTAACATTTTGCTAAAGATTGGCAAAATGCTTTAAATAGAAAACTGAAACAAAAGGCTCGAGAGAACCTTACAACCGTAGGATAACTAATACAGTTGAGCTTTGGGATTAAATTCAAGTGGAAATGTAGTTTGCTTCTTGTTTCTTTAGAAGACTGACTCCCTGAACCATGATGAACATTTAGAGACCTCATGTAATGTTTCTGAGGACTAGAGATGAAGCATTTCCCAGAAGAGCCAGACCATATGGTTACACTGACCTATTGTGAACATGCTGTGCAATCCCGTAGTTCTTTGAGTATCTGAGAGCAGAACTGGTACTTTTATTTGTATCTTCTTCGTCAGAAGTCCTCCTTTCCTAGTAATTACGTCTTTTAAATAATTCAGGCTGCAGTTGACTCCTGCTAAGGGAGTATGAAGTTAGGGAGGTGATGCTGGTCACTTGACCGTCCCCTGAGAAACTGCCAGCTCCTGCTCTGTATGCAGCATGAGAGGTTGTTGCTGTTCCAAGAGGTGGAGGCTTATTCTGTACAGTCAGCAATCTTTTCTTTGGGTGCCTGTGTGTACGCTTTAGCCCATAGCTGCCTGAATTGAATGTAGGACTTTGGGGATTGCCTTATGGCTTTTTTGCAGTTTATTGTTTCAAATGTAGATAGAACTTTGTGGAGAAGATGCAAGCAGCAATCAGTGGGTTTAATCTCTGGAGTTGATTGAGGCCCACATAACCATGGTGGCTGGAAAATATTCCCCACATCTAAGTTTGTCCCCTCTTTGTAGAGTTTGCCATTCCTGTAGTCTGCCTGTGAAGATTTTACAGTTTTTCTTATCCTGCTTCAGGCTGGACCAGCTGGGCTTGTTTCTATGGCCTGAAATAAATAATGAGCCATCACTTGAGTGTTTTTGCCAGTAGGGACATAACTCTCCAGCTGGTGAATGGAGAAGTTAAGGACACCCAATGTCTGTCCAAGGCCTCGTGGTCTGAGCCAGCAAAGCTGTTGTGCAGCTCAGCCTTCAGTTGTTTCAGAGAGATGACTGGATCTAAAAATTGCTTTTGCCATAGTGCTTAGTTTGGGTAATAGAAAAGATAATTCATAGTGGACTCTTCTCACTTGTTTTTCCAAGTGCACATGTGAAACACTGCCTGCAGCTCTGTGTGAGAGTGTGAGGCACCGTGGCTGGAAAGCTGATCAGTATTTTTACCAGTGTACTTGTGTGTTCCCCTTCATATGTGGTCCTTCCACACACACACTGCACTTAATAACCTCTGTAAAACAGGTGATTTGTATATACTGTGCTGAACAGGGAGCTGAGCAGTGGTATTACGTAATGCTGGAGAAAACTTGTTAAGGTTTATTTTCTGGAAAAATCTTGCTTCTTTGACTTTGATGACACCAAGCTGAGCGGTGCAGTTGATATGCCAGAGGGACGGGATGTCACCCAGAGGAACCTGGACAAGCTGGAGAGGTGGGCCCAGGTGAACATCATGAGGTTCAGCAGGGCCAAGTGCAGGGTCCTGCAACTGGGCAGTGGCAACCAGTGGTATCAAAATAGGCTGGGAGAAGACATGCTAGAGAGCAGCCCTGTGGAAAAAGAACTTGGGGGTACTGGTGGATGAAAAGCTAGACATGAGCCACCAATGCTCAATTGCAGCCCTGAAGGCCAATTGCATNCTTGAGCTTATGAAGTTTCTTGACCAAAAAGTTGCGTTGTACCTATATACTCCCTTAAGCATGCTGTGATCTTTTTCCACCTTCATGATGTTATGTAATTCCAAGAATTACTTTCTGTGGAAGATTTGCTTGGTCATTGATATAGAATATGCTGGAATAATTCAGGCTGAAAATTAGCATTTTTTTTTCCCTGGAGTAGTCCATGAACAAGCACATATCCTAGATTTCAAGAGCAATGCATTAATAACATATTATACTGTTGGACCAGCAGGTCTCTTCAGTTTGAGAAATACTAAAATTCTGCTCTAAGCTATTCCTGAATTCTCTGTTAAAAAAAAATAAATGAGTGAGTCCAAGCTAAAAGGATCCCTTGTTTGGCCAAATCAGGTTATCTTAATGAAAGAAGTCCTTTTGCTGAGCCAGTGTTAGAATTACTTCATGCAAAACAAAGACTGCCTGTGGTTTGGTAATTGTTTCTTTCCACAACAGTGTACACCTTGATCCTTCATCCTCCTTTTGCTGCTGTTCACTTTCTTCCTTCAAGCTTTCTGTTTATCCCACAGTCCAGCTCATTCTTGCCTCCATTTACCATTTCCCCTCCTGCTCTGCAGTTTAACAATTCTTTGTGTTAACTGCTGATAGAGGGGAAAAAAAAAAAAGTATGAGGGAGAAGGTTTGTAGGACATTGGCTGTGGTATTTACAGATTTTTTTCAGGATTTCTAAGTGACTGATGATACATCGAGCATCAATCCAAATCCATGTCCAGAGAGACACTTAAAACTTTAGTGCATAACAGAGCTCAAATTACCCACCTGTCCTCTGTCCTACCCTGCAATTACAGACTGAGGGAAAGAGATTGTTATAATTATTTGCATTACAAAACACTGTCTGCCAACAGCTATCTCAGTGGTGGTGTTTGCTGGTGCTTTGTACTGGGGGTTCTTGTGAATTTGGCAGCACAAAGTTCAGCACAGACAGACAAATGTAAGAATCAAAAGCTGTCATCTACGGGGGAGCAATGTGATTTAAGAAAAAGAAATATAAAAATTACCTTTCTCTGGGCCCAAAAGAAATAGATTACACATGTGTTCCCTAAATGGGCATGGTATTTCTGTTGTTCCAGAACTCGTGTGTTAACATTCGTGTTTTGCAAAGATATGGATTTTTTTATTATTATTTTTGTTGAAACTCTGATTATACTATCAATGGTGGTTATGAATGAAACGGCAACATTTTCTTTTATTGCTGTGCCAGTGATGGAACATCTCAGATCTAGACAGAAGAGAGTTAGATGGTGTCTAGATCAAGTCATGGCTAACTGTAATTTACTTTATAAATTCAGACTATTAAGCTTTCAGGCGCAGGCATAAGAATTAAATTGCATTTAATAGTAACATAGGATGTTAAGTAAGTGTATGTTTCTTTCATCTTCAAAGCATGTAAACAATTTCAGATAATACACTTCCGGTGATGCTGCCAAATGTTTTTCTTATCATAAGTGGAAGTGAAGGTGCCTATACAAATGAGTAGGTCAAAGCCAAAAAGTGAGGAAATCTCAGATCCAGGCTAAGAACTGTGAAAGTCCAACTTCACATATTTGTACTTAATACTAGTTCAAGAGTCCAAATTTGTGGAGGCACTGAAATATGCCTAAATATATGAACAGTCTCTTTGACTTTGGCGCTTTTGATGGTGCTGGGTTTAAAATTGTGCTTGTGCTCAAGTGCTTTCCTAGATTAAAGCTTGAAAGACATCCTCCAGCGTATTTCATATTTCAGCATGGAGTGACACTCTTTGTTAATACACTAATATTTTAGTTAGCATCTCAGCTTTTCACCATATGAGGAAGCTTTGAGCACTCAAATGAGCTGGGTTTTTTTCTTTTCATAGGTAGAAACTTTTTAGATAAAGATAGAAGAAGAAAAAATTGTATTTTTGAAGTGGTGCATTTTACACTTCTTGGGTTCTTTTAACAGGAATACTCAGGAGAAAATATGTGTACTATATAAGTGAATTTGAGAGATAATAATGCTTTGATTTCTGAACCTCTCTGCATACCAGAGCCCACCTCCTGCCTAGCGTGCCATAGGTCACATTTACATTTTCTCATCTCTGCTCATCCCTTCCCCCATGTTCACAGCAGTGCCTCTGTTTAAGTGAGGAAAATATTGGGTTTTGCAAGTGAAAAATTCCCTTGATTCTTTTTGTCATTTCAGTTTTGGTGATGTGGATGTTGCTGCTAAAGATGTGTGTTAAAGTATAAATGTGGACTAAAAAGTTACCCTTGAAAGTCTGGGATTTTCAAAAAGACTGTTGGAAGGCAGGCTGTTAAATTCCCCTGAGAATAAATTAAATGTTTCTTGAAAATTCTGGCCTTGATTATCAATGTACTGAGAAAGTGTCTTTCCCATAACTTTTTACTGGTTTGAGAACAGCCTGTGTCTTACTCCTCATACTGACCCACCAGACAGGTGTCAATCAAACATTTGCATAAGCATAGAGCATTTAGGGTTGCTTGCTGTTTTAAAGGGAAGGCATTTTTAGCTTTTGCCTTTGAAAGAGCAGGTCATATACTCTATCCAGCTTTAATGATTTTTCTCAATTCATCGCTCAATTAACTCAGTAACTTGACTATTATTAACCCAGACTGTTAAATGCTTTTAACCCTTTTCCATGGAAAGAAGGGACCTCTCAAATATGAACAGCTTCAATTAATGTATTAATTTCACGCAGTTGCCATTTGCCTTACAGCATTGGATTGCTTTAGTGATACATTGTATAAAGACAATTAAAAAAAAGAGGCTTTAAAAATTTTTTTTTTTAAGAAGTGTGATGGAGATGTCAGTAGAAGCTGTAATAGCAGAAGCTGGTGTGTTCCATACAGGTGTGAAAGGTGCATGCATTTAAGGCAGGTAATAAAACATCAAGGGGTGGAGGGAACCAGTGAAAACCAGAAAAAACAAATGGCAGCAAAGAAAACACTTGTTCTGCTGAGTAATTACAGAAGCACAAGGAATGTCGTATGCAAACAGTTTATCAGTGCTATGGCCCAAGACATTTCTGGTCATAGCAAGAATATATGGATAAATGAGGGCTGTTTCAGAAGTTAGTACAAATAAAAAATTAACTTTTGCTCCTCCAACCATGTTAAAATTAAGTATAGAGGAGTAAAGCATTAATGTAGGAAGGACTGTGAAGTGGTTAAGTACCAACAGACAAGATTAACCAGGAGGTCTTACTCCTGTCCCTTTGGGAGTGGCCACTCTTGTAGAAAAGGCACTGAGTTCTACGAACTTGAAGAAGACCCATGAGATACTTGTTCCTCAAACCATGTTGTGCATTCTGTGTTTTTGGAAAGAAGCCAGTTGACCTGTTTGGTTAGGGTATTGATACTGGTAAGAAATGTGTTTTGGGGAATTTTTTTCAAAGGGATATTTTTTAGCATTTGTTGTTTTCAAAGAGCAGCAAAGAGAGCAGAATTTAACACAAACTTTGTGCTGTGTTTTTACCAAGCAACCAGACCTGAATGTGATGTGAAATAGGTCATTCAAGTCAGTGGATGCTTGCTAAGTGATACCAAACCAGTTCCTATTCCAAGATGTTACTGCCCATCACCAACCACTCAATTGTATTTCTTTTTGTCAGACCTGTCCCCACCCGTTCCTCTCCTGTGCCACTGGCTGTTTGCTGTAATAGTATCTCAGAATTTGGATCACCTTGACCATAGTTTTAGCAGGCAGCACTTTCTACCTGCTTTCAGGGGGGGAACAGGAGAGGGAAGTACCAGATTTCCTTTTCTTTTTTTCACTCTTTCTTTTCATTCAGACTAATCATACTCTACATAATCATGTAACTACAGATCTTGATTAAATTCTTTGTGGTAACAATGTGATTATAACTAACTGCTTGTGTCCAACAAATGAATGAAAAGCCACACTATGGATAATCTGTTTCTTTATAAAAAACTTAATAATGACCTAAAAAAAAGATTAGATAATGACACAGAGGGTTTTTATCATGCAAAATGAAATCAGTGTTCTCAGAAAGAGATATTTAATAACACTAGAAGAATCCCTGTTACAGGCATCAACTTGTGTGTGTGATACTGTCTTTCCAACTTTCTATATGTTTTGTACTCTTGGCATAAAGGAGCTTGATGTTTTTTAATAGGTTTTTATACAGCTAGCAAAGTAGATTTTGGAGGGATATCTTTTGCACATAGTTTTTAATGATTTTGATAGCCTGTCACAAATTAATTTGTGGACATGGCACATTGGGATGTGGAGACAGTCTGATTCATGACTAAAATGGTATTTTTAACCTTAGTAGTGAAAATTTTAAACCACGTATAAGATCAGTTGGTGCTTTATAGATGTATTTGAATGAAATTTTTAGGGACATGCTCAAAATCTAATCACTACTACCATTGATTTATAAATGTGTATTTGCAGACAAAAGCCCTGCAGATGAGGGCTGACTAAGGAATTTTGTGGTGTTTTTAAAGCGCAATCTTAGTTCAGTGTGATCAGAGAGGAGTATTGGCATATCTGCTGAAACACAACCCTTACCATGCACTGAGCTCATCAGTTACTCCTTGCTGTGCTTGATGACTCTTAGAGTCTCTTCCCATTTTGCTTGCTCATGGTAGAATAGATAACTTGTGTGCTTGAGCAATGTGCACTGAGTAAGACTGCCAAGCCCATATGTTGCTGAAATGGAGTTTAAGTTATTTATCACTCAAGTGCAAGGGAAGAAAATGCAGTGGAAAAATATTATAAACAGGTTTTGTGGTGGGTTTTTGGTTTTTGTTTTGTTTGGTGATTATTTTCATATTAATAGTTTCTGACACAGTCATCGCAGAGGGCCATAGATAATTATTTTGAATTCAGAGTTCCTGTTGTAAAATTGCAGACATAAGAGTCTACAAATTTGATTGAAGACTCCTTATTCCTGACAAACAGAATCCTGAACCTTAAACATTCAAAATATTCCAATAACTCTTTTTATCCAAATGGAAGATTTGTTCATTTCTTACCTAATCTGATGATAGATACTTAAAACTCCTTGAGAAACTACTGCAGTTCCTGTTAACTGCTTTGGTAATCCCACCTGTTTGGTAGAAAATCATTTAGACTTGGATCTAAGGATTTTAGCATTACTTTTTTATGTTATGTTACAATTTTACTAGAACGAATTCATGTGGACTCAAGAAGATACATCGTTCACGCATCTTAACAGGTAATGTAGGAGAGAATTGTCTTTGCTTCATCCAGAAGTAAGTTTGCTGGATAATGCAACTTAAAATAGCGTTCAAAACAGAAGGTGGTATGATTGTGGGAATTTCCATGTAAAATTTCAGGGTTTTAGCAAAAAAAATTGCAGTACTGTGGCTTAAAGTGTTTGGATTATGAAATGTATCTAAAAAAATCAAAGGAAAGTGAAGTTTGTGATCACATGAACAGCATCTCAAGTCCATGTGAACTGGATGCAAAAACTCAGATACTGATCTCCATTTTTAAGCGAAGGGAGTGGCAGATGGCATAAGTGCTCTGTCATACTTTGTAGCTAACTAGGGGTAAGGAGCTAATGACATTTATTGATAACTGTGAGACAGAATGAAATTCTGTTCTTGAAACACAGAACTCCAGAAAGTAGAGT
>VYZX01024492.1:0-21288 GCA_013401335.1 Brachypteracias leptosomus
CTTCTAAATAGCCTGTAGCCTTTACATACAAAAATGTCCTTTTTTTTTTTTTTTCCTCCTTTGCTTTGTATAATATAGGCATAAAGAGTTTCAGTTCATCACATCTGACAGTCCTAAAATCAGTGTGACTTTTGCATGCAGTCTATATACCACAGTCTTGCCTTTGAACAAGAAGAATTTTTTTTGCATGTTTGTACATTTCTTATATAGATAGTAAAAAGACAGGAGAAAAGATCTGTGTGGAATTGCACAAGGAGGAAATAATTTTTATGATCTGTAGATGCTTTTTCACTTTTTTAAATTTCTGGAGCAGTAAAGGCATGTTCCTAGGGATACTGAGTGGGAAAGATGACCTACTTTAGTGTAAAACCACAGATGAACTGAACCTACTTTTTCAAACCCAATTCCAGCAAGCAATCCCATTAAAACGTGGTCTTAAAATCTTAATTTATCTTTTGCACAGAATTGCTGTCCTAGAAAGAGAAGAAAATTTTCCATCCAACATTGGGCAAAGTCTCTCCTTGCTGCTCTATATGGGCCGATATGTGATGTGATAAGGAAAGGCAATGTTGCTTTCCGTAGTGTAATGTCTTCAGCTTTGTATGAATTTATTATTTTATTTTTAGTTTTTAGTTTCTGTTGCATCAGTTTAACCTCTGGAGCAGGTGAATTTATTACCTTGTCTTGCACTGCCCTAACACTCTAGTGCTCATGATAACACCTGTCCTGGATTGCTTGACTCCTTCTATCTCTTCTCATCTCAGACTCCTTGGGAACCTTCATACTGAAATAACTACCTACCTGTCTATTGCTATCACTTTTTTTTTTTTTTAGTGACTTATTAACAGATTTAAGTATTCTAAAATAATGCCTGAAGTAATGTGGTTGCAGCACTGTCTGCAGGGTACCTGGAAAGGGGTTAGTGTGATCTCTGGAGGTTCTATGTTTGA
This sequence comes from Brachypteracias leptosomus, assembly GCA_013401335.1. Classification (NCBI taxonomy): domain Eukaryota; kingdom Metazoa; phylum Chordata; class Aves; order Coraciiformes; family Brachypteraciidae; genus Brachypteracias; species Brachypteracias leptosomus. Next base: position 951 of record VYZX01024492.1, read on the forward strand.
AAATCACAACAGACTATGGTTTTGAGGTTATTGCTACTGCATGTTGGTGGGGATGGAATTCAGAGCTTTGCACAGCAAAGGGCATTTACAGCATTTCTTATTGGAAGATGAATTGGATTTCTACTGCCAGTGTAGAAACATGATGCTAGTAAGGGAGTTTTGCAGAATAAAAATGTTTGTAGCTTTTGTGAAGTAATTTATTTGCATTACTGTAATAGAGGGGGAGAGGCATTCTTAATCAAAACCTTCAAACAGCCAAAGTTGTCTCTTGCCGATTGTTCTGACACTGTGACAGTTCTGTTCAGATACGACTGTGAATCAGACTTCTTCAGATCACGTTGCTGAAGATATAACCTAGCATATTTGCCTGTGATTCAATACAACACACTCTGCAAGCGTAAAATGGGAAGTGCTTGCTGAATCTTGGTAGCTTGCAAGCAGTAACATTCACTTTTTAAATTTTCCAGTTTCTCATCTGAAACAGGTGAAGAAAAAAATACAAACGATGTAAAGGAAAACTGCCAGCATTATCTCCGTATGTGACAAAAAATGTTGCCTGTATACTGTATATTGTATAATATACTGTATATTGTATAATATACTGTATATTGTTTAATGTATAATATTGCGTGTAACACATAATATGTCCTAACCCTCCTGAAGATCAGTCCAAATTCTTGAAAATTCTAATTGTAACTTCAGATACTGCCAGTAACAGATTTTGTGAGGAAAACCAAGATCTTACTGTTCAGAAGGATGCTATAGCAAGAGTGCTGTGTATGCACCTTCATGTTTGTAACCTCACTAGTTCATTCTGGCAGGTGCAGTTTTCAAGTGCTCCTGACAAAGCAGAAGTGGCAGCCCCTCTGCTGAAGGATGGTCTCCCAGAGCTATGGTTTATTTATGGTTCACAAGATTTTCTTTCAGCTAAGAGGAAAAAGTGGCACACAAATGATAGGAGGTTCATTATAACTGACACACTTAAATGTCTGCAGAGCTATTTCAACGCTATGCATTCCCAGCCTTCTCTGTGGTTTCCCAAGTTTTCCATTTCCTTCATCCCAGATAACAGCATAAATCTGACAGAGTGTAAGCATTGAGTGGTTTGTTTTCAGAGTCATGTGCAATGTGTAACTCTGCTGCTGTGTTGGGGTCCTACTCTCCAGAAGCGTTTGTAAGCACAGTGCTATGCAAGTGTATGAAGTCAATGGGAACAACCTGACTGACACATAAAAGTACCCCTTGTTCTTGTGTATAGCATGAAAATCTTTTTGAAATTTTAAGTTTTATGGTGCGTAAGACCTTTAACAATGGCAGTGATTTAATATTCCACTGAAAGGCAGTTACTGAGGTGGAGTGTCCACATACACAGAAACACACTCTGGCTCTTTATTCCTGAGCAGTACAATTTCCTAGCATCCTAGCAGACGCTAATTTCCTAGACAGAGCGCTCCAGGAACGCAGTCATTAAACACTGACGAAAATTAAGAGCTGTACCATCCTCTGAGAAGAGCCGTGCAGAGATGACATGACAACATAAAAATAGATTAAGCGTTTTCTTAGAGCTCCTGGCTGCTGTGCTCTGCACTGTGTGGGGTCGGGCCAGCTCACTGCCCGAGTTCAGCTGGAAATGTGCTAACATGCCGCGCAAGCCTAACTGCAAGGGCTGCAGGTGGGCTGACGCGGGTGGGGTGGCCCAGGTGGCCCTCCAGCCCCTCATACTTTTCGGGTGTTGTGGCAGGAGGCGAGGGGGGAGGTCTCCGAACCCCTCGGACACTTGGGACAAGACCTTCCCCGTGGGCTGGGAGAGGTACAGCTGCCCTTGGGTGCCCGCGCGCGCGTCGCGCGCGCGCGCACTCACACGTGCCCAGATGCCCACGCGTGCACATACGCCCTCGCGTGCACGCGCCCCCCAGACGTGCGCAGCTCCCGCGCAGATGCTCCCCTCCCTCTCCCTCCGCGGCACCCCCAGCCCAGCTCCGCCCCGCCCCGCCCCGGAGCAGTCCCCCTCCTGCCCGGCCGACGGGTGTCCCCCGCTCGGAGCACCCCGAGGGCGGGGGAGCTGCTCCGCTCTGCGCCCCTCCCCGCCGCCGCCCTGGGCTGGACGCCGAGGCATGAAGAGGAGCCTTCCGGGCGGAGGGGCTGAGGCGGCTGAGGACCGGCCGCCTCATGCGGGCTCCGTCCCCCGCGGTCCCTCGCCGGGATGGAGGCGCCCGGCCGCTATCGGCAGCTCCCCGTCCTGCTGCTGTGTGGTAAGTGGCGAGGGACCGGCCGGGGCCGTCCCGGCAGCTGGCGGCGGGGCTCGCCGTTCCCGCCCCGGGACGCCGGCGTCTGCCTTGCTGGGGACCGGGCATCCTGGCGGCGGGTGGGCGGCCCCGCGGGAGGCGGTTTCTGCCGGGGCGCGGGGGTGAAGTTTGGGGGAGGTGTGAGCTCCCCCTGTCCCTTTGCTGGATCATTCCTTGCGGAGGGAGATTTTCTCCGGGGGTTCCTTGCGGAGACCGCAGGGGGCCGCTTCCCCTCTGGGACTCTTCGTCCCGAGCACCGCGGCGGGACCATCTCAGCATCGTGAGCCGGGAGCAGCATCCGCACCGCTGGTCCGGCCCTGCATCCCCTGGCGGCTGCGCCACCGCCGGGGGGTGAGCCCCGCACCGCGGCACAAGGCACGCAGCCCCCGGGAAGAGCCATCTCACCGACTTGGAGCGTTAGTCAGGCTTTCTGTCCCGGAGCCCGAGTCCGGTTCTGGGGAGGCAGGTTTAGCCGGTGGGGAGGGTTTTCTGCTGCAGCCGAGGGGTTGATTCCCGTTAGAGTGGTTGAGTTGCGAACAGGCAGTTGTAAAAGGGCAAATATCCTTCAGCTCTTTCACTTAAAAGTAACTCTACTGCTAGAAAAACTATGTTTTTTTCCTTGTCAGGTAGCTTGTTTTAGGAGTCTCACATTTAACGTCTTGCAGTCAGGTCAAAAGTTGCTGGAAGAAGTCAGTTCTGCTCTTCCTCACTCAACAGGAAACCCAGAGATGTCGTTAATTCTCCACGACTCACAGGAGGAAAGAAAATCAGGCCTCATGGGTTTTAGTAGGTTTATCTGAGGACTTTGTGACTTTGTTTGCTAACTTTATGCCCCTTTCAAAGTACGAAACCGGTAAACACAGGACATCTTTCTGTTAAAAGGCCCATAAATAAGTGGATGGTTGTACCAATAGTGTTCAGTAGCAGTGTCTTGATCTGGTCTGTCAAAAGAATGACATCAAATGCATAGATTTTCTGATTCTCTGTGGCATGAGGACTGCTAAAACCTCACCTTGATTGCTCAGATTTTTTATTTTCCAGCTGAAAAGAATAAAAAAATGGCCAACACCTATCTTGACACGTGAAGGATTTATGCAGTCTTGAACTTAGGGAACCAGGCAGTGATCTTTTTGTATGGGGAGACATCCTGATGTTAGTGTGACTTTTACAAAGCAAAATTGCTCACTGGAGGTTTATTTTCAGAGTGGAGTGAGTGATGGTGTTCCTGTGGCTCAGAGAGCTACAGAAAGACATTTTAAACCAGAGGAACACAGGTAAATCAATTGTGGTAGACATTTTTGACTGTGCTGGTTGCATTCTTAATGGAATAATGCCAAAAAAATATTTTAAGGATATCTCTTAACTGATAATGTGTTACTTTTTCTTGGAATTAGAAAGGATAGATATAATCAAGAACTGATGAAATCAGGCTAATTCCTAGTAGAAAAGTTCTGAAAGTTTTATGATGTGAAATTGAGGTTTTTAATAAGGAAAGCCTTAAGTGGTAGAACACTAATGTTCTTATTTGAGGAATACAAACACACTTTTGGTATTGGTTATTTTGAAAGGATTTTTACTTGAATTTAGTGTGTTTTCCTCCCGGTGATTAACCAAAGACCCATGACCTCTTTCATTAAGGTAAAACTCTTGCCAGGATTCCTCTGTGTTAGCTCTTGCTGAATTCATTGTGAGCCCTGTCTGGGTGGGGACTGGGACCATACTTCTATAACCTCAGACCACTGCTTTCTGCATATCTTTCTGCCTAGAGCTCCTGAAACATTATCACTATGTAGAACCATCTGTTGTGTTGTCCCTCCTTAGTGAGGATGACAAAAAAAGGCAATGTGTTTGCTTGGTGGAAGCCCAGTGATTATAAGAGAAGCTGGATTTGCTCTGTGTGTGTGGGGTGGGTGTATCGGGGAGAGGGGGGAGGAATGTGTGAATGAAGGTACCTGGTACACAGTCACGTTGTCAGTACTGTTTCCCCTATGAAGTGCTGATAACATCCAGAATGGGGTGAGATGTGGAGCTGGAAATGCCAGCTGTCAGGTGAAATACTCTGTAGTTTGCCTAGCAGAGCTGTAGATACTCAGAAGATACTTACTTACTGCAGGATCTAAGAGTCTCAGAAATAAGGTATTTACCATAATGCCAGAATTTTTTATTCCATTTCTATGTATGAAAACTGAGGCAAGGAGAAGCTTAAGGACTTGACCAAGGCTTTTAATGGACAAAGTAGGTTTTTTACACAAATCATTGTCTTGGCATCCCTGTCCAAACATTTGTTCCTTCATCCTCTACAAAATGCACTGCATTTCAGTGGTGCTATTTGTATATGAGTTGAAAGATGCCACCAGAGTAAAGCTGGTGGCTTAAATTTTTTAAATTCTATAGGAATCTTTCTCAGTGTATGTATGTATTCCCATATAGAGAAAGATGGTGTGATTCTTCTCTGGAGCAGTTTCCCTACGCAGATTTCGAAGACTGTCAATAGTAGTCCGTGTTTCATAGTCCTGTTACAAAACAGTTAGTGAAACTGAGCATTTTGGTCAGAGGTGAACAACTGAACAGTTGGAAAGCCAGAAACAGAGTCTGGCTCCAGGCTCCCATTCTTACTTTATATTTTAAAGACCATACTACATCCTGCAAACAATAAAGAAAAAGCTGTATATTAAAGTCCCAATTCTGTAAAGTCTCAAGCTCCCCTTGCCTGGAACATGGTGTCCTTAACTCTGGGGGAGTTTGGATTCTAATGAGGGGAAAAAAACAACAAACAGGAAACAATTTTATTGGATTAAGCAAATCAAGTGTTTTTCCATTATTTTCTTATGAATATATCATGCTGTTCTGCAGCTGCAAAGGGTGGAATGAAGGAAGAGAAAACTATTACGGGAGTCCTGAATTTAATAGACCCAGGCGGGTGTGCATGTAAAACAAATAAACCTTTGCAAAGCAGAACATCTGATTTTGAGACAGGCCAAGGAGTTTTAACCAAATCACTTCTCTACCAAGATGATGCTTTATTTTCTAAAGACATGATTTTCAACACCAGGCAAACAGGAAGACAGTCATCAGACCCCATCAACATCCATCCTGCAAGCAAAGAGTTGAGTGCCAACCTGCTGTTGGATCAGACATCCTTCCCCCCATCCTTCATCCTTTTTGTATCTCCTGATTCCTTTTTCGGGAAGGTGTTGCCCTTTTCCTGAGGTCTGCGCTGAGGGCAACTGGAGACGGGTTCATACCACGTGTACTTGGCAGGGTGAACGGCAGTATTTTCTGAGTTCGGTTGTCTGTGGTGACTGCAAGTGGACTGCAGGTGGTAGCACAGAGCGTGAAATGCCATCTTCAGTTGGCTTGGTCCCAGCAGCCAGGAGGAATGGCGCTCGGTGTTTGAGGGTAACTCCAGATTGAAGGTGGGAAGGAAGAAAATGGGTTTTCTGAACCTGATTGACACGAATAAGACCCAATCATGGAAACTATCTAGATAGTAAGCTCTTGCTATTAAATTAGTAAGATTTTCCTACCTACATAGTAGTTAGGTCTTTAAATACCATTGAGGTCTGAAGCCTTTGCTTTCAGGTTTGTTTTAGCCCATCCTGTGAGGCAAACTGTCAGAGGCTGCAAGCTGAAGCTAGAAATATATACTGAGATAGATAGGTACTCCTATATGTAGAAATATACAAGGAAAAGGTCTTAAGCATGACTGGGTGGGCTAAAGGGGAACTCCAGGGGGTTTTTCCCATTAAGTTATATCTAAACATTGCAGCACCAGTGGTTTTTGTATGGCTTGCTGTTTCTGTTTCTCCCACCTCCCTGCTGATAACAGAGATGATTCATGGCTTAGATTGGAGGCAAAAGAATGAAATTTCAGTTTCTTCTACCAAAGAAAGAAATACAGTGAGGAGAGGGTACTTTACAAAACATTTGCTACCATCTGTGTCTTTGCTGATGAAATTAGTGCTTGAGAAGGAGATATATGAAGAAAGCAAACTGTGTTCTCATTTAGGGGTTGTAAAGAGATTAATTTTCACAAACATGGTTTAACTCACACCTTTTTTTTTGCTTTGTTTTAGTGAAAGCTGTCACATGAACCACCTATTTTGGACTAGAAGTGCAGAACTGTATTATTTTGTGTTTTATGAAAAAAGCCTGTGCTAGGCTTGTGTTGAGATATACTGGAAAATATAAATGAAAAAAAAAAAGGTATTATTTAAATTTGCCTGTGTATGTAGAAAAAACTAAAGAGCTGCCTGAAGAACTTTTGGGTCATTTGGGCTGAAGATGTGTAGGTATGAAAAAAGAAAGGAGTAGGAAAGCAAAATATGAGAAAGCCTTCTTTTATACAAGTTTTTAGACCTGATCACCATTCATATGCTTGCTTCTCTGAAACCAGACTGAGAAGAGAAGGCAGCTTCATTTTTCTCTAAAGTCTTTAAAAGAAAGTGCCTTGGTGCTGTTAGAAATGGTTTGAAGGTCAGAGAGGGTCCCAGCTGTTGTCATGCAAGCAGCTTGATGTGACCTACCATATTGGCTGGAACAAGGGGCATGTCTGCGTTGCAGCTGGTGGCCTCGAATACAGAAATTTCTGCGTGAATCCGGGTTCATGGCCTTTTGCAGATGGGATGTCCCTTGCTCCACCTGTGCTCCAGGCCAGTGAGACTCTGATCTGAGGACAATGTGATAGGCGCTGCTGGGGCCCTAGCATAGCACCGGGCTGATGAAAGCACATCTTGTTCACATCTAACCAGATTAAGCTGAGTAAGCAAAGGAATATGCAGAAGCACCGCACCCTACAGTAAAGCATCTGTCTTATTACTTGCACACCCTAATAAATGTGACTAATTTGTCCTTATTTTGGAGAGCATGATCTTGGGAAAAATTCTGCAGGCAGGGTGAGAGGAAATACTGTAATTCACATTGGGCAGTAATGTCTGTTACTTCTTATGAGAATTCAGAGTTTTGTTTCCAAACGTTGTAAGCGACAGATTTCTTCTGTGTCCTTTTGTGTGTAGAGAGATTGATGCTAAAGACTCCGATCTTTAGGAAATACTCTTGCATTTTTGTTGTCTCAAAATACATGGTTTAGGATTTGACAGGGTGTGCTACTCTCAATCTGCTTGGCCTTCACTAGAAGGGAAGTTAGAGTTCACAGCCATAGGTTATCGTGAAGAGACTGGGAGATACTGGGGCAGAAATAGCATCTTGTGGAAGTCATTCAAGTATTCATCAATAGGACTCAAAGTCTAGGTTTCTTCCAGGATTTAAGCTCTTGGACTTTAGCTTTGTCTGTCGTCTTCTCTCTTGCTCGTCCTCTGTGCACAGAAGAATATCTTCAAGGCTATGAGGAAGATGTCCTCCTGATGTGGCGGCGCAAAAGCCATGCAAATGCTGCAGTCAGTCTCATTGTCTGAAGAGACTTGACTGTATCTGGGGTACCCACACATGTTCTGCAGCTTCAGAGTGGAGGGACCCTTTGCTTGAAGGGTATCTCAGCCTTGGCATCAGAGCTTTGCTGCTTGATAGCTATGTGGGCCTGTGGAATAGATTGTCTCCTCACGTTTGCTTTTGGTGAATTGCTGCGTTATGCTGTCCTTCCATGCCCCTTGAATTCATGAGCTATTCCAGCTTTACTCCTCAATGATCTCCATGTATCAAGAACATAAGTTGTCCAATTTAATATTAAAAGAGATTTCTCTAAATGTATTTGGCAGCATATAGTGTACACTTACTATGGATACAGCATTAAGCTTACATGTTCAAGTGAAATAGGAAAAATAAATTTGTTTTTGTTTCCAGTTCGGAGATGCTCAAAGCTAGTATTTCCATAGTAACATTGATTGTTATATACTGTGTGTGAAATCTCCTCTATTGCTATTTTATTTTTAGAAAAGCAGGTGATATATAGTTTTGTTTTAAGCTGAATCATACTTCAAAATAACTCAGTTAGAACTTACTGCATCATATTAAAAAATCATGGAAATTTCCTTCCTTATTTTTGACCAGTGGACCTAGGCAGAACATACATTCAGGCAAGCAAACCTTTGCCATTGGGTAATGTTGCTGCTGAACACATTTCCAGGGGTATGTTTCAGGTGGGAAGTGTTTTGTCATAAAATACTTAGTGATGGACAGTGAAGTAGAGATAGTGTTGCTGGAGTAACCATTGGTCCAGTTTATCTTTAACAAGCTCTAATGCAAACCAGAAACACCAACAAAGAGCAACATGAAAGAAGCGTCAAAGGAAAACTAAGCTCCTCAAAATAGTTGTGTTTTCATGTTTTTGTGCATTTTAAAATTTTGGAAAGACACGTTAATCGTTCTTGCATTTAATTAAATATTTTTATTAATAGTTGAGTAAAATCTCCCCCTCTCTGTGTAGTAATATTTTAAGCCTGGTATTTTCGGTGATTTTTAATCAAAGTAGGTTGTAATTCCTCTTTTTCTTAACTTTCTGGTGGGGCAGTAGAGAACAAGTAGAATATCCATTACAACACTGTAAGAATGTTTGATTCTCTATTGGACTGCTGAAGATTTTGGCAGTGCATGCTGAGTATGACTTAGACATATTTGGGTTTTCTTTTCCTCCCAGTTACTTTGTAAGTTATCATGTGACGAATTACAAAAAAGCTTGTCAAAGAAATAAAAAGTGTTGGCAGAAATAATTGAAAATGAACACCTTCTGCAGGAAGTGGGAGATTCTCCATCACTTGCAATCTCAAAATCTACACTGGAAATGTTTATGAAGAATATCCTGTCATTTAAGTAGATGCTACTGGTTTGGTGCAGAAATTATTGGAAGACTTTCTTCACCTCATGTTACAAATGAAGTAGATTCGGATGATCTGAGAGATTCCTTCTGGCCTTGGAGTGTATCACTCCACAGGGTTTTTAAAATGAAAATGTTTGCAAGTTTGTGAGGAAAAGAATTATTGACACATTTGCAAAATTAGAGGGAGGAAACTTCTCATTCTTCCTTACTCCCCTTTCTATTGATTTCTTGCATGACTCAATCCTGAGGACTATTTTCTTCAGATTTCAGGGTAAAAAAAAAGCTCGCACTGGTATGGGAGCAAAACCAGGGAAAATTTCAGCCCACGAAGAACATCTCAGATTTAGATTAACTATTTTGCAGCTTCACTGATGCTGTTTTAAGTTAAACCCTTACGTTCTAGAGATCAATAGAAAAAACCCAGTGTTGGTCTGGTTGTCTACACTTGCATTTTAGTTCCTGTTTTGGGGCCTGAAAGATCTGAATCTGCTATGAAGTGGCTGAAGGTGTGCTGAGTGCTCTTTTCTTTAAGCCAGGGCGAGTTAAAGCACACCACTTACTCCTTGGGGTATCACTGAAGAGTTACTAAAAGGCTTCCATAGCAATGGAGGGAGGTTGGTTTTATGCAAAACTAAGAAGCCAGTCTCAGTTACAAAAGAGAAGTGTTAGCAGAGGAGACAGTCACGCAATAATACATTAGCACTGATACTTTTTTTTTTTAATGGGACATATGTTTTTTTACAGCTGGCTTTATGCAGTTGTTTATTTGTGTAACCCCCAAAAGGAGCTTTTGCTTTATTCTCAAGTTATTGAAGGCATTGTTAGTATTTATAGGGTGAAAGCTTGAGAAAAAGCCTCTTCAGAGAAGGTTTGGATAGTGAGCAAATAGGGTGGCTGTAAAGCAGGGAACTCGGGATTATATCAACTGTCCCAGAGCTCAAAAATCTGCAGATATGAAGATCTTCTCAGGAATCTACTCTTCAGGATTGGCCATGTTCACTGTTTTAGCCTGGCTCCACAAATAGAGATGAAGGACTGCTTCTGCACTCCCTAACAATTAGCTCAAGAAGAAATATGGTTTGCCATTTTTCCCTACAGTGTTTACTTTTTTGTTTTTCCATACTTGTTAACAGTCTTCATTTTCCCATGTGAATGTAAGCACTGCTGATCTGCTATTACTGAAATGTTTTTTGGTCTTGGACTGGTTGAGAATGCAAGGTCACACACTACCTTCTTTTTAAATTTTCTTAATAAAATACTGACATGGAAGAAGAACAAGACAGAGATTATTAATGGCTCTAAGAAAACTTTAATTTAAAGCTTTTTTTTGTCTTGTTACTTTATACCTTTGTTACTGTAGGTGTTTTTTTTATGAGCACTTGCTAGTAAATGCTTTGTTTCTGTTATTCAGCAGTAATTGTAATCAACTTTCAGTACAGTGTTAATGTTTGAAAATTGTTGATGGTGGAAAAAGGAAAGAAATTTAAATCTTTCACTGTTGTATCCACTTACTGCTTTAGTGGCACATGCTAGTTGTAAAACAAAGCAAAAGAACCGTATTAAGAAACATGAAATGAAAGAAAATACAGAAAGTGCAAACCGAGAAGCTGTGGGTTCTGCATGAGCAGTCAGATGTGCCCTGCCTTGCTGGCCAGGCAGTGTGACTTGGGAGGGGGTACTTGGGAATTTGGGCTACTCCAGGGTTCAGTTCTGCTCTTCAGATCCACTGAGAGTAATGATAAACTCCAGGATTGGCCTAAGTCATTTCCGATGCCAGTCTGCTGCTGTGCAGTTTCCTATGCGGATATCCATCCGGGGAAAATGACGGTGTGAAGAGATCGTGCTGCCATGCTGGGCTGGCAAGGACCTGTTTTCAGTGTTTATTCCTTGGAGCAAGGGTGCTATTGTGAAGAGGCATGCATATCTACTATGAGCAGGTACATATGGCAAGATATTATATAAAATACTGTGTGATTGTGTAGTTGAGTATTCAGAGCTCTGGAGCACTGGGAGACAAGCTGGTCTACTGAAGAAAAAACCCAGATTTGAACAGTCAGGCCAACTTACTATTTCATGGTAGACATAGAGTTCACTGAAACCATGACTCCACTGAAATTATGTGGATATAGTGACTAGACACGGTATGTCACAGCATTAGGAGTCTGTGAGAGGACTAGATGTTGCATCAAGAGAAGGTGGATGTGCAGGGTGGGGATTTTTGTTGTCTGGTTAGAAAAGTAAAAAAGCATTTTCCCAGGACTTATATGGTGGTATTATCTTGATTTAAATGTTCTGCTTGTCAAGGAAAGAAGAAACTTTTAATGTCTTCAAGTATCCCATGGTTTTAAACACTTCCTCAGGAGGGAGTGTGCCATGACCCTCTTCTGTGAAACCTTCGTGGGTCATTTCCCCTTCCCAAGGTTTTTTTAAAAAATAAAAATAATAAAGTGTGGCTTCTCTTTAAGGCTACTCCACAGGAGCAAATTAGAGTCCTTACTTGCCTTGAGGGACTGGTTTTTTTTTTTACACTCGTTCACAGGTGGATAAGTATAAAGCCAGTATTGTGATGACCTTATGTTTTCTTACCACAGGGAAACCTTACATCACATCACTTTTTTTGATGTATTTTCCTGCCTTTTCGACTAATGACAGACAATAATGAGCACCTATTATATCAAATGATGAGGTGGTACAGTGTCTGACTGAGGTCCTGGGTATGGATGGCCAACTTTGGTGGCTATCACAATTCACATATGGACTAGGGATGTGTGTCTCTCCAGTAATTGAATCATAGAATCATAGAATTGTCAGGGTTGGAAGGGACCTTAAAGATCATCTCATTCCAACCCCCCTGCCATGGGCAGGGACACCTCCCACTAGATCAGGTTACTTAGAGCCCCATCCAGCCTGGCCTTNAAACCTGTTTGGGCTTTTGAGGGAATGAATCTGAACTATGCTGCCTCATTTGTTGATGTACCTTTCCCATGACTTACATAGCAGACACATTTCACGATCACCTTTTAGGCAGAGAGAGTTCATCATGTTCCTCAGTTGCATTGGTAACACTTTATGAGAGATGGGGTTAGTTGTGAGACAGAGGTCCTGGCACAGGACCACTACTTGTGTCACACTGTATTCAGTGTGATGCTGGTTTCTGCTGGTGACCTTAGACAAATTTCTTACTAGTTTTGTCATTATTTGCATAGCTGATGTAAAATGGAGACTGCAGTAGCAGTATTTACAGGCTGGATCGATGGACTGAGGCCATTGGCAAGGCCAAGTGTCAGGTCCAGCACTTGGGTCACAACAACCCCATGCAACAGTACAGACTTGGGAAGGAGCGACTGGAAAGCTGCCTGTCAGAAGAGGACCTGGGGTACTGATTGACAACTGGCTAAATATGAGCTATAGTGCAACTAGCAGGGCTAGAGAAGTGATTGTCCCACTGTACTCGGCACTGGCAAGTCCACCTTGAGTACTGTGTTCAGCTTTGGGCCCCTCACTGCAAGAAAGATACCAAGGTGCTGGAGCAGGACCAGAGAAGGACAATGAAGTTAGTGAAGGGCCTAGAGCACAAGTCTTATGAGGAGTGGTTGAGGGAACTGAGGCTATTCAGTCTGAAGAGGGGAGAACTACTGAGGGGAGAACTTACTGATCTCTACAGCTACCTGAAAGGAGGTTGCAGAGGGGTGGATGGTGGTCTGTTCTCACAAGTAACAAGTGATAGGACAAGAGGAAATGACCTCAAGTTGAGCCAGGGGATGTTTAAGTTGGATATTAGGAAAAATTTCTTCACTACAAGGGTTGTCAAGCACTGGAACAGGCTGCCCAGGGAAGTGGTTGAATCACCATCCCTTGATGTGTTTAAAAGTCATGTAGATATGGTGCTTAAGGACATGGTTTGGCAGTGGACTTGGTAGAGTTAGGTTAATGATTGGACTCAATTTTGAAAATCTTTTCCACCCTAAGCAATTATATGATTCTATGTCACTAGGCTATAACAAACCTGAAGAAGTGGCGTTTAGAGGGTGGAAAAAAGATGTTCACTACCTTTTGCTATAAGCATATTTATCTGTAATCATAAATTATTAAGAGCTATGATCTGTTTGATTTAGAGACTATACATCTGTGTGACAATGACTGTATCCCAAGACCCAGAAGACCAGATCTCACAGGCAGAAGTTAGATGATAAAGAGCACAAAGCTTTTGCAAGGCCTGTAGATATATCCCAGATAACAATATTTTCCTAACATCCTGGAGAACATGCACAGAAGTAAACTGAGCCAGAAATTAGGAAAGCTCTTCTCCTTGTTTCTGCTGGCTATAGTCTCTAGCACCTCCTGAGGAGCATAGTCCTCTGGAACTATCTTGCAGCTACCATAAATCAGATCGTGGTCCCTACATTGTTGTTGAGTGCCATCTTTAAACAGTTGTTAATGCCACACATTTTTCTACTCTAGAAACAAAGGTACTTTTATTTTTCTTCAGTTTTAGTCCCTGAAAGTATCTTGAGTTGGGATTTCCATCAAGGAGCACATTTGTCTATACTACTCTTCTAAAAGAGTGTGAAGAGAATTTACTTCAAGAAACTGATTCCACTGCTGGAAGATTTAGTTAATCCACTGTCTGAAAGTCAACAGCTCTAAAAAAGTATCATTTTGTATTTCAGTTACACAGTGCTTCATCAGAACCATGAGACAGAAAAGAGGTGGAGAAGCTTTATGTGACATTTCAGGTTGTCATACAACTTCTATTACAATACAGATCATAGTGTTTGGTCAATTGCTAAGTAATCCCCTCCCTAAGTATTCCATTGAACTGGTATGGTTAGTTTAAATATTTATTTAATAAACAATTGACATCTAATAAATGTTTAGATAGAACGTACTGGTTTCAAACAAAGTAGCAGAAAACCCATCCAAACACCTCTGGAAGTAGACATAGGTTGTTCAGAAATTGTCAAGCATTATTTATATGCTGCCAGCAGTGATTTAAGAACTTCACAAAGTAATGTAAAGGACAATCATTTGTATTTCTGCTCTGAAAAATTCCCAATTGAAATACGAGTTCAGCATAATTGTCACATTTCTTTGCAGTCCCTGGAAAGCTGGGGAACTCTGAACCAACATGAGACTGAACAGTTGATGCCCTCAGTAATGCTCCCTGTTGATTTGCACTGACGAAATGAAAAAGCTTAAATTGCTTCCTTTCATGCTTTTCTTGCTCTGCAGGAAGAAGACTTTAATGTCCAAAATTGTTAACTGTCAGAAATTTCCTTCCCAGTTGAAAAGCAGTAACATAATGCCTCAAAATGTGATAAAGTAGAGCACTGAACTGCACTTTTACTTTTGAATATTACTTTTCCATGGCTAATACACATCTCCAATATAGTTGATACGAGAGAAAAAAATATGTATTAAAACAGATTAAACATCAAAGTAGAGGGTAATGCAAAGCTGACTTCCGTGTTATGCTAGCTCTCTAGGTAACTTGTTGGACATAGGGACAGATCAAAGCTACCAACAGGTTTACCTTGCTCCTGCCTCTCCATGTGCTGAGGCATGTTTTTTCTGGACCAATTTTGGATGCAAGTGTAACACTTCTTTCAACTACTATATTTATTACAAGCTTCTGTTTATTTCTGGCATCCTTCCTTTGTGTTGGGTTCCTGTCATTGCCTGTCTCCGTGAACTTAGTTGCCTCATTTCCTTGGCTGCTTTCTTTCTGTGATGACGTTCTTGTGACCTGTCCCTGTCCCCACATCCCCGTCCCGTTCCTCTTATAAAGAAAATTGTCAAAGGGACAGTTGAGAACAAAAGATGACCTTCTGAGCCATATATATTGTAGCAAGGGTTATTTAAAGACAGGCAAGTGGGGCTTTAGTTTTTGTATCAAAGTTGTTATTTTTGCCTTTCTGTAGTTTTGCAACAGCCTCTAGACTTGAAACACTGTGGTCACTCACGTTAGCTTTCTCTCTGAAGGCAGGCCACCTGAGAAGATACTCTTCATTTTCTTAATAAATATATGCATGCATTTCAGTGTGTAGCAGGTAGATGTATACAGCTGGAACATTTGTTGAATCATGTTCATTGAGCCAAGGTGGAAGGCTGCATTTTGCTGGCCATTTTGCTGATGTGCTGTCAGGACTTTCAATGCATTAACAGTGCCCTGAACAGCTCAGTGGGTCTCCCCTCACCCCCATGTGTAGTCCTGGGTCCTCCATGTATGAGCCTGGATTCCCCATTGTGCCCTGAGCTACACAATAAGTAGCCATGACTTACTGGCTGTTTTCCTGTACGTGCTCTGGACCTATGCACTAGGTCACTTTGTCTCCCATCCTGCCTCTGGCCCTATCTCCTGCTGCTGCCATCTGCACTCCCTGGTTCATCCTCTGCCACATCGAAGCCATCGATGGAGCCTGTTTCCCATCCATGACCTTGCCTGCCTGGGGGATGGTACTGGGGTCACCCCATATCATCACCAGTCATCAACAATTTTTTTTTTTCTCTGAGTGTGTTTCAGACTTTTTCATAGCAGAAGTTTATGTTTTGCCCATCTAGAAATCAATTTCTTGCTAAATTATCACTTTGTTATCTCTATGGTGAATTTAACATCCTGGGATGATTAGCTGGAATAAGAATTGGTCTCAGACAAGCAATTTACTATTAAACAAAACTCCTGGAGCTGCATCTTGTGGGGGTATGAAGTAGGCCTGTAAGGGCAGTAAGGATAAAGGCTTAGATCCTTAAGGACCAGCTGCAGCAGGGGAAGGACCAGCCAGCTCCCTGTGGCATTTGAGCAAGGTGTCTTGTGTGGCTTTTGAGAAATAAACTGCTTCAAGCTTCTACAGCCCTATAGGAAGCTGTTGATGTTAAGACTTCTCTCTGAGTTGCAGGCAGTGGCACTATGGGTGTTAAGCCAAATCTGTTTCAGTAACTTTGTTATCATCTGTGGAAAGTCAACATATGTCAGTCAGCTCCTCAGTGGACTGAGACAGTCAATACTCAGTGAGTGGTCTTTTATAATAGCTAAAGATCAGCCCCTTTTCTCCCAACAGCTGGCACAGCAAACACTGGCTTTTAGCTGAAAGGACAGAAACGGTAAGTTCTTTCACGTTTCTCTTACTGTTAGGATCAGTTTCTGCACTCCCATCTCCGTGGCCATATCCTAACTTGATCTCACCTCTGCCTCTCCTGCCAGCACTGTACTCAAGCTGGGATACAAAACTATGTGCTCTAATGTGATACAAAATTGGAAGAAAGAGAGGTATCTTTATATGCCTTTAAGAAATGCTTACTGATGATATTTGGCTGAAGCTAGGTATACAGATTATGCAGGGAAAAAAAGTGGTTTTGAGGAAATACAGTTGAAGAAACTGTTTTGTCTTCCAGTCCTATTATTCAAAGCAGGAGGGCTCAGACCCTCGTGGGACCTTTGTGGGGTTTCTTATCAAGTTTCAGGATTGCTCAGCCTCTTCAGAGTCTGAGGTGTCTTGGCCACATACATTTGACTTGCCCCCCATGGAGAGCTTTTAGAGAAGTCTTTGGAAGGCAGCCACATGACATCAGTGTTAGCTCATCTTTTCATACAGACCCTAGTGAAATGATGCTCTTGAGCTCATAAATGCATAGGAAGACAGAGATAAGGAAGAAACCTACCCCAATTGTAACTAGTGTTTTTCTGATGCAAACACAAGAATGCCTTTTGACATTGTTTGAGAGCACAGATGAAATTATTTTTGTGGGAGTTTCTTATGCTTTAGATACCCTGAAGTGTCTGTTCATTCCTGCCAGAAATCCTGTAATGGCATAACTTGGTGTTTACATAAAAGATGGGTGATTTTAACACGATCTTTAATACCACCTATGTAACAGGTAACTTTATGTAATGTTTAAATACCTGGAGAAACATTGGTACACTTCTGTTAGATCAATTTGTTCAGTGTTTAAAATCAGATTTATAAAAGAAATGTGGGTAATGAGCTTTGATTGATATGATAAAATTATATTAATAGAGTATTAATCTCTCTCCTATGTTTCCAGCAAATCATAGGTGCATGACTGCAGAACAGCAGTTGGCATTTCAAACTGCAGCTTTAATTGTTTTCATGAACTGTATGTCAAATCAGTTCTTGCAGTTATTTGCTGCTATCAATAAACTTCAGATTCTGCAGAGAGGCAGGTGTTCATTTAAATCTGGTGTCCTGACATAGTTAAAGATTAGATGGTGGTGATTGGGAGCATTGTCTTGAAAAAGTGATATAAAAGTAGGGTCTTGATATGAGGTTTAACTTGCGGTCATTGTATGTTTAATTTCTAATGAAAATTATGATTGATAAGATGATTTTGAATCAGACATCACAGATTTTGAAGAATATACATAGGATTGCACTGCTTCAGTTGCTGGTGAAAAACTGCATACAGCCATCAGGTAAAACAAGAATTGATGTCTGTATTCTGAGAAAGTATTGGAGCCGCTCAAATGTAACTATCCCGTAATTGCAGCTCCCTAAGGAAATGTTCAGGCAAAGGAAAATAATATTCTAACATTTCCCTCTTATACAGGGTTTTCAAAATTATTCTTACAAAGTGTTTGGAGAAACATGCAGTAGGAAGAACACACTGCAATTCATATGCTGCTTCAGATTTATGAAGTAGTTGCCATACAAAGACTTATAGTGCTACTTTTAAGCCTCCGGAAAAAAATACCAGTGAATAATAACAGTATAGCAAAAGAATAAACATGGAACAATATTTATCAATTTCACAGAAAAACAGAAGTTTCTATGCTTGAAAAAATGTAGGACAGTTACCTTCTCATGTATCCTAGTAGTGAATTTATGTATCACTGTGCATACCATTCTGAATTCCCTTCTAATATCAGAATGTCTGCTTATAAAAGGGTAGTAGAGAGTAGATAATTAGAGCCTGCAGTCTAGGATCAGCTTTTCTTTCTTTTGTTTCATATGCAAGATTTTGAAATAGGTTAATAACTTGGTTTTGTCTTGGTTTTCATATTTTCTGTTACTTTATCCTATTTTGCTTAATGTTTTTCCTCTTTCTGAAGACTCTTCAAATCTGTTTTTTCCCATATTTCATTTGGTGGTGCTTTCCTTCACCTCTTTCTTCATCTCCAAGCCGGTTGGTCCCCTTGTGTCTAATTTCATTAATGCTGGGGGCGATCATACATGTTGCTACAATGTATGCAGAAAATAAAACCTAACCATTGCTGTGACCCATTATTGACATGATTTAACCTGCAGGCAACTGGTACACTTAAATTGAACCTCCTTTTCCCTCCCTTAAAAGTTGATTCAGGTAGGAGTGTATGGCAACTGCTTGTTTTGGGATCATGGCAACATCTTCCAACACTGTGACCCTCTTTGCTTCCTCTCTGTATCTTCTAATGAGATGTGATGGCATTACCCTTTCAAGAAATAAGCTGTATTTGTCCCCTTCATAAAATAGCAGCTGGAAATATCATACTTTTTGTGTAAACTATCAACAAGCTGTAGTCTCCTGATTAAATCTTTGTTATCACAGTTGAATGTTAAGGGAGAGTGTCAAGAGGACGGAGCCAGGCTCTTCTCAGTGACATCCAATGATAGGACAAAGGACAATGGGTGTAAGCTGGAACATAGGAGGTTCCACATAAATATGAGAAGAAACTTCTTCACAGTGAGGGTGACAGAGCACTGGAACAGGCTGCCCAGGGAGGTTGTGGAGTCTCCTTCTCTGGAGACGTTTAAAGCCAGCCTGGACGTGTCCCTGTGCAGCCTGGTTTAGGTGATCCTGCTCCGGCGGGGGGATTGGACTAGATGATCTTTCGAGGTCACTTCCAGTCCCTAACATTCTGTGATTCTGTGTGATTCTGTGTGAGTATCTGGGAGCAAAGAAAGCAAAGGAGGGGGGACATTATAGCACATAGTGGTCTGGACTGTTTTACACTTCTCTGAAGCTATTTGAACTTTTTTGGTTGAGTTTAGGAGCACAACATCCTGTGTTACTTTGTTATGAGAGGATCAGAAAAAGCAAAAAGCTTGTTTTTCCTGAGAGCTGGGGGATTTGTGAACACCAAGCTGTGAGTCTTTACTCAGTGCTTGCTTTATCACAGCTTTCCTGCCTGACACCAGGCTAGTCACTCAACCTCTTGTCTGTAAAGCATGGATGCATGGTTTTCTCTTAGCAGTTCTCTCTCATTGTAAATCCTGTTTTATTTGCCTCAGCATGGTTTTGTGAGGATTACTGCAGCAATAACTATGCATGATTTAGAGATCTCTGATGGGAATTGACAGAATAAGAATTGGTCCTCAAAGGGAACATCTAAGGCACCTATATCCATCTAAATTGTTTCCTCAGAATGGGTGGGTTTGGCTTCTTCATGAAGTGTGTGATTTTAATTTGATCTTCAGTTTTCTGCAGTTGATAAGGCACACTTTGAAGTGAGGATCAAAAAAACCTACCTAGGGACTCAAGTATATTAACTAGTATTAAAAAAAAAAAAAAAGAAAAGTGAAAAAAGAAAAGAAAAATTTGTGAAAGAGAGCCATCCGAGTGTGTAATGGAGTTTCAGCTCTGTGAGTTGAGATGCGGCAGAATTTTCTGATACATGGATTCTTGCTCTTCACAGTTTTAGTACATTCTGGCTCAGTAGTAACTAAGATAGAGAGTAATGCTTGTCTGGAAGAAAAATATGTATTCCTTAGAAGGATCTAAATTCTTCCAAAAATTTGCAGATAATTCAGTTGACAGCTTGGTATATCTTGGTAAATGCAGAGTCTAGATCAATATGATTGAGACTGATATTCTGCTACATATATCTTGATTCACAGAAGCACAGAATGTTAGGGGTTGGAAGGGACCTCAAAAGATCATCTAGTCCAACCTCCCTGCTAGAGCAGGGTCACCTAGATCAAGTCACACAGGAAGGCGTCCAGGCAGGTTTTGAATGTCTCCAGAGGAGGAGTCTCCACAACTTCTCTGGGCAGCTTGTTCCAGTGCTCTGTTACCCTCACTGTGAAAAAGTTTTTCCTTATGTTTACCCAAAATCTCTTATGCTTCATCTTGCACCCATTGTCCCTTGTCCTATCACTGGGTGTCACTGAGAAGAGCCTGGCTCCATCCTCTCGACACTCACTCTTTACATATTTATAGACATTAATGATGTCACCCCTCAGTCTCCTTTTCTCCAAGCTAAAGAGACCCAGCTCTCTCAGCTTTTCCTCATAAGGGAGATGTTCCACTCCCTTAATCATCTTAGTGGCTCTGCACTGGACTCTCT
>VYZX01024515.1:308-17237 GCA_013401335.1 Brachypteracias leptosomus
ACCATTTATTTTTGCATTTGCTTTTCTGTTTCTAAGTGGTGTGAGAAAGAATGCTAAACCTAACTGTTTAGGCAAACTCAAATGCTCCATATTTTATTGTGGTAGTCGGTCTATATTAATACAATGCTGTTGCATGGATTAGAATTTGAAGGAGCAGTAGTATTCTAGGTGCTGTGCTATCAGGGCAAAATACAAACGGCAAGATTCTGAATTACTGTGGCTGATCTTTTGTTTTCTCTTTTACTGTAATGTTTATTTTAGTTGCTTAAAATTTCAACAAGGTAAAATTTAAAATTTTCTGCAGATGACAAATATAATGGTTAAAGTGTAATAGATCATGACACTGGCAAATTACTTTCCCCAAACTTCTCTTTATAAAAGACAAAATCCGATGTGAATTGCAGGTGTAAACAGAAAATTTTACTGTACTGGAGAGAAACTGCCTGTTGACTTTGAGTGACTCACCAGTAAAGAAATCTTGTTCACGCTTAGCTTTGCCTTCTCATTGCTGAAGATACTATAGAATGAAGACACATGTTGTCTTACCGCATTACATTCCTTTTTGTTTTGCAAAATGATATTTGAGAATAAATGTTTAGGGATGCATTTTCTATCTTCAGGAGCATTAAAAAAACCAAAATGCTTTAAGAAAATTATTAAACACCAACATATATCTGGATTATGTTGCTATAACAGTTGATGCTGCAAGCCTTTTGCATTCCTTTCCATTTACTATGCTGCTTATTTTGCAGCTGTGTTGAATTTACAGCCCTGAAATGTTTAGACGATCGCCACATGGATATACCTAGTGCAGAAATTACTTTTAAGTGTACATTGAGCAGTACTTCTAGCATACTGTACAGAATCAGAGGTTTTCACTCTTGACTAAACAGGTTCTGATCTCAAAATAGAGTACAGTACAAAAACTGTGTAAGGAATATAAATGGTCAAATTACATCTTTTTTTTTTCTGAATATGAAAACTCTTTTTGTGTTAAATAATAATAAGTACCTTGAATTGTTTAAGGAGAAGACCAGAGAATTTAATTTCATTAATCTATAAATTAATAAAACTGTAGATGCATGCACACACATACAAAGTGATATGTAAAAGTTATTTTAGATACAAAGTCTGTTTAGAGATGCATAATATTACTAAACCTTCTCTTTTGTGATATACACAGTCAGTATGTTACCACAAAAGGTAAATTAAATTATGAGAATTTATCTTTGCTTTTCAAAATAAAATTAAACCTACTGCATTATTACAAAGAATTGTGTTTATTCTAATCAAGAAATCTACAATTTTATAATGAACTAATGTATAAGAGTATCACATATGCTGAGATGCTTGGATATAATTGTGCCTGCATCACAATAAGTAAGTTTTATCTTTCTGATTCTGCTGAATTCTGCACTTTGTGGGCCAGAACAAGTATGAGGATTGGTGCTTTTCCTCTACCCTCTGCTACACATAGCTGATACAAACACAGGGCAATTACAGTTTTTCTTACCTTCACATGTCTGTAACAAAGTGCAGGAAGTGGAACTTGTTTGATTAGTACAAACTGCTAAGTAAATATGTTTTGTTTCATGAGTCTCAAAGGATTATTTTAAAAATGGTTTTACTTAGTTGATACTATGTTTTCCTTTTAGAACCCTTCCCTGCCTTTCCCACAGAACAGTCTTTTCTGTAAGCCAGTTGTCTTCAGCAGCAATCCATTTACTGATTCTTCTCAGTTCAACACTTACAAGGTTGTATGATGACACACTATCTGCTTTTGATTCACCAAACATTTTATGTATGCTTCTTTGCCATTAATTTCTCTGCATTTAAATTCTTTTACACCAATTGTGGTAAAATATTGTGCTGACGAGAGTGGAAATTCTATATACTGAATTAAAAGGACATAGATACGCAGGCACTTAGAAGTTTTGTAGAAGTTAAAAAATGCCAGCTCCATTAAGCATAAACACTGAATCTGATCTAATCAGAGCTACCACAGGAGTAGATTCTTAATTATAAAATCAGTCCCTGTGGTATATGTTAAAAATGTCCACCTGAGTGTAAGTCTCTCATCAGTGTGAGGTGTTTTGCTGTTGTATACTTCATTTTATTTTTATGTGGTTAGGACTTTCCAGCTTTGATATCTCCCTTTTCTTTTTGCATCAGAAAAAAAAACATTGGCAGCTTTTATCTTATATATATTTTCCCTCTGTTTCTTGAAAATTCTTTTAATGCGCCATGAACAGGATGCTGACATTTTTGGAAATACGGAAAAAGTTAGATTCTTTTGTTTTGTGGTTAGTGCTTACTGCATGTTATTCATATTGAGAACGGAGTTAACCTCTAACACAATAAGAAGTAAAGACTTAATTCTTATTTGCATGCATTTATAATTTAATAAATAATTTCTAGGTGGTTATGTGTTTGGGAGTGATTGTATCCTTTGTCTGTTTTCCGTGTTGCCAAATATATCAAATGTACAACAAACACTTATGATACGTGGTGTGTAATTGCATGTGTGTTTTTCAAATCTGTTTTTGTGGTTGTTACAGTTCTGAGAAAGGGAGTGGAAGTATAACACAAATGAATGCTTGTATTTTCTATATTTTCAAAAGTATTTCTGAAAAAAATGCACATTTTTAGAAAAAACTTAATGTTTTTTACAGCTTCTGCATTATTTCTTTTTTAACATTGAAATAAGAGTGGCCTTTTGTCATCTCTGCTAAGGTTCATGAGTAGAAACTTTACTGAAACAGTCCTTAATAACCCCTTAAATACCTTTGTTTGTTTATAAATGCAGTCAAAAAAATTGCTGCAGTTAGTAAAATAAATCCATAATTGAAAATGAATTATTCATTAACAATGCTGTGTATTGTCAAAAATGCTGTAACATGTGGATTGCTGTTTTCTGTTACTGTAGGAGGTATCGAATCCAATTAGGGTTACCTTCCGTTGTTCCCCAACTAACCCTTTTGCTCCCACACCATTCAAGGTTTGTCTTGATTCCAGTGAGTGTGTCCTACTGTACGTGTGCTATAGCTTTGTATATGGCCTGTGATCCTGTCTGGAGTACTGCTTCTTCCTTCATGTGTGCCTCTTCCTCTTTTGAAAGTGATACTGCTCAAAACTTGCTGTCATTTTTAATATTTGCTTGGCTGTGATCAGTGTGACCTGGTAGCCAAATGGGTTCATGCACTGTCTGATGCTTTGCATTTTAAATGAAATACTGTGTCATGGCACACTGAAAGTATTTCATGAGTTAAAGCATTTTGGGTTTTGTGTGTGTGGCCTGATTCAGGGAGCAAAAGTCTTATGTGTGTGTAAACTGTGGGGACCACTTTCTGCTGCTGGTGGTGCATGTGTGGTGGGCTGAGTTTTGGAGGCAGGACGTGGTCCCCTCCACCCAAATGGCATTGTAACGCCCTTCTCACAAAGGACTCTTGCTTTTACTTTCATTTCAGCATTTTCTTAAATATCAGACATGTTCAGATTTATGTACAGAGGTAAAGAAAGAAGCAATTTTTTGTCAGTCACATCACGGTGGCTGCAGTTCATAAGTGCTACTCTGTCAGGATGTAGCCATACATCCACACCTTATATATCTTCCAGAGGTCCTTGACAGACATTTTTTGTTCATGTTTTCTTTAATTTTTGCAAGGTTCTTGGATACTGTCATTTATCAAGAGTACCACTAAAACAGTATGCTAATTTTGGTTTCAGAACACAGAGACTGCTGTAAGGTCTGCTGATGTGATCTACTCTAGCATTGTATTTCCTCATTTTCTCAGTATGTTATGTAGCTTTCTAGTTAAAACTCTAGGAAGTACTCTGAAAAGTTAGTATTTCTAAAATTACTCTCCACCCCTCCTTGAGGTAGAGATCTGTCGCCAACTTTTCTCC
This sequence comes from Brachypteracias leptosomus, assembly GCA_013401335.1. Taxonomy (NCBI): domain Eukaryota; kingdom Metazoa; phylum Chordata; class Aves; order Coraciiformes; family Brachypteraciidae; genus Brachypteracias; species Brachypteracias leptosomus. Next base: position 4,215 of record VYZX01024515.1, read on the forward strand.
ATGATGGACATGAATTTTTTGATTATGAAAAATCACTTTGAAGGTTAGTTTTTCTACCCTACTCTGATTCTGAAGGGTAGCACAGAATTTTGCTGCTTCAGTTGAGGTTTATGTCTGCCCTGTAACTATTAGCATGTTTTAGACTATAATTTGCATAAACTGTAAATAATTCCTACAGTTTAGTGATGCAAGATATCATTTCAGCAGGACAGCATTGTCTAAGATTTGAAGCACAGATCAATGTGACTGTTACAATGATACAAAAAGTAATAAATAACATTTATGTGCATTTTTTATTAAAATTACGGACTTGGGTGCCATATTAAAACTTTCCACTGTTTTGACATTTAATGACTTCTTAGTTAAGCTCTTAGAACAGTTCCTGAATGGAAGGAAAATCTTTTTCAAGTAGAAGCAGAATGAGGGAACTAAAATAAGGTATTTGCATCTTCTTTAACTCTAGAGAGAATGAAGGTAGCTCATTTTCCCTGTGAAATGAGGCCTTCCTTAAATCTTAGTATGACTAAATTGGTAACTTTCTATTTTTTTCAACACCTTTAAATTGGAGCAGATTGTGGTCTTTCAGGGTCTATGTTGTTATCCATTTCACTGCTGCCCCTGGTAAAGAAATTGTCCCAGTGTTCTTGGCAAGCAGGGACACCATCTGAGACACTGTGTTCGGACTTTTTGCTAATGGAGGTAATGAAATCTGAAATGATGAGAACAGGGCTATGAAACCAGGACAACACCTGAAAATCATAGTGTTGAAAAAATACTTGGTTTTCATTTAAAGTTTTTGTTGTTTACATCAACAACTAAGCTGCCGAGTATTCAGACAAGAGTTTCTCCCTTACACGTTTACTCTGAGCAAGCCAAAATGATATAAATTACACACACTTAGTGAAACCCTTGATCATAGTCTGTATTCCTCAGGGAAACTGACTTGAGTGAAGGCTTGCCAGATTGTGAACTTGGGCGTTTAGCNGTGTTTATACTTTTTAACCTCTTGTAAATATGAATAGACCACATACATCAAGACCAGAAGTATTTGTACCTTTGTGATTTAATCTGTATCCTCCTTTATTTCATTTCTCCTATGCATTCTATGGGGAACCAGTAAATAAGACTGAAAAAGTCCAGTTACTGTGGATTTCTTCAGTTTTCATGTATTTAATTTTTTTTTTTATTTGTCCTTTCATTTAATACACCAGTGATGTCCTTTTTTCTGTAGACATTTTTGAAAGCACAAAGTTCTTTGTTTCCTTTCTCTTACTTCCTATTTGGCTTCCAAAGCATATGACAGAAAGAAATTATTTGTGGTGGCTTTTAAAAATAAAGTGAAGTAGAAGTCTTTTACAGATATGGCAATAAAAAAAAAAGCACTTGAGTCATCCTATGAGACTTTTTCTGAAATATAAAGTGGCACATAAAACTTTACTGAATTGGGCTTTTATTGTGAGTTCTGTTTGCTTCTGAATACATTTTGGAGTGATGTTATCTTTTACCTTACCTTGTTTTTGTTTCTATCTCTGATCTCTTGCAGATTTTTCTGTGCTGTGTTATTGATTTAGAATTCCAACTGCTTGGTATTTAAACTTCAAAGACACAGTCATTGCCATTTTAACATTTCTGTATACTAGTTTGTCTAATACAGAATTTGCATCTGCTTAGCCACTGCATTTTTCTTACTCTCCACAGGCATTTGGTCAATCTGATTTAGAGCCAGAAAAGACTTCGCTTTGTAACTTGCATCTGCCCCCTCCTGCAGCATTTTCAGAAATGAGCTGTGATGTTGCACAGTCACCTTCTTTCAAAGTGTCAGAGGATGTGGAGAAGGAGGATGAGTTTGGTTACAGCTGGAGTAAGTTTGTCCTTTGCAATAATGTATTAAATACTCAGTGTTGAAATAGCACTGTACCAGAAGATATGGGAGGTCCAGTTTCAACTACTTCATTCTCATGTGCTTTGTGATTTGGTGTTAAGTGTTGTTGTCAGCTTACAGTTCTGCTTGGTCAGATGCACATGGTGAAACTTTAAAGTAATTTGTTCTTCTCTGTGCTCCAATCTGTTTTCCTCTGTGGTTCAAATTCACCATTTCACATGTAGGACTACTTGAAGAATTTCAGTCTTCTCTAGGTAACTGATGGCAGTGATTGATGTCATAGCTTTTGTTACCTGAAGGTGTTACTGGAGGGAAGATTATTGATTTTTATGCATGAAAAGTCTTTTTTTAAGAGAAGTCTTAATGTCTTCTGAAATTAGAAAGAAAACAAGGAACTAGAAATACTGTTATAAATTACCTAAGTTTTAGCTAAAAGAAAATGTGGTGTACACTTAAAACTTTGTCATCCAGTTTGGAATTCTTGTCACGTAGTGCCCACTGGACACTTATCTTGACTCTCTAGATGACTTGTGAAACTTCCTAATGTAAATCCAACCTCTGCTGCCCACACTTTTACATTTAGAAAAGATCATGCAGCGCTATGGAAATCTACCAGGGGAGCTACACATGATTGAGCTGGAAAAAGGAAGGACAGGTCTGGGACTTAGTCTTGCTGGTAACAAAGACCGATCCAGGATGAGTGTCTTTATAGTGGGAATTGATCCAAATGGAGCAGCTGGCAAAGATGGCAGGTTACAGATTGCAGATGAGTTACTAGAGGTGAGTTTTTGCAATTTATATTGAAACTCAAACATACCGACTTAAAATGCACTAAAATACTGGATTCTTGCTGCAATACAGATATTATTCAGAGGACTTTGAAATCCTCAGGTTAAAAAAGTTGACATTACTTTGTTACCAGATTTTCATTCTGGTGTGTGCTAAATGATTGTAGCTGGGACTTTTTTCCTGCTTATAATAGTACTGAGTAAAAGTGTGTGCATTTAAAATTGATAAAAATCGGGGATGGCAGCAGTTTCTGGTTTATGGAGATGTATGGAAGGGCAAAGTATTGCAGACTACGGAAAATATTGAAGTTCTTTAGTCCATTTGTGGAGTGCTCCAGACTTTTTAATTAGTTCTCTGTCTACTTAAAGTGTAATAATATCAGAATATTTTTATGTTGCATAACATATAAAATGGAAATTAAACTGGGGAAACAGGAATAGATTCATTTGTACAATGGACTTTTATGTTATGATACATTCAGGCTGTTTTGTAGTGGCTTTCTGGAGGGACCCAACTGCTGAATGTGCAGCTAACATTCCCAATATGTATATGAGCATAAGATGTTTTTTTGTATTGCTACAGTTCAGTGATGATATTTGCAGATGTATTCTCTTTTATAGCTTTTCTCTTATAGCGGTAGGTAACATTACCCTCACAGAAATGCTTTGTTTAACTGTAAAACTCAATCTGGAGGTCTTTGAGGATGCGATGGAGAGATGGTATAGGAAGGGGATGGTGAGACTGAACAAAGTTTGAGGGAGACGGAGAGTAAACAATGTAGGTTGGCAGTTGCAGACTAGGAGAGAAAAACTAAGGGATTTGTGGCACTTGTGGAGTCTCTGTTAGTTGCAAAATCCAGTGTTACCTACTAGATGTTTCTCCTGAATCAGTTAAAATGTCTGTTTTTAAACCTTTGATGTTGCACATGCTGAGTATGATCAGAATACAGAGACACATCTGTCTGAGTCTGCTCTCATGTGATTTCTTGTTTACTGTCCACACTGTAAAATTGCAAACTGATGCTGAGAGGTTGTCTCAAACTCTTTTGAGAGGAGACATCTGAGCTTGTTCTTTATGTTCCCAAGTAGCTGTCCATCAGCTGTGGCAGACCATGACCCAGCTGACAGCCTGACCATGGTTCTTCACAAGCTCATGACAAACACTGGAAGCAGTGTTTCATCTGGGTTGTCATCTCCAGTGTAAATGACAGGGTGCAGTATCCCCATGACCATGTCTGGTGGACACAGCCTGCATGGGAGCTGAGGGGTTGCTGTTATGCTCAACCCTCAGTTGCATCTGTGGCTCACTGTTTGCTGCTTCTCTGCTTCTGTTAGTACTGCCTTGGTTTGTGTTGTATTATTTTCCCTTTGTGTAGGTCCAAGTTGTCCTTTTCCAGTCATTTCCCCTTCCATAGAGAGGGCTTCTGTGCTGTAGTTTTCCATTTCCAAGAACAAATGCAACTAATAAAATGTAAGCAAACAATGGCCATATTCTGCAAATTCACAGTGATACCTCCAATCATATCTGAATCATAGGAGCTTCAAGGGGTTTCAGTGAGGCTACTCTGCCAAATAAAGACAATGATTGTCAGGTCAAATCTTCAGATTGTAAGTGCACCACTGTTCAGACTCCTGTGTATAAGTGATTGGCTCAGAGCTGAGATTCAAGAAATAATAGCAATCTCATTGCTGGATATAAGCAATTTATTTATTTATTTATTCATTTAATATGGTTAGAATTTCCCATGGCCTTGCTTTATCATCACATCAATCATGAAATGATCAATGGCAAGTGGAAATAAATGATGTGCCAAGTCAACAAACTATAACTCAAAGAATGACACTTTTAGCACTGCGACAGTGTTAGTTTGAAATAAAACTGTAATTTTTTACTGGAAGAAGAGAATGAAAGCAGGACACAGGATTCTCTGTTATTTTAGTACAATTGCTGCTTGTAATAGCCAGTAATGTGGGATAATGGACTTTTTTTAAGGCTTCAAAATTAGTTTAAGTGTAAGGGAATTCAAATGTTTTGAGAAATAATTGCTGCCTTCCTTTATATAGATAAATGGGCAAATACTTTATGGAAGGACCCACCAGAATGCTTCCTCAATAATCAAATGTGCACCATCAAAAGTAAAAATAATTTTTATCAGGTAAGTTCTGGTTAAAGGTTTGGCTAAAAAGGTTTATTTTTAATATGCTTAAGTTTTGTACACAGTGTTTCTGTTTTAATTTTGGTAAGGTAGATATGCTTTTGAGAACCCGTTTTATATTGGTTGTTAAATGTATTTTGAGCTTTCTGGTTTGATATTTGTTTTGTGAGTGCAAGAAAAAGAAACTGCTAGGCTTAAACTTTTTCTAAGAAATAGGGTGCTGTATTACTACATTCTCCCTACATTCTTTAACTGATTCTATTGTAGAAATAAAGATGCAGTAAATCAGATGGCTGTTTGTCCTGCAAAGTCAGTAGAGGCTTCACAGTGTACTTCAGGAATACATCAACATCAAGAGGTAAAGTAACCTTCGGTTTTCTCATTTGGCTGAGGTACTAACATTGCTCTGGGTAGAAGAGTGTCCTGCCTGCTTAGCAAATACTACAAAAGAAAAACAAGTCCAAGGGAAAAACAAATGAGATTTTAGTACAGCTGTTAAATTTAGTACAGCTGTGCTGCTTAATTCTGTTTTATTTTATGCTCATCTAAACTATGAAGTAAATCTAACGTTCCCATGAATAGAGTTACAGCAGTTTAAATGAATCCAGAAAGTTCAGACCAACTTTAAATAGTTATGCACTACTTTATTTTGATGCAAAATGTTGAAAATAGTTGTTTACTGTTATGTTTTCATTTTCTATTAGATTGATATTAGTGCTGCAAACTCCAATGCTTGTTATGACTTCAGTTCATGTAAAAACATTCAGTATGTGGAACTTCCTAAGGTATGTGCTGAAAATTAAATTTACGTCAGCCACATTTGTATTCACTAGCTTGCTTTTTTGTGATGGATTCACACAAATGTTGTCTCTTACGCACTGGAAATCAGAATACAAATTTCTAGAGGTCTTCTTTTCCTGTTTGTTGAATGGACTCCAAAGTTTTTTTGACATAATAACTGTCTTTGGCAACCTCATGAGTCTCAAACGTCACACAATTTGCCAATTGCTCTATGTCTCTGAAATAAGTCACCTCTTGTCCTATTTGCAAAGCTTTCAGTAACCAGTTGCTGGTGGTGCCTCAGGTAAGATTGTTGCCTTAGTTGCTCAAATAAATGTATTAGCAGGTTAAAAGCACCAAACCCTCCCAAACAACATACATATTTGGTGAAAATGGTGCAGCTGGGAAAAAATGGCTTGTTCAGTAACAGTGAAGATTCTAAACGAGGGTGGAATTTGCTGCTCCTGCTTAATGACATGGAGAAGACAGTTGCAATCAGCAGACATAAGGTTAGAGACTTGTGGACTGTTGGCAAGTTTTTCTACTTGGAAGGTATCTAACCTTCCGTTATTAACCAGTAGAATATCATACAGGTGATGGTATCCAGATAATTTAATTCTAGGTGAAAACATTAGGGAAATTTCACTCTGCCACAAACATTTACTAGTTTCACAGGAAGAACATACATTTTTCCATCCTCTATTTTTCACTCCTGTGTGTATTTTTTCTGAGGTTTTGCATAATGAATTTAAGCTTTGTCATGAAGTTTTGTTCACCTCAGTTTGTAGTTTTCAAATATTTTGTGTTTCTTTCTTCTACTTATGAATTTAACAACTGAATCACAATTGACCTCGTACGTTTCAAAGGAGTGGTTTTGAATTTAGAAGTGTTTCAGATTTATCTTGGTAACCAATATACTGCTTATAGGTTGGCAAAATCTATTTCAGAAATCATTAGTTTAAAAGAAAAGCAATGATGCATTGTGAAAACCCATATTTTTGTTATATCTTCAGGCTTCACTAGTCTTTAGTGAATGTGTTCTAACAATTTGATAAACGCAGTACCTGACCACTTGCTTTTTTTCTGTTTGGCACAGGATCAAGGAGGCTTTGGAATTGCAATTAGTGAAGAAGACACGGTTAATGGAGTAGTTATTAAGAGCTTAACAGATCATGGTGCAGCAGCAAAGGTGTGAGAATGTTTAAAATCCAAATAGGGAATGAAAAATATTTTTTTGGAGTAGCATCCAGAGCTCATATTTTTTATTCTGTGTTGTCTCCAGGATGGACGAATCAAAGTTGGAGATCAGATCCTGGCAGTGGATGATGAAATTGTCGTGGGATATCCAGTAGAAAAGGTGCTTCTGAAATGTCAGGAACTCACACCACATGATTTAGGACTGTATCTTAAACAAACTAGTGAGGTTTTTACGACTATACTCTGACTTCATTTTCAAAGCTGGCTAAAGAAACAAAGATGCACAAGCGTTTTCTGCATAAGGAAACCAATGCAGCATAAGCTAAAGCCTGAATTTAAAGCTCAGCTGCTACTTACGTTAATGCACCACATGGATCATCTATCTATGTGCTATAAATGTGATTTTTTCTTTTATTTCCCCACTGTGGTTCAGATCTGATGACTGAGAGGTGCTTAGTTGTGGGATAAAAGCCATGAACTACCACTTAATAATGATTCTTCATAGCTACTCCACTTTAAAAATATTGGAAGTAGTAAAACTAATACGTGTAAATTCACATGAGTGAGCTGCATCAGTTGTAAATCAGGTCATGAACTGTGCTTATACATGGGGAGTGTCTGTAATAATGGTCTCAAGATATTCCAAGTATTCCAAGCCTGGTATTTCAAGCCTTTAGAGAAAACTATCTCTGTTCCCAAATAATAGGATTTATTTCTAACTTCTACATCTGCAAACTCTGTTTGAGTTCTGTGATGAATCAAGGAGGGCATTTTTCTAGCACCTGCCTTGCTAACAAGAAAATTGATTCTTTAGGCATAAAAAGGTTACCTCCTGTTTGTTAAAGGGCTGTTAGGAGAGCATCCATCTTACTCTTTGATGTGCTGCTATCTCTGAAGCAGTAAATGAGTAAGAGATAGTGAAGTTTTCTGTAGAGAAGTAGGTATGCTTTGGAAGAAGAGACAGAGAAATTGAGTAAGTGATTTCTAAAAATACTTCTACTGAATTGTAAAATCTCAGGAGGATTTGGTGTCTTTTCTGTGAGACAGCAATTAATTTTTAAGTGTTTCAATATCACTTTATGCTAGATTTTGCACTACACCCTAGTATCCTTCTCTCCCTTGCATAGTTCAGGTAATACTTTCAGGTTTACCTTCCAGCTATGTATCTGATTAAGGAGCTAGGATGGCAGTAGCATATTTATTTAGATCAGGTGTTTTGACACTGACTTCTGTNACAGTCACTTCCAGCACAGCTCCAGCAGAGAGGAGAAATACACAGCCACCAGCAACTGTCCCCTCTTCCAGCTCACCAGAACCAGAAGCATTGAAAAGTAAGGTTCTCTGTGTGTACCTGTCTTCACTGGGGTTGTAACAGAAAAAAGATGACCCAGCTTGTAAACAGGTTTTTTTTCTTTTTGTATGCACTTAGCTGTCTTCTCAGTTAGATTTTCTAGTACTTCCAGATTGCAAACAGTGAGGCTCCACACTGAAAATCTACCTCTTACCTTTCCATTGGCATGTTGTGGAAGTTGGAGGATGGAGGGATTTCCTCCTCCCTCCCAAGGGCTGTGCAGCAGTTGCCTCTGCCATGGTTGTCTAGAACTAACTGGGAGGCATTTCTTTACATGAGGATGAAGAGTCATGCCATCTTTCCTAGAATGGGTGAGGGGTTGAGACTTGCCATTTGTGACTAGTATGTTTGACTCTCCCCCTTTAAAGTGGAGAGTCAAGATGTGACAGATTGATGATAGCTGGTGGTTAAGAACATGCTAGCAAAAAGCTAATAATAACTTTAAGTAATGTGCACATCACAGATAATTTGTATATACATCAATGCAAGTATTACCCAGACACATTTCTATTGCTTGTTAATAGCAATACCATTGAAACACAATTATACTGCTATAAAGAAAGCTTAAGTGACACACAGGAGACCTACTAAGTAAAAATTCTGTTGTCTTCTGTTCTGCATTTAGTTTTAGTGTAAAATCCAAGTCTGTCCCTTCCATCTCCAACCTGCCACAGCAAGTCTAAGTGATAAAGACCAGATGGAGATTTCAGCAGTACTCCCTCCAGCACTGTGGGGATTTGTGATTGCAACTTGACTTCTCTACCATTTACAGGCAACTGTTGGAAGATCTCCCTCCTTTTGGTTCTCCAACTAGTTTTATCATTTATTCCCCCACTTCCTTTCACCAAGCCCACCTTTTTGCTGTCCTTGCACCTTATTTTCTCTGCACAGATTCCTGCCAAAGAAACAATCCATCCCTAACTACTTTTTCTGTACTTAACCAATTTCTACTACATCTCTACCCAATTTTGGTATTTCCAGCAGTGCTATGTAGGCAGTTTTTGGCCCAGTACTGATGTAGCTCTCTAGATGAGGTCAACCCTGCATACAAAGACTCCCTTCCAATTCTTCACTTCATGTCTTTCATGTACATTTTATGCTTTCTGGACAAAATTGTTATATTTGGGCCTTGACTCTTCTACTTAATTCAAACCAAGCATGAGCAGTTGCTCATCATACACAGGAAGGAACTTGCATAACAGAGCAATAGGGCAACTTGTTCTATAGTCACACAGAAACTTTACCCTTAAAAAGTCTTAATTGTCCTTCTGCTTCCCTTCAGAGGCCAAGACTCTTAGGTTTGAGGATTATTGTTCCTACAGGACCTATTGCTTGCACTACACTTAAGTATTTCTCTAACAAAAATCCATATTTTTGAATGGTCAAGTCCTCTGTTAGTTTCAGTGGAACTTCTAGTCAGTGCCCTTTTTAAAGTACCTCACAAGGATTTAGATGCCTGTTTTTACTCTTTAGAGAAAATGTAATTTTGGTGTTTCTGTAAAGCACAGAGGACATCAGTAATAAAGATAATCTGAACATCCTAGACATTCCAATTTCTGATCCTTTCCTTTAGTTGTTAGACAACATCCATTCCTAGTATTTTTAGCTTTATTTTTTTGCTGTGAAGGATACAGAGCTAACAAAAATACCAAAGCAGAGATCCATTTGTGGCATTCCAGAGATACTGAATTTACAGATAAAATTACTGTGTAAGGATGCCATATAAACTTGCACTATGAGAATATATATTTATGCCAGAAAACTTACTTCTTCCAAAAGCTGTGTCAGTGGCCACTTAAAAGTTGGACTGGTGTAAAAAAGTCCTTTCTGAGGACAATTAAACATAATGATGTGTGTAAAGCCTTTGACTTGGCCATGAATTGCTGGACTTGTGAAATACCAAGATATTTGATTCATACTTAACATTCTCAGAGTACAGATCTGAGTCTGCGGTGGAATATTTAGTTAGATGGACCTTGACCCATTGTAAAAGTGCAGGGCTCACATTGTTGAGTCCATATATTTAATACGTACTGTGTACTTCATTTCTGTTTCATCTACATTCCATGGTTGCTGGTATAGATGTTTAAATTAAATTGTATCCTAAATAGCATCTGTACAATAGCTTCTTTGGCTATCCAGACTGTGATCCAGGTATAAAATGGTCAACTGCGATTAAAACCTACAGTGTGGTGCTTGTCTAAGGGGAATACTGTTGGCAGCATCATTCTTGGTAGGTCAGCTGATCTGCTGTTACTGTAGAGCTGCCAAAGGACTCTCAAAATACTGTTTTACAGTAACTTTTCTAATATTGAGCCCTCTTACTGTAACCAGGTTGTTTAATTGTTGTTTTAGACACAAGCAGATCTTCAACTCCAGCCACATTAGCCTCTGACCCAGCTACTTGTCCCGTCATTCCTGGATGTGAAACAACCATTGATATCTCCAAAGGGCAAACTGGACTTGGTCTGAGTATTGTTGGAGGAGCAGACACATTGCTGGTTCGTTGGAAAAGTATATGTGTCACTCAAGTGAAATAACAATAATGAAATTAAAATGTCTGATAGAATGTTTCTTGACTTGTTTCTTTAGAATCTATAGAAAAATACTAAAGATACCATTTCAGGGGAAGGGAAACAAAAAACCCCTTAAACTATTTAAAGTATACGTCAACTATTTTGGTAATTTGTTCATCATACATCTGACTGTCTTGTTTATCGCTGATGAATTATAGTGGGAAATTTCAGTTGCTCTTGGTTTAAAGCGGGGGCTTGTTCTTTCAAAATGCAATTAATTTTTGTTCTATTTATTTTATTTTATTTGTCCACAGGGAGCAATCATTATCCATGAAGTATATGAAGAAGGAGCTGCGTCTAAAGATGGGAGACTGTGGGCTGGGGATCAGATATTAGAGGTTTCTTTGGTCACTTTTAATGTCATTTGCTAGCTAAGCATCTTCTGTTTGTCTGTGTAAACATCCTGCACACTTCATCATTCTTCCATTGCAGGTGAATGGGATTGACCTCAGGAATGCCACACATGATGAAGCAATAAATGTTCTCCGACAGACTCCCCAAAAAGTTCGTCTGACTGTGTACAGAGATGAGGCCCAGTACAAGGAGGAAGACATGTATGATGTACTCAATATAGAGCTCCAAAAGAAGCCTGGCAAAGGCCTTGGGCTGAGTATTGTTGGGAAAAGGTATGAACGAACCTGCAGAGTCAATGTGGGACTTGCTGGGAATGCTTATTTTTCTGTTGGGTTCTGGTGCTCCTGTAGGCTTGAAGGCCATATGTGTAATTTTTGATGCCTAAGCTAATTGACCATTCACAGAGAAACTAGCCCTATATTACTCAACAGAAGAAGGAGACAATGTTTATTGTGTTCCCAATAGCAAGCCATAAAAATGGCCCTCAAGCAATACTGTAATGCAAAATCCATGTGTGTATTTGCAGAAATGATACAGGGGTGTTTGTGTCAGATATCGTCAAAGGAGGAATAGCAGATACAGATGGAAGATTGATGCAAGGAGACCAGATATTGACAGTGAATGGAGAAGATGTTCGAAATGCTAACCAGGAGGCTGTTGCAGCTTTGCTAAAGGTATTGGGAAAAGAGAAGGGGAATAAAGTGAAAAAATGAGATCCAGATTTTTTGAAAACTTTAGTTTTATTCAGACTATGTTCAGACTGTTACTGAGATGTCAGTGAGAATGAGCTGTGAATCCAGACTTAAGCTTCCTGAAGTCCAAAGCATTAAGATTTATATACTTTGGCTGATGAGAATAGAAGTAGTGGTGGTGCAGAGTGCCCTCTGTTTATAGGGCAGTAGAAGACTATTACCTAGAACAACCTAAAACTTAACACTGTGTTTTTTCCAACAAACTGATAATTGGTGAACTGTCTCACATTTTTAGAAAGATATGCAGAACTGATTTGAAATGATGGAGAGTTCATCAGAGAGGTCGTGCCAAAAAGTGATTACTTCTTTTTTTTTTTCTGCCTATGTCTAATGTCACCTTACATCAATTGAATATTGTAATGCAATTTCCAGTGATATTTTGTGCTTCTGATGTCCTCCCCCTGTTTCCAAATCAGAATGATCTCATATAGACAACATTTCTTGTGGTCTGGCAGGAAGTCCAGCTGACCAGCCAGCTTGTCTGTCTTGTTTTCCATGCAGAGTTTTGAGACGTTCCTGCTGTATGGTAAAAAGTTCCATCGAGTCAGCATTTTCCAATGGAAAACCATTCCACTGGAAAAAAATTGACAGCCACTACTCATAGGTAACTCTTCAATACATAGACATATGATCATGCTTCTTTGCACTCACTTTCAAAGGTACATTTTTTCAGGTCTTGAACAGTTCCTCAGTGTTGCTCTTTTGAGGGAGAGGGACAGGGGAGAGTGGGCCAGATGTTAGAAAGGTAGAAGCACTTTTTCTGTATTTTTAGCATGTGCCCATGAATGAAAATGCTAGAAGTGGTTCTCTTGTTCTGGCAGTGAACTAGGGTAATAGGACATTTCCATTCTTACTTGGTACTTCTATTTTACCTAAGGACAATGCATTTCTTCTTCATATNAAGACAATACTTTTTTTCCAATTTTTCTAATTATTGCTATAAACACAGTATTTCGTCTCCACAGAAGCCATTGAAAGACTGCCACATTCTCATCTATTATAGTTTGGTGAAGTTTCATGGAAGCTAGTTGATTGATCAGCCAGGTCTGGCACACAGTTAACTCTATTGCTGTTTCTTATAAAAAGCATCAATATTTGTTCTAGTTCATTACCAAGAAAACCCTACAGGATTGCGGCTTGTAGCTCCAGTTTGCAGAACAGTTCTACTTTATTTTTGGTTTACAGCT